>OX438747.1:3672291-4272291 GCA_949316235.1 Oegoconia quadripuncta | reverse complement strand
ATAAAACATTTTTTGATTTAGATTTTTGATTTTTATGGATTATGGCCCAAACCTCCCACTGAAACCAGCCAATGATGAGGCTGTACCCCAACTGTGGGAACGTGTAAGGCTGTTGATGATATTGTAGTTCAAAACCATTAACAGGCTTCGTACATTTCGGCTTGGTATACCCCTTTCGTTACACGTTGTATAAATCACTTATCACTCTGCAAAGTTTAATCTGCAGAGGAATTATTGTCACGGTCGTGATACAAATAAAATCATTGTTGATTGCGCCATTGTAAAACCTATTTGATAAGCAATCGATAAAATCGTACACAAAAATGATGTTAAACATATCTGTTTGTTTCAGGTGCTGTGGTCATTTTGCGGGTGCCTACTTGTGTCTCTACTAGTTGTATTTTTCTACTATTATAGAAGATGGAAATCGAAAGGTATAATAATGAGTTTATTAAAATTTTAACGAAGTCCACATCAAGGGGTGATAGATATTAATTAAATTGACCCCACAACCTTTATAATTTTAATCCTTGTTGTAACCAGTGTGCTACAACGAGAAGATAGTGAAAATACTTATAAAAAAAAAACGGCCGCGTAGAAATTTGTGATAAAAGTAGCTTATGTCCTTCACCGACCCCTCAATTATCCTTGTGAAAGTTGAAGTTGCTGTAATTCCACAAACAAAAATTGTTTTATTGTCTATATTTGTGACGAGATAACTCTTACAGAACCATAAAGGATGTAATTACTACTTTTAGACTGAAGGCAGATTTTTTCGAGCAAGATGATTTTATCACGAAAATGTTAATGCTGTAATTCCACCAGCTGCCTTATCTTTCATACTGGAACATAGTCCAGTAAGAATACGAAATTTTTGAAGTGTTCCTATAATCTAATTTCTTGCACACGGATATAGTTTATTAATGATACAATAAAAAGTTTAGAACCATAGGTATGGTATAGGTATTTAGTTATAAAACCTACAATACTGTGAACTTCATTGCGTCATAGAACAAATTAAGATGTATATACAAAAGTACGATTAAGATCCCGTAAGATTATTTTCTAAAACGTTAATCGATAGCTATTTTATACTTTCTAAAAATAGTTAATGGAGTCTTGACTATGCCCTCGAGGAAATTTGTCAAAAATATGACGAAGTTATTGATCGATATTTTAGAAAATAGTGACAGCAGTTACGACTATTTTCTGCGATGTAAAGAGGTTATCTAAGATGAATATAGGAATATTTACAATATAACTAAGGAAGCTACTGATTTGGTAGAAAACAATTTATTCTGTAGGTACTTTATCCATGTGCAAAACATTAGGAATTTCGAGATCATCGGAAGCAAAAATCATTTGCTCACTGGACTAACACGACAATGCGGACATTGATGCTTGGTGTCAGAAATAGATAAGAGAGGAAAGACCGATCTGATGATCCCCGGTGGCTTTATACTGTAATAACTATCTCAGAATTGCTGGGCAGCGTGGGCACAACCGGCGCGGGAGGCGAGCCAGCGAAACGTTTCCGCAAACGCGACAAGATGCTGTTCTACGGGCGGCGAATGCTGAGGAAAGTCAAGTCGATCTCCAACTCAGGACAGGGCCGGAAGAGACGGGCGGTGATGAGGTTCGCGAGAAAACTGTTGCAGCTGAAGAAGGAGTCTGCTCCTGAACAGCTAAAGGTCGGTCATTTTACAATATAAGTACAATAACGAAGCGTTTTCTTTTCGTAAAATTTTGCTTTTAGTTTGAAACATGACTCATTCATATATTTATATTGACAAAAAACCTACGACTTAAGTAAACTATAACAAAAGATATTATATCTACTTTACATAATGTACTTTTTTTATTGCAAAATAATTTCTGATATAAATATTTTTGTAACTCTAGTCACAGAAAGTCAGAATACAGCATATATCAGAGGTTGGTTTGTACAATTTTATAGTAACATAACCCTGACTCCTAAACTAGGATGCCCCGTATTATAGGAGTCAGCGCTCTTCACAATTTAAAGTGTAGGTTAGGTAATGTAATGAGCTGATTACAAAATAAACAAAACTTATAGAATAAGTTTGCTTAATACTTATTGTGTTATTCTAAAAACTAAATTACAATTACATAAGAGAAAAAGATAATAATAATATGTACTACAATTATCCTACGACAAAGAGGATCTCTTTGTCGTAGGATAATTGTAGTACATATTATTATTATCTTTACCTTGTAAGTACCTTGGGTTTAGGGGACTAACTTGCTAGGTTAGCTATCCATTAAATGTAGCACGTGTGCATACAAATAATCATTATTTTAATCGTCCTTCGTGGGACAATATATAGCTGCCGCTATATAGTCAAAGTTGGTTGATTTCATCAAATCATTATCTTAAATAAAAACAACATTTATTTACTGCACAGTCACTTATATAAAAAAACAACATGAAAGAAACACCTTACAAACCAAAGATTTTGTTATTGCTTCTGTTGCAAATAAAGAAAACCAAAAAAACTAGGGTTTACAAAACTTAATTAAAACAATGATTACATCTTACAGCGAGCCACAGTACAGACAGACACAGTAATTTTGTTGATGTGGTTGTAGGCGAACGGATTTGATTCAGCAAAATGTTGCCTGGCACTCAATTGGATGTCGACGCGGATTCTTACGCATAGCCTACATTAGCATTAGAGGAAACTCTGCTGTCCGGAGGAGCCCCACGCTGTAGCATCCAGTGGAACACATCACCAACTCGCTCTGAGCAGTACAGTTTTCTGAAAAGTGGAAATGTCTGCCATATTATAACGATCCCCAAGGCGTTCATCTGACTGAATATAACGACTGTTTGGTGTAGTGGTCAGAAACTCTGACCACTATACCAAAACGTCGCGGGTTCGAATTCCGCTAGGGGCATATGTTTGTATGATGAATACAGACATGTGTTTCCGAGTTATGGATGTTTTTCATTTATTAATAAAAAAAAATTATAAAATTATGTGTGTAGTTTTTCAACCATCTGGTATCCATAACACAAGCCTAGATGCTTACTGTGGACCTAGATGGCGCTGTGTGTATGTGCAAAGATATTTATTTATTTATTTATAATAGCTAATTTAACCATATGTTTACTGCTACTACTTTAAGTCACTTTTATAGCACATTTTAATATGATTTTTTTATTATTAAGAGCCTAACAGTTGAATTTATAGAAGTTACAATTATCTTACAATCAACTTAAAAAGGGTTTACAAGACGAGTGTACTCGTACTAAATTCGAATAACACATCGCCTTTAATACGAGGTATGTGGTTAGCAGACATTGTAATTGGTAGGATAACTGAGGAAATGCGACGTTGCCGCTCTGACGGGCGTTGTAAGAGTGCGATAGGTAAATTAGATTCTATAAATCATAACTTACAACACTCTTTAAACCTTAAAGAAGTTGCAAAGCATTGCAAGAGTTTGGTAAACAATATCTGTGGTAAAATTCACAGATGTTCGATTTTTTTTACGCGCAACGATTTTGCACTTGACCTCAATCACACCTAATGTTAAGTGAAGATAAGGGCGAAGGTGGAAGCGTGCTCACCCGGAACCCCAATAAAGCCGAAAAATAAAATAAACAAATCCGAATATTATCCGAAGAGTAAAATATAAACCCTACCGTGGAGGTATTATTAATTTACAAATAAGCAAAACACGCACATTGCGTCGCATGACCTGCGCAAAATTACTCATGCGTGTTCAAAACCTTCCTTCACCAAGGATAGGATGGCACCATTATGTGCTCACTACTAATGTGGCAATATTTTGCGCATTCTGTTTTAATCATTATTATAACGATAATATGGCTACTAAATAATTATAATCATCAGAAATGCTATTAACAGTTTCTAAGTCATAGGCCCTCTTGGGCTATGTACGGATACGACTTAAAAATTACAATGTAAATAGGAATGTAATAAAAAGCTGTAAAGAAATATTTGAAATTGTATTGTTTGCAATTCAAATACTAAATCATGGAAACAATTGGGAAAAATAATATCTCCTGCGACATCTAAGAGTTTCTTTGCTGCGCCTGCGCATGATGCAGACATATAGCTAAAATAAGAAATATTTTAATATTTATAAATTCTTATGTACCACAATAATTAACTATAACTTGATAATATAGAAAACTCCGAAAGACTATGCTATCATCCAAATATACTAACCAACTGTGTTAAAGGCTGAATATCTTCGAAACGGCTTAATCGATTTTTATCACACATAGCTAAGAACCTTTCCAGTTGTTTAATCTTCTATTTTAATATAAACGACACTCATATTTGACCATGCCTTACGATACATCTGAACAAATATTGGACACATACAGACACAATAACAGTATCCTCATACACAGTCATAAGGTACAAATACTAATTTGTGAATTGCTTATTGTTAGGCACCAACTGCAACAACTACTTCAACCACCCTTCCCGACCTTGAAAAACCTTATTTATCCTACAATTTTACATCGTTGGTCAGCGACCCGAGTTCCGATGCTGAACATCCTTTATTCAGAAAACTATCACCCAACCAAATACCGCAGGCTCATAGCAGTAAATGACATAATAACCCCTGTTAAAGATCAAATTCTTATAACGTATTAGCAACGCGACAGCCAAGCCTGCGATAAGCTGCCGAACAATCCAAGAACTGAAAAGTGCTTATAGCTTTCTGCGTAATAAAATCAAGAATCAAAAAAGGCTTTATTTTGTAAACAGGGTACACTTAAAATAGTCAGATTTTACATTTTTTAAGCTACTGCTTGTTCAAAAGGCAATTTTCCCCTGAGAAGAACAAGCAAGAAACTCGAGAGGTTGTTCTTTAAAAAAAAAAGGTTTTTATATTACAAAATTATGAATTATTATTTTATATTATAATATTTCATTATTAATTGTGAAATAGCCTGGTTATGCGAACGGGCTGTTTATGTCCATGAATGTTTATCATCTAAATAATCAAATATTTTATAATATGCTTTCTTAATAAGTTTCTGTTTTATAGTATCTTTAAATTGCATTTGACATCTGGAGGACGACAGCAGAGGAACAACCTTAGGTAATACGTCTTTTCTAACAATTTGCCATCGGCCCGCGCGACCTCTGTTGTTGCCTGCAAAAAATATGCGACCTTGCGTTGCTCGTCTTTGTTGTATTGATGTTACAATTCGGCAGCTTATTAGCCTCCACGTTTTTTAGCCTAGCAAAGTGGTAAAATACTTAATAAAATTCGCATATATTCGCTTATTTAATTGTAGGTACTAGAACCTCCAGCGGAATATCTGGAAGAGGATCTGACGAGCGATGACAGGGTGCCACCTGACGCTCTCTACATGCTGCACAGCATCCGTGTATTTGGACACTTTGAGAAACCAGTGTTCCTCATGCTCTGCAAACACACCGAGATCCTCAACCTGCCCGCTGGTTCCTTTCTCTTTAAAGTTGGTAAGTATATTTAGCTGTTTATGCACAACACGTTATGTAATCACTGTTATCAAGTCCGGAGGTGTAGATTCGAGTGTGGGCCCGTCGTAGGTATTACTTAAGGGATCAGCCGATGAGGATCGTGTGACATGCGGGTATGACATGATGATATCCTCGTGATAAAGTTTCCAAGACGTTAACGGATAAATTTTGTTCAATAGAAAGTAATCGGAACGATGACTTTCAATCCTTATGCAAGAAATTCATTCATTCTGGAGTCTAAATGAAGGTCAAATAAATAAACACACTTAAGTTTTTATGATATAAAATAGATGGAATTTGTATCTAACGTCATCTGTTCCAGGTGAAACCGACGAGAACGTATACGTGGTGCAGACCGGCCGCGTGAACGTCTACATAACGAACCAGGACGGCAGCAGTCTGTCGCTCAAGGTGGTGCGGGCAGGCGAAAGCGTCACCTCTCTGCTCAGCTTCACTGACGTGCTGACGGTGAGTGACTGATGACATGGCAAAGAGCTAGGACAGCGGCAATCTGTCACCGAAGGTGGTGCGGACGAAAGCGTTACCTCTCTGTTACAGCTAAAGTAGCATGCTGACGGTGTGTGTCTGACAGTAGGTTAACACCATTTTGTTAAGTGAACGTGACAACGAACCAGGACGGCAGCGTCTGTCGCTAAAGGTGGTGCGGGAGAAAACGTTACCTCTCTGTTCAGGGGCTCTATTACGTAATTTCATCGTTATCGTCATCGATTACATTCTGACATGTGATTGGTTGGTCCATCGCTCACTCGGCAATTTGACGGTTTCTCATTGGTCAACGTAATCGATAACGTTACCGATGAAGTTACGTAATCTTAGGGCTGATCGACTGATGTGCTGACTGTGTGTGAAATAAATTATAACTGCAGCAATCGGGTGATGGTCAGCAATCGCCTTGCTGATTGAGGCGAGGGCTCGTACCGAACGTTGACATTTGTGTGTTCAGCCGCCATGTTATATAAATGAGCATTTCGAACCTTGTGGCGTAGGGCAATTAAGTTCTTTATTTGTTTTTTTTTATTACTTAGAACTGGAAGTAATATTGTGTGAGCCAGTAATTTCACTGGCTTTATTTGTTCATCACATTGGAAGACATCAATGCTTGTATTGATACTTGGCGACCGAAATATATAAATATCTGCCTTTGGACAGTGAAAGACTGTACCGTACGTATATTATGGGAAAAGTTATATTTAATAATATAGCATTACAAGCACTGCCGACTAATAAACTCAAAATAGAATTGAAGAAGTGGCTTCTCCAATACACATTCTATTCAATTAAAGAATTTTTGGATCATAAGGTGGTAATTTAAATTATCTAATGTATTTAATACTAATGAATGTAACTGACATGAATTATGTAGTGTATTTGATGTTACGAATTTAATAGTAATTAAGGTTATCGAGTATTTAGTATCCAAAAAAATTATTGTTACTGTAATAGTTTTAAGATTTATAGATGCTGCTAAAAGTGGCTGATTAGGCGATAGAACCAGTACTGAAACATCTTATAATGTACCCTATTCAATAGCAAAAAAAAATCATTTGTATATGTACTGTTGCCTACCTGTACCTAATTGTATATCACATTCCTCAGGGTCATTCACAACCGTACAAGACCGTGAACGCGAAAGCGCTAGAGGACTCCCAAGTAATCAAACTGCCGATGAGAGCGTTCCAGGAAGTATTCAAGGAGTATCCGGATATATTCGTTAGAGTTATACAGGTAATTGAACCCAACTTAATAACACCGCTATGTAACCACGAATATTTGTGTCCCACTCCTGCTTGCAAGCATGGGATGTGTGAGAGTGAAATGCCAACATTGTCTTCTAACAGATGCGTCGTGTTTAGTGGTAATATTGTTAGGAATTCATCCAGTATATAAGGTCCTGACTTTTTAGTTCCGATACACGTGATTGTGTCGGTTCAAAGTGTTTCAAGTAATAATTTTGTTTATAAAAATAATAAATCAGAACATTATATAGTAATATTGTGCTGAAAAGGTAAAAAATGAAGTAACCGCTTCCGTGGCTCAATGTGAACAATATTGGGTTTACGATTTGGAGGTCGCCGGTTCGATTCCCAGGGGTACATTTACCACTTTGACCAGTGGTAATGTCCGCTGCCACCGTCTTATCTCAGTCTGCCGATAAGCAGCAACGTTAATAACATTGTTGTGTTCAGACTATTTGAGGTTGGACAGCCGGTCTCCCAAATAGCCACCTTCGACCTCATCTGCACTTAACATCAGGTGTGATTGAGGTCAAGTACCAACCCGTTGTGCATAAAAAAAAGTCACTACGGGACTAAACCCTAAGAAATTAAAATATATATGTGGATTTGTTATAATATATAAGATACTAGCAGCTGCCCGCGACTTCGTCCGCGTAGACTACTTGAATCAACACTTTATTACTTTCCCACGGGAATACATTCAGCAGAAAAATTACCATGTAGAGTTTATCTCAAACAGGAAAAGACCCTGGGCAGATAACAGGTATGTGGAACCATGTTGGTGTTTTGCCAGGTAGGTAAATGAATTAAGACAGGGATCCATTAAAAGACCTTTCTGAAAAATTCTGGTTTATATTTATTAAAGTACTTCCTTATAAACAACATGTTGTCCAATATAGACTTTTTTGGTAGCAACCCCACCCCTGTCTCAACCTTAGAGGGTTAACTTAAAATAAATGTCATTTCATAATCAACATCCCATAAAACCTAAATAACGACACCAATATCGATTTTATGGTTTTAACCCCCATTTCACAACCCAGGGGGTTGTTTTTCGAAAAATCTCAAAACACGTATTAGCTTATTTGTTCCTAGGAGTACTCTTGTGAAGTTTGGAGTCGAGTCGTGGAGAAAATAGTCGAAATGTCCAAGTTATACTGTTTCTTTATACAAACTTCCCACCCCTGTTTCACCCCCTTAAAGGGTGAATTTTGAAAAATCCTTTCTTAGTGCTCCGCTAGACCTCGTAAGGAACCTACGTGCCAAATTTCGAAACTCTATTCACCCCTTTGACTTTGACTATGAATTTTACTTTTCGACTTTCAGCCTTCGACTTTGAGCCTTCTAATTTGAGCCTTCGTCTTTGAGCCTTTGACTTTAAGCCTTCGACTTTGAGTCTTCGACTTTGAGCCTTCGACTTTGAGCCTTCGACTTTGAATTTCGAATTTGAATCTTCGACATTGACACTTCGAGTTTGACTCTTCGACTTCGACACCAATTTGAATTTGTGATTTCAACCCCTACCACTATCGCAACCCGTAAGGGGTTAGCTTCAAAATAAATGTCATTTTCGCAATCAACGTCCCAAAAAACCTAAATAACGACACCAATATAGACTTTTTTGGTATCATCCCCCACCCCTATCTCACCCCTAGAGGGTTGGCTTAAAATAAATGTCATTTTAATAATCAACATCCCAAAAAACCTAAATAACGACACCAATATCGATTTTATGGTTTCAACCCCCATTTCACACCCCAGGGGCTGTTTTTCGAAAAAACTCAACTCACCCTTATCTCATTCTCTAACCCCAAGGGGTTAGCTTCAAAACAAATGGCATTTTCGTAATCAACGTCCTAAAAAACCTAAATAATGACACCAATATTGACTTTTTTGGTATCAACCCCCACCCCTATCTCAACCCTAGAGGGTTAACTTAAAATAAATGTCATATTCATAATCAACATCCCATAAAATCTAAATAACGACACCATTATCGATTATATGGTTTTAACCCCCATTTCACACCCCAGGGGGTTGTCCAATATAGACTTTTTTGGTAGCAAACCCCACCCCTATCTCAACCCTAGAGGGTTAACTTAAAATAAATGTCATTTTCATAATCAACATCCCATAAAACCTAAATAACGACACCAATATCGATTTTATGGTTTTAACCCTCATTTCAGTATTCATCATACAAACATTTACCCGTCGCGGGATTCGAACCCGCAACCGTTGGTTTCGCTGATAGGGTCACTATCCACTACACCAATCGGTCGTCAATTCTATTTCTTCCGTCTAACTGAATTTGAAAAGTATCAAATATACAGGGTGTAACGGTTAAGTGTAGTCATATTTTAAGGGCTTGTTCTACCCATCAATACGAACAACTTTTACTATGGGGGCAACTTCGAAATCGCGAAAAAAAAATCAGCTGTTTCATACATTGCATCGGGAGGTTATTGAAATTTTCTATGGAACAGCTGATTTTTTTTTCGCGATTTCGAAGTTGCCCCCATAGTAAAAGTTGTTCGTATTGATGGGTAGAACAAGCCCTTAAAATATGACTACACTTAACCGTTACACGGTGTATAATATCCAGTTATTATCCATAACGAAAAATCTCAAAACACGTATTAGCTTATTTGTTCCTAGGAGTACTCTTGTGAAGTTTCGAGTCGAAAATAGTCGAAATGTCCAAGTTATACTGTTTCTTCAGACAAAGCTTCAACCTGTTCAAACCCCTGTTTCACCCCCTTAAAGGGTGAATTTTGAAAAATCCTTTCTTAGTGCTCCCCTAGACCTCGTAAGGAACCTACGTGCTAAATTTGGAAACTCTATTCACCCCTTTGACTATGACTATGACTTTGACTAAAACTTTGACTATGACTTTGACTATGACTTCGACTATGACATTGACTACGACTTTGACTTTGACTATGACTTCGACTATGACTTTGACTATGACTTTGCCTATGACTATGACTTTGACTATGACTTTGACTATGATTTTGACTATGACTTTGACATGACTTTGACTATGAATTTTACTTTTCGACTTTGAGTCTTCGACTTTGAGCCTTCGACTTTGAGCCTTCGTCTTTGAGCCTTCGATTTTGAGCCTTCGACTTTGAGCCTTCGACTTTGAGCCTTCGACTTTGAGCTTTCGACTATGAGTCTTCGACTTTGAGTCTTCGACTTTGAGCTTTCGACTATGAGTCTTCGACTTTGAGTCTTCGACTTTTAGCCCTCGACTTTGAGCCTTCGACTTTGAGCCTTCGATTTTGAGCCTTCGACTTTGAGCCTTCGACTTTGAGCTTTCGACTATGAGTCTTCGACTTTGAGTCTTCGACTTTTAGCCCTCGACTTTGAGCCTTCGACTTTGAGCCTTCGACTTTCAGCCTTCGACTTCGAGCCTTCGAATTTGAACCTTCGTCTTTGAGCCTTTGACTTTGAGCCTTCGACTTTGAGCCTTCGACGTTCAGCCTTCGACTTTGAGCCTTCGAATTTGAGCATTCGACTTTGAGCCTACGACTTTGAATTTCCAATTTGAATCTTCGACATTGACACTTCGACTTTGACTCTTCGACTTCGACACCAATTTGAATTTGTGATTTCAACCCCTACCACTATCGCAACCCGTAAGGGGTTAGCTTCAAAATAAATGTCATTTTCGCAATCAACGTCCCAAAAAACCTAAATAACGACACCAATATAGACTTGTTTGGTATCATCCCCCACCTCTATCTCACCCCTAGAGGGTTGGCTTAAAATAAATGTCATTTTCATAATCAACATCCCAAAAAACCTAAATAACGACATCAATATCGATTTTATGGTTTCAACCCCATTTCACACCCCAGGGGGTTGTCCAATATAGACTTTTTTGGTAGCAACTCCCACCCCTATCTCAACCCTAGAGGGTTAACTTAAAATAAATGTCATTTTCATAATCAACATCCCATAAAACCTAAATAACGACACCAATATCGATTTTATGGTTTTAACCCCCATTTCACAACCCAGGGGGTTGTTTTTCGAAAAATCTCAAAACACGTATTAGCTTATTTGTTCCTAGGAGTACTCTTGCGAAGTTTCGAGTCGAAAATAGTCGAAATGTCCAAGTTATACTGTTTCTTCATACAAACTTCCCACCCCTGTTTCACCCCCTTAAAGGGTGAATTTTGAAAAATCCTTTCTTAGTGCTCCCCTAGACCTCGTAAGGAACCTACGTGCCAAATTTGGAAACTCTAGACCCAGCGGTTTGGCCTGTGCGTTGATATGTCAGTCAGTCAGTCAGTCAGTCAGTCAGTTTCTTCCTTTATATATTTAGATAAATAACAAAACACATTTTCTACGTATCGTAAGCACGGACACTTTTTGTATTCCGTTTTACTTTAATTTCTTATAATATAAATAGCTCCTTTTTTATATTGTGCATACATTAAATCAATCATGTTAATTTGATATTTAAATATACCTTTACACACATAACAATAAAGTGTATTTTTGTTTTGATTGAAATAAAAAAAATTATACCATGAAAAATAGATAAATTTAGAAATCTCACACTTTTCAAAGTGAGAATGAGGTTTTGTGTAGCTTTACGTTTAAAAGTTGTATGCTGTCTGACACTCCAACCTAAAACTAATTTTGAAGTGGTAATATCCCGCTCTTAATATTCCAAAAAGAGATAAATTGAAAATTTTTAATTAGCTCCAGGGTAGAAGAGTCTTAACAATTATCTAGTCCGAAATTAAGCAGACTATGGGTTGATATAAGCGTGATAATGGACTATGGATGAACCCATGTCTGGCGAATAAATGTTCATCTAACTAATATTATAAATGCGAAAGTGTGGATGTTTGTTTGTTGCTCAATCACGGCTAAACGGGTGAACGGATTTGGGTGAAATTTGGTATATAGGTAGAACATATCCTGAATTGAGACATAGAATATTTTTTTATCCCGATAAAGTAAGTAGTTCCCGCGGGATTAACAAATTACCGCGGTTAACTAAATCTACGCAGGCGAAGCCGCGGGCGGACAGCTAGTATTTATCATAAAAACAGCTGCCCCTAGCTGGATTCGAACCTGCAACCGTTGGTTTCGAAGGCAGGGTCATTACCCACTGCATCAATAGGTCGCAAATGTTTGTTGTTTAGTGTATTTTCTTTGGCAGATCATCATGGTGCGACTCCAAAGGGTGACATTCACGGCCCTGCATCAGTATCTTGGACTCAGCGCCGAGCTGGTGAACCCTGTGAGTTGAATTGTACATTTTATGAGGTAAACTCTTCGTAACCGGGTCACATATTTCCTTATCAGTAATAAATCATCTACACACTTTACTGATCGGTAGGCTTTATACACTTTGTGTTATTTGTCACTGTCAAGGCCTGTTGAAGTCATCCAGGAACAGAAAGGTAAATTCCTAAAATGTTTACTTGTTGAATGTTTTTAGTTTCGCAAAATGTTGAATTCTTATATTGTTGAAATATTACAAAGTTCAATTCTCAAAATGTTTACTTTCCCAGAAAGTTGATCTGGGCAGACTGCTTAACTCATAAATGTCATAGAGGCCTAATTTGCGATATATCATTCAATTATTAACAGCTTTACACATCCCCACTGCTGGGACACAGCCGCCTCTCATCGAGGGATGGTATGGGCCATAATCCACCACGCAGGCCCAGTGCGCGATGGTGGATTTGGGTCACACTAGTGGCCACCTGACAGTCAATTGTTTTTAAGCCGCCTCTGTAGGCCATTGACTGTATTCAATTGCATACAGCCGGGACTGACTATTTAACGTGCCTCCGAAGCACAGTAACCACTCGTATTAAAATGCCACCAGAGGTCACCTATCCAACGACTGACCGCGCCAGACATTGCTTTTTTTTCTTTATTTATCCATAGAACATTATTTAATAACTTCACTATAAGACGCCTACGAAAACCTGTGAAGGTTTGTATGTAGTGCGAATGAGGTCACTGACCCGCCGCGTTTTATTTATATATATATTTATTAATTATTACAAGAGGTAAATAACGTAACTTAAATACCTAGATACATAAAATAATGTGCGAAAGCAAGTAGACGTGTCTCTTTATCGAAATAAAATTTGTTGGATTTGTTGTGGTTGCTTAACTTTACTAATCGAAAACAAATGGCGAATGCGGTTGCGTTATGAGTGCTTCACATAAATATTGCGAACATTTAACCGAATCACAACGCAAGAATATAACTGACTTAAATATGAGTAAGCTTCTGTGAGCCTGGTACTTAGTATTAAACCACCGTACTTCCTTATTATTTGTAGATGAAAAATAATGATGTAATGACACAACTTACTACAATACTAAATTTACTAAACAGGGTTAAAAAAAATACGTTACCACCCCGCATGTTAATCTAACTAATTACCTCACCATGCTTGTCTATTTCATTTATTCTTCTTTTTCTCAATAGGGCCGTGACAAACGAAGGCCGGCAAACGTCGGGTCGTCGCCGGGTAAGACCGGTAAGGCGTCAGTGGTGGACAACAGTACGACCATGCATTCTCCTCACCACAGCGAGAGAAATGTCTCCGAGCAGGCGGTTAGTGATTACACAGTTGAATCGATAAAGATTTGCTAAACAACAGACTAATAGAGTTCCGAAAAGCGTCCTCAGATCTTCGCCAATTTGATATAAGACTTCATGAGGCATTGACTATTTTAAACGAAACAAAGTTATGGATGTGGTAAATACAGTAGCATTGGTAACCGCCTTAGGTTAGATATTAAGTCATCAAAGACCCGATAACTTTTTTACAATGAACTATGAGACGGCTTCGGCTTCATTATTTCGCCAACGGTTGTTGTATTTTGCTACCTGCGGGGCGAGCTAAGGATAGATTAATTTCAATTTGAGCTACGCGCTTTGTTTAAGCTAGTCCTATCCTTTTCTAAATACTCAAAAAGGACTTCCTGTCCTTAGATTCGGAGTAGGTAGATCGATTTTCCATACAAGCTAAATTAGACAAAAAATCAGAGTTAATAATACGGTACAGTTAATAATAAGTACAGTTAATAACTTCGTTTTAAATGCTAAAAAAACAAAATGCATAAATTGCGTTCTTGTATCTTGTTTCCATGGTCATGTCTTATTGGCAACATTATCTGTGTATGTCCTTGTATCTTGTTTCCATTGCCATATTTTATTGGCAATATTATCTGTCTGGGTTCATTAATTGCCGGCCTGGGTATACATCCTTAACAATTTGTTATTGATTAGAATAGCTACTAATAAGTGTGTATATGTAACCGCATGACACAGGAAGGGGGCCATCAAGTGTCGTCTCCTATTCACATCCAGGGAAGAAAACCAAGGCCCGACATGGTACCCGACATCACCTCGTCTAACACCCCACAGGTATCCATTACATTCTTAATTATAACTATCATAGTATTAACTTATCACAACGAATGCCCAGATCCGCTCCTCTCCTCTAACTCTTTTACCCAGGTACAATTAGTAATGGTGGGTGATATTGTCACAAATATTTGTTAAGGCATTATACTTCTTTTAAGAAATTCTATGTTGCCTGAAATGTAATTAGAATCTCCCGTGTTAATAATGCGGGTCTTCAGCGCCCATCTAATTCACCATACCGCATCTTTGTTTGTCAAACACATATATACAGTTGTCCTGGGCATTAAGTAACTTTGTGTAGTTTCATGTGACTAACAGTAAGGGATTACGGATTTATAGTTGATACATCGAGAACTTTTAAATTCATGGTATAACTAAAAATGCGGAAAACATTTAATTCCAATGGGTTTTGAGTCACGATTTCTCCACAGCAACAACCAGATGTTCAGCCAACCCCATCCCTCCAGAGGCCTAAAGAGGGATCTTCGTTCAAGAAACACAACACTGACAACCTTGATGAACAGGTATGTTGCGTTCATCTTTAAGTCTTGTTAAATCGTGTGGCATTACTACATAGCTTGGCGCGATTCGCTTTGACTGACGATATCATTAAAAACGCGGAGAGTGTAACCAATAAATTTGGAAGGTAAAATATGGTTAATGGATTATCGGTGCGCTTAGGACTTTGAACGTCGGTGGAATGACTGGTTTAAGAGGTATTCCAACTTAGTATCTATGACCCCTTTATTTGAGGTCGAAAGTATCAGCCTTATCCTAAGGTTAGATGTGTAATGGTCAGTATCACTTTCAACCAGGTGAGCTACTTGCTTATTTATCATCCATAAAATGGATCCGTGTCATATTAACCATGTGCAAATATATCAATGACTCAGTACTACTTTCAATTCATGAATATTTTTCTGCTAAAAGAAACGTGTGTATATAGGTAGAAAGTTCAGAGTTGTATTGCAGTCTGCAATCCCCCTCACAGTCGATATTGACAGTTGACTGTTGAAATATTTCACCTCACTGAACCTACCGACGGACTATTATCAAATTAATCACTTATATTTCAGGCCCTTATCCAAATAGCAACAGAGGCATTCATGAAGGAGCTAGGGCTGGAGAGTGACCAAGTGTTGAAAGGAATGGTGCAAGTTCGCGACCTGCCCGCTGGCACTTACATCATGAAGGAAGAGAGCCATAAGGTACAGTTTTTTTTTACTTTATATAGATGATATGATTATGTTATGTAGACGTTTGGTGCGGTACACCTCATCTGCAACGCAAGTATTGTTTTATCTGAGTCGAAGTAAATAATATTTATTTAGAATAATAATTTGTCTGGGTTTTTGCAACTTTTCTATGTGCAGCGACTGAATTGTTTTGTTAGGATTTACTTCCAATTTTTATGTATACAATTTATGTAATTCGTTTGTTTGAAAGCTGTCCTCAATGTTGACATTCTTTGTTATTTTTTTTCCCGAAAGCTGTATTATAATATCCCCGGTGAGCCAGATATCAAACAGGTATAGAGTTTTCATGAGTGCCTGGTTTTTTTAAACACTGTAATTATTCTACCATCAATGCAAGTAATCTTTCACCGAGAACAAAATTTTATTTTTGTTGTTAGATGTTTTTTTCAACTTAGAATCTCTGCAAGTATTACTTCAGACACTGTCTCATATAATATTAATTGATTTATATAAGTAACGAAGTGAAGAACACATTTGGCTCCATTCTAAGTGTAAGTTTTGTAGTTTTAGGCGCGTATTTCAGAATGAGGACAGTTAAAAAGGACAGCTGTACGTAACTTGTATAGCTGCATCTCTTTCTAACAATGCTCAAGCGCAGATCTGCGCCTGAGCAACATTCTGAAATACGGGCCTTAGTTTTTGTGATTTCTGTAAACAATTATTTAATTTTGGGTTTGATTATGATAATGCATGTTAAGTTCGATTTCCAATGGTTTAATGTTTTAATATTTTTAATATTGAACACCCGATAATACGGGTAACTTATAAACGTATAACTATATAACGTAAAACTTATCAGTTCATACTGGGTATTAAGGATGCAATTGAAAGCACTTTTACAGGGTGTTCTACCCACGAATAAACTTTCTTTATGGAGACAACTCTGAAATTTAAAAAAAACCGTTGCTCCATATAGAAGTTAAATACCTACTCCACCAAAAGATAGGTAAAAAGTAATTTTTTTTTCTACCTATCCATTGATACAGCATCCTAGTAAATGCGTCCAATATTTTCGATAACAAATGCACTATATGATATATAATTCGGTCTTATCATTTTGAATGCCCAGGGTTTTTTAATATGATTTTTTATGGCCACCATTATGAATATTTTTTCTTAATGGAAAATTAACAATTGGGAAGAAAATGTGTGCATTTAAATGTAACAACACTAGTTCCAAAATAGATCATTCCGCCCATGAAGTCAGTTTATCGTTCGCGGGATTTGTTTAAAATTTCGGAATGTAAAATACCCTTTGTGTAAAACAAAATCCGAGTTCACAAATTTTCACATTTATGATATTAGAGCGATGTGATACTTGTTCTTTTACTTTTTTAATACTTGTTCTGGAAACAAGTCCTTTGGCCGTTATTTTTTTTTTTTTTATATGGGAGGGCGGCAAACGATTTGTAACAATTACAATCGAATAAAACTAATTGTATTATTTAGTAATTTGTGTGTTGGTATTTCAGGATGTCGCGTTGGTGTACCTTTTGTCTGGCGCTTTGTTGGTGTCGCAGCGGGTGGCTGAGGGGGAGGGCGAAGTTCACATGTTCACTGCCTACCCAGGTTAGTAGTATCAGCTACAGGACGTCCACTGCTGGACATAACCACCCTCAAAAGGTTTCCAGAGCGACCGATGGGATGCGCCCTGCGTCCAGCGACTTCTTGCGACCTTTAGCCACTCGTGGATGACGCGCTAACGAAGTTTTCTCAAGACATTGCTTATCGGGAAGAGGTCGCTATACCAGCAGTCCGGTGGAAGATTTTCTCTTTTCCTCCACACATGTTAATACCCCAAATTACGTTTGCCGAGACGTAATCCACTCCTGTGCTCGTTTTTCCCAACGGCCATCGGTTCGCCAGCCATTTCAGCTTACAAGTTTCCTGTGATATGTCAGCTACTTAAGTTCTCTGACGAATCATCCATTCTTGGTGTTATCTCTCACCTTGCTGGATGACTTTGAATTTATGGAGTAAGCGCATCCTCTCAGTGTCCATCGTTTGGCTCCGTAGGTCACATATCGATAAATCTTGCCTTAACTAATTAATAAAAGACAATGTCGTGACTACTAGACTCTGGGTTCAACGCACAGTTCAAACGTGTGGATCGATGTTGATATAATTTGACAGGTGTATTCCTTAGGTTATTTAGAGGCGCACTAAGAAGGGATTTATGGAATTGCCACTTGTGAGGTCGAAATATTTCAAACGAAACTCAATATCTAACTAAGAACTTTGTGGACTATGGAAATATAAATTGAATTGAATTGAATTGAATTGAAATAAATACGTGTTTCAGCATTTTTCATAAATCTTCCTAAAAACAACGGAATAATTGAAATAATGCTATTCGATAGCGTTAGTTTTACGAAAAAGCTAAGTGACACCTGTGGTATTTTAAGAAGCGCTATAGTTTTTTTTTTTTTTTTTTTTTTTTTATTAAAAACTGGATTCGCGTTTGGCCACAATCTCACCTGATGGAAAGTGACGATGTAGCCGAAGCCGATCACGCGCACCCAGTAAATGCCTATTCACTCTAGACTTGAAGATCCCAAGGTTGTAAGTGTCGGGAAAAACCGACGCGGGCAGTGAGTTCCATACCTTAGCAGTCCGCATTATAAATGACGAAGCAAAGAGCTTAGTGCGGATGTTCGGTATGTTGACAACATATGGATAGTTGTTTTCCTAAAGCTATGTTTGACCGTGATAAAGTAAGTTTTTATTTCGAGATCCCCGCGGATGAAGTCTAGTCGAAGCTAGTTGTAAATATATAATTCATGTTACAGGCGAAGTGGAAGGCGGTCTAGCAGTGCTCACAGGCGAACCCAGCTTCTTCTCGATCCGAGCGAAGCACTTCTCCCGGATCGGATTGCTGTCCAAAACCACCGTGTACTCAATAATGAGGGAACGGCCGTCTGTCGTGTTGCACATCGCGAGCACTGTCGTGCGACGACTCTCACCGTTCGTGCGACAGGTGGACTTTGCGCTAGATTGGGTAAGCAATCAAAAGAAAAAGAAAGAAAATAGTTTACTTGCCACAGTAGGCACGCACTAAATGTACAAAAGAAACTTGACATATAAAACATTGAAACAAAAAAAACTAACTACAAAACATAAAGATAAACACAACAAATTTTGTGTGCCACTGTGGCAAACAGGAATATCAAAATATCTGTACATCTATTGAAATCCATTACAAATGAGAAGATTTGTCCTGTATTCATTTCTGGGTTTGCCCAATCGTTTTCTACGTGGTTGCAACAATGCTATTAACATAGCTACTTGGCAGCAGACTTAGATATCGGATGATGGTAGCTAGCCAGGTAGACTTTAAAATAGTCCCATCACCAACCAATCCGAGGTCTAAACACCGCGACCTCCGTATTTATTATTTATTTATGTACAATATTTATTCATTTTATCTCCACATAAGTTTTACACGGTAATGGTAAGGTTACACAGGTATTGTGAACCTTATGTTGTTTACATTAAACCTCGGAAGCTATCTTAAAATTCTGTTGTTCAAAGAATTGTTATACCGCATCGATTTCAAGAAAAGCTGAACTGTATATGTAATATTTTTACTCTGTATGCTATAGTTAGGTGAAAGCGGAAACCGGCAGGCTTGTCACGTAACTTGTAGAAACAGTGTGACCGCTGAAAATTACATAATAGTTGCTGTCAAATGAAACAAGCAACAGACTCTGCCGAACAATCGAAGAACTGATCCTTTCTGTACAGTCTGAATCAAATAACCTTTACAGGCTTGAATAAAACAAATTAAGTTTTCTCGGGATATACGAGTAATAAACGTTTTTGGTTAATTTTTTATTTAGTTACAGAATTTACTAAGTTCAACAACATACTAAAAGTATTATTGATTCATGAGAAAACTTATTTTGTATTATACCGCGCTGCAAAGGTTTACTGTGCCACAAAGTACATTATGTTTGACAGACAACCTCATGTACTTACTTCATCATCATATCATCCACAGAAAGTCATGACGCCTCATATACTTAACAATGTGCTAGCGATCGCACTACTGCTACTGTTGCTATCTCCAAAGAATCTGTTAATTTTACATGACAAGTCTACTTTAGGTGTTCTTTTTTTTTCAGATGTTGACATCCCGTGATGTTCTAATAAACATAATGCAACTTTTGTTCAGGTTTTCCTGGAGTCAGGACGGGCGGTGTACCGTCAGGACGAGGAGTCGGGGTCCACGTTCATAGTACTCAGCGGTCGGCTGCGCTCTGTTATTACTCACCCTAACGGGAAGAAGGAGCTGGTGGGGGAATACGGCAAGGGGGATCTAGTAGGCATTGTAAGTATATCTACATGTTAACATGAGATCACACAAACTGCTGTCGTTAATGTAAATTATCGCTCTATGCTATTCAATGGAATTGCGACAGCAGCATTACCGATAATATTCAATAACGAAAATCCTTTGCGTGAACTCGTGGTTCTTCCACTGAACATCCTTTCAAAAAGGAGTCGCAATGACTGAAATTAGTTTGGGACAAATAATTTAAAATGCTAAACAAATGCACACGGTGGTTGTTCGTTAAAAAGTAAATGCTTTTGCAATGTGCGTACAGGTTCACTCACTATGGCGAAATTCGCGTACTAATGGTAGGCTGGATGGCACTAAAAATGGATCAATTTAAAGATATTTATGTGTATCAGTCATTGGGTGTATGTAAATAAATGTATGTGGGTAATGGATCCACAATCATATTTACATTATTACATTTATATAATTATTTCCGTTTGCATCTTTACTTATTAGTTTTAACTCTACTATTCAATGTATGCATTATCTATGTTAAAATTTATAGAGTAACGTTGTATGGCCCTATTCTTGCAAATAAAACTAAATTTAATTCATTGAAGGACTGATGTATTACCCTTAGCCACGTTTTGTCCTTAAAAATTTTACATTTGTCGTTTTTTATTGATCTATATCTACTGTTACTCAGGTGGAGATGGTGACCCAGACCCGTCGCAGCACAACAGTGATGGCGGTACGTGATTCCGAGCTCGCCAAGTTGCCGGAGGGGCTATTCAACGCGATCAAACTACGCTTCCCAGTCGTGGTGACCAGGCTTATCAACCTCCTGGGCCACAGGATCTTGGGTAAAAGCAAATCAAATCAAATCAAAACGTGCAAACCTAGGTTCATTATGCCTTCGACATATTAAATAGTCATGGCAATAGTCTAATGCAATGATGATAAGAAATATATTACCGGCGATCTACAGCAAGAAATTTGGGGAAAAGTCATCGACAAGAGACAGAATAGTAATCGACTTGGTAGAATAAAATAACTTTTGTTTTTTGACAAAGCATTAACAGAACATTTACCCAATTGTTGATGATTTTCGCATGTCGTCTACCAGACAGAGAGCAGTCGCTCTCTAGAGCGTTAAATTAGTTATGTTTTTTTAATAAGGCTGGTCGTGTGGTTTCCGGCAGGGCAGAATACTACCAACTTGTCTCTTCCCCTGGGTGTCGTAAAAAGTGACTGAGGAATCATGAGCATAACAGTATAGACTCAAAAAGCTCTCAAAAACTTAACTATCGCTACCCAAATACCTCTCAAAGTGTGTGAATTTTTATACTATTAAAATAGTTGCTTCGATAATAAGTTCTTTAGTTTGATGATAAGAGCGACTTGGAATAGTTAAGACATACCCTGTATACCTTACAGGATCGTGGCAGAAGCCAACGGCGGGTCTCGGCGGTGCGGCCGCGATCGAACCTAGACCTTCGCAGCACAACTTCTCGACGGTCGCCGTGGTGCCGGTCAGCGATGACGTACCTCTCACCGCGTTCACTTATGAGCTGTACCACTCTCTGTGCGCTATCGGTTAGTGTGTAAACAATCTGAGATGAAGAGAGAAACACTTCCCCCGTTGCATGATATCCTTTGTCGCGCGCGACGTAGGAGTGAAACTGGGATAGTTGTATATTTCGTCCAAGCGAATGAGCAGGACAAATATTATCTCGCTACTAGTGCAGTGGTTCTTCCGCGTCAACAACATATAACGGAGCTCGCGAGTTCGATTCATTTAACATCAAGTGTGATTGAGGTCAACCGCTAACCCATTGCGCATAAAAAAATCTGGCGATATTTACGTTTATTTGTATATTTGTTGAACTTGTTTCCATTGTTCCACCAGGGCCGACCGTGCGTCTAACGTCTGACGTAATTAGGAAGCTCCTGGGCCTGACAATTATGGACCCGAACAACGAATACCGACTCAGTTCTTGGCTGGCGCAGCAAGAAGACAAACATAAGGTCATTTGATATTTTTTTCTAGAAGTTGAACAATATCTGGCGCTCAGGGTTTCGATGGATAACCACTATGGGCATTTAATATGAGTTTTACAGCTGGCTGGCCTACAACGGCTTGACAAGTCTGACTTAAATCCACCAATCAGCACTGGGCCCGCGTAGCCGATTATAGTGAGAGACACTCGTTTGTTGCTCAATCACGGCGTAACTGATGAACGGATTTGGATGATATTCTGTGTAAATGTACAACATGCCCTAGAATAGGACACAATATATTTTTATTCCGATAAAGCCAGTAATTCCTGCGGGGTAAACTTTAAAAATTACACATGTAAATGAAATCCACGCGGGCGATGCCGTGGGTTTATATTAGTGATTAATATTTTTACTGTGCTTATACAATCGATAGTTCAAAATTGGAAAATAAATCTGTGTTACTGGCACATATTGCACCTTAGAAAGATTTACTTCACGACTCGCGGAATTTAAAAAATGGCGAATGTAAATTTTAGTTTTTTATTATTTTTGTACATGGTTGTGATTTGAACATTATTTTAAAGGTGGCGTTATACCAGTGTGATCCTAGCCTAACCCAGTGGACCCAGCGATGTATTCGTCAGGCTGACTGCATCCTCATCGTGGCTTTGGGGGACAAGCAACCCAGCATCGGCAAGGTACAAGTTTTGATATACTGCAATAATGCGTATAATTTTAGGAAACTGTGGCTGATAGAGAAAAGGGACTTGAAAAATGGCAAATTTCCATTTAAGGCGTTCTTTTCAGGGGTTAATTGGAATAATATGTGTAACGTTTTTAGTTTACTTTTTCAATAATCGTTTCAATATTTCTGTTACAATTACGATTAGAACGATATCCTCAAAGGCCGGCAACGCATCTGTGACCCTTATGGTGTTGCGGGTGTCCATGGGCGGCGGTGTTTGCTTTCCATCAGGTGACCCGCATGCTCGTTTGCCGCCCTCTCATATAAAAAAAATAAATTAAAACCATGCATCGTATTTGGCACGATTTTTGGGAATGTAAATTATATTCCTTACTATATGTATAGCAATATCAGTACTAATATCAGTTGGGAACTCCATTCTCGAAGTCGTATATGAATACGTCTAACTAACGTCTAACAAGTAATTCTATTAGATAAATCCATGCTCGAGAAAGAGGTTCATCGTCGAATCCAACTCGGGTGGGAAGCGTTTGGAAAACGCCGCAACGTCTTGTCCAGAATACCTCAGTGCTTAAAGATGTGTGTCTTACCAGTGATAACTTAATGGTGTCGATTCGGATGTACACCAACTAAACTAATACCAGTTTTAAAATAGTACTGTCTCTTTCTCTCTGAAACAGTACGATGCGACGGCACCACTCCAAAACTGGTTTTAGTTTTGATGTACATCCGAATCGACACCAATGGCACTGAAACGTGGACTTTTAGTATGGGTCTCATAATAAATTTCAATGTCACTACGAACTTTAGAGACGACGATGCTCTAAAACTTTAACTACGAGATCGGATCAGGAATGAAGGAATCCTTAGAACCGCCTCCGTGGCTCAATGTAAACAACATTGGGTTTACGATTCGGAGTTCGCGGGTTCGATCCCCAGCGGGGTACATGTTTAAGTACTCTGTTTGGTTAGTGTTAGGGTATTTTAAATGTCCGCCTGGCTAGCTACCACCATCTTATCTAAATCTGCCGTCAAGCAGCAATGTTAATAGCATTGTTGTGTTCCAGTTGTCAGAGATAAGATAGCCAGCCCCCCAAATGTGTTGGGGTTTCCGGGTCAGTACGCTTCCACCTTCGACCTCATCTTCACTTAACATCAGGTGTGATTGAGGTCAATTACCAACCCGTTATGCATTAAAAAAAAAGTACGAATGTCACCCACATAACCCAGCGGATTTGGAAGTGAAATAGTGGGCAGGGCATTATGTGGAACTGATGGCCGTTAAGGCGTTACATTTTTAGGGTAGAGACTGGAGACCACCTACCGGCAGTGACCTAATAAAGATCGCGGGAAGTCTGGAAACAGTGGATTTCCTGTGGCTCATATGTTGTATAGTAATTCTCAATTTTAATATTATTCGGGACTATATTTCAGATAGAGAAAGAGATTGAACGACTCGCAATCCGCACTCAGAAGGAGCTGGTTCTACTACATCGTGAGGGCGGTCCGAACCCATCTGGTACTGTCCACTGGTTGAACATGCGCACGTGGGTCAGCCAACATCACCACGTGCGCTGTCCGCATAGGATGTTCACGCGCAAGAGCCAGTATCGCATTGTGAGTACGCCATTATATAGCAAAGCGTAACTATATAACCACAGCGTAAAAATCATATTTTATGTAATAATAATAAATACCCAAAGACATATCATCGTCAGTTCTAAGCAACTAAGCTTATATTATGATTGGTGTCAAACTCAAACTTCAAGCATTTTATTTCAACGTAAGATACATGATATCATTTGTTGAATGTCAATTGTGTACTACACAAATACATATTTTTTTGTAAATATATACCTGCATATTACAAATTAAGCGTTTTGAGTAGTCGAGCTTAAGCAGTCTGTATAACTCACAGATCGAACATGAGGATTAAACAGCGCGCTAAGGTTCCACACGAAAGAATAAACTAGGGGTTGGCGTACCGGGAAACGTCTAGAAATCGTTGATGTTGTTTGGTTTGTTAGATTACAAATTTCTTTAAACCTAGTTATAATAAAAAAGAGCATGTTCCTTAGGCAGTATAGGTGGCCTAGGTGTCGCCATTGCATATGTCGCATTCGTTTTCTATTAACGAACTTAAGCAATGTCGTGTGCGGTCAATCTTTCGATAGGTGACCACTAATGGCATTTTAATACGAGTGTTTTCGTGCTTCCAAAGACACGTTAAAAGATGTTTGGTGGTCTGACACTAATCGGTCAATAAGCACTGTGCTTCCGTGGTGGATTATGAAAGAAAGAAATTGTTTATTGTCACAACATTATTTGCGCAATATACTTAACATTAGTAAATACACATAGGACAATACCACTTTTGTGACAAAAGGATCTGGTTCAGCATAATGCTGACAGAGGCTGGCTGCTGCTCAGCGCTGGTTTTCAACCAGACCCCCTTATTGAGTTTACTAGTCGACGTTTTGCTCGTGTGACGGGCGACCTAAGGTGCATTATTGTCCATACCTTCTCCTAGAGACAAGTGGAGACGTGCAAGGTTGTTTAATTTAGAGATATTATAAAACAGAAACCTAATAAGAAAGCTAATTATGAAATATCAGACCTTTTAGATGATAAACATCCCTGGACATAACCAGCTCGTTCCCATGCCGGGATATTTATTAATAATGAAATATAAAAACCTGTTTTTAAAAGAGCATCCCCTTGAGTTTCTTATTTGTTATTCTCAGTGGAAAGTTGGATTTTGAACAAGCAGTAGCAAAAAAATGTAAAATTGACTATTTCAAGTGTACCCTGTTTACCTACTTTTTTTGACTTTGTTGTTGAATGATTGGTGATTGTTGATTTCCAGAGCGAGTTGTACACCAAAGTGCTGATGTCCGAGGCGAGCGTGCACTCCGACTTCTCCCGGCTGGCGCGCTGGCTCACCGGCACGTCGGTGGGGCTCGTGCTGGGCGGCGGCGGGGCGAGGGGGGCGGCGCATGTCGGCATGATCCGCGCTATACAGGTCTACCTACTCTATATACCACACACACACATTGACCCTTTTCGTACCCTTAACCGCTCGCTTCGCCCAGCGAACAAAGACCCTTTTCGTACCCTTAACCGCTCGCTTCGCCCAGCGAACAAAAAGTTCGCGTCGCCGCTTCCAGTTCAAATTAAGATTGAGGCTAACGAATTTCGTAACGTTGGATGATTGAACATATTGTTTCATGCAAAATTAGAATAGTAGAATAATTTATGAAAATTTGCAGGAGAATTTTTTTTTATCGGTGCCGTTATCGAAAATGTCGACCAATGGTCAACAATGCGCTATGCGTTTACTTTGTATTAGTTATCCAATAAAACATGTGTTTCGAAACACTATTCCTTGAAAATTTCCCAATGGAAATAAAAAGAAAGTTACGTCTGAAAGCGCAAAATAAACCTTTGGCATTACCAAACTTTGAGTAATAACTAAATCAATTATGATTAATACCTATGTTTTACTTTTTATTTATTTATTTTAAGAACGCAAATAGTCAAAGCATAATACAAGAAACATATTGTTAAAATAATTATTATTTGACAAACAGTGTCCACAGTTGAAATTTTACAGAAAACATTCATTTAACATCACCAGAACCACTATAAGAGACAAATACATCGAGATGCCCAATTTAAAGATGCCAAAGAACCTATTTACCTATGTGGGATATATAATCATGCAAAAAAACGCACGGACAAGGGACGGAAGCGCACGGACGATCCAGACTTCTCTGAACACTCGAATTTTGAGTTGTTTGTGCATAAATACCAAGGTGTTTAAAAAATATACATTATTTTTGGAATAGACATAAGGAATATCTATGTTTTTGCGTACACGAGAAGCGGAATGAGCGGCATAGATTTATGTTATAACTGATATTTGAAATGGTTATTTGTTTCAATTTGCAGGAAGCAGGCATCCCCATTGATATGGTTGGTGGGGTGAGCATCGGTGCGTTTATGGGCGCCCTTTGGTGTATGGAGCGCAACATAACAACAGTTACTCAGAAAGCCAGGGAATGGTCAGGGGTTAGTATGCTCACTATGGGTATTGTCTATTTAAAACAATAATATTTGTAATGGCGTAAAAAGTGCCCTGTAGAATTAGTAGAATGGGCGATGGTCTGTCACTGATGGAACATGAGTACCTCAAACATTTGAGGAGTTGATTACAGACCACTTATCCAGAAAATACAATAATTACTAAGTGAAGGGTATACGTACTTGCATGGCTCTCACGCGATTCAACTCGACCCTAGCTTATAATCTGTGTGACTGGTCTACAATCCTTCCAGCTCTAATTTCTTGACCAACAGCTAAGTTAGTCACTATTTAACAGATTCTGCCAGTATTAATAATTAAATGCTTCTGTATGTACTAAGTTATGTATCGGAGCGTCTCGAGCGACGGTTGGAGCCCACGTCAACGATTTTCAACGCGTAGATGCAAAATTCCGCTTATGTGTCCGCGTAGTTCCGGCGATACTAGCGCCATCGGGTTGTCTTCTCTTCGTAGCAAACGTATCAGCACAATCATAATACTGCCCGTATCGCATATCTATCGCTTGCTACGGGTACATATTTTGTTATTTTCATGAAAGATTACAGTAATGATATTGTTTAAGCTCGAGGTTTTCACAATGGCATAATATGTCACAGTACTGTAAGAATCGGCCGTACGGTCTATCTAATACGCCCCATTATTTATCCAGAAAATGACCCAATGGGGCAAACAACTCCTTGATCTCACCTACCCGGCGACTTCGATGTTTTCCGGGCGTCAGTTCAACACGACCATTAACACTACCTTTGGCGAAGTTCACATTGAGGATCTGTGGCTTCCATACTTCACCGTCACTACCGACATCAGCGCCAGTTGCATGAGGGTACATAGGCATGGTAAGTCAATGGCTACGTCACTTTTGAGATTCATAGTTAAAATGATGATACGATTAAAAGGAATAATTAGGTACATATACAAATCGATTGTGCACTTGGTAGTCTGTTTTTAAAGCTCCGTATCCAAAGGGTGCTAACGTGACTTTTACTACGCCTACGTCGTCCGTTCGTCTGTCTGTCACAGTGGCCGTATAGGTAGCCAATTGAAATTTTCACTGAGTACGTGTTAATTATGGCCTTTAAGTGTTTACAAATAGTAAATCAGTAAAGTAATTCAAAAATATTTTCTACGTTTTTTGATCCAGCTCTATCTTAAAAATGGTAGTACATACAAGTTTTAAATTTAGTCTAGTTCAATGACAAATAATAAACCATAATAAATAGTAAATAAATACCCGTTAATTAAAAAAGTGAAACTGAATCAATTATCGTGAAGCCTGCGTCTAATTATTTATCAGACGCTTTATTCTGCCATTTAAATTTTTTTTCTCATTATTTTTATTTACTATAGAAATGTTTACATTGTACGGTGGTACGGAATCCTTATTGCGCGATTCCGACTCGCACTTAGCTTTTTTTTTTAATAAAAAAAGGAAATTTAAAAACTGTTTTCAGAAATGCCAGAGAATGAAACATTGATACTTATCTGTCTGGGTATTTATGTGAGAAATCTTCTTGTCTATGGGTAATTTTGAATATCTATTTTTCGTGTGGGTTTTATACCCTTTTACAAACCAAAAACAGTTCTGCGAATTAAAGGTTCCATAATCGTTAAAGATGCTGGCTTTTATAGAATAAGAATAATATGGTGACTTCATCTTCAAGTTTGTCCACCATTTGATATTATTATCACCCATGATTATCTGCACTAAAAGTATTCGCACTGAGTGAAACAAAAATGCTTCGTACGAGTATTTGCTTTGACACGATCCGTTAGTGTTCACCGAGTAAAAATATATTTGGCTTTGTGACGTATACACACGTTCAGCATCTGATATATTTACCCACAATAACTAACACAACACATTCATGGACAGGAGACTTTGTGTTTTTATTCGTTTTGATGATAATTTTACAGCTTCCTTTGCACATTTACTAACCCAAACATATTTTTGCTTTTTATTTTTCATTTCAAGTCATTTAAAAATGGCGTCTGGTCGCTCGACGTTTGAAAAAGTATTACGTGTGCATATTAATATTTAAACTTGGTATTGTAATTATTTAATTAATTAATGTGTATTTCTATAATCAATCTGTGCATGACAAAGTTGAAGTGTAGTATTGAATTTCATGCCTCTGGAATCTGCCGACCAGATGTACTGAGGTGCCTATAAAACAATGTTGATGTAATATCACATGGCTTCATGTTAAATTAATATTGAAGCTGAGTACGCTGTTTGATTTTATTTTATGCGGATCGTCTATGCCATCATATGGTTTATACATCTATGGTGACAATGACGTCATGCTACGTCATTGATTCAACTTTGCGAGTGTGGAGAGATCCACGATCGATGGGTGATGTTGATAGCATCTCTTTTTTTGTCGCTATTCTCTCTTTGCTCTCTCATGTTGTTGTGTGGCGTAGCATTTGTTAATTGCTAATTATTTGACATTTTTGTTCGTCCGCTACAGTGATTTATTTTTTGTTTTACCCTGTACAACCACACTCACTTGCATTTATATGTGTTCGTGTATCCAATTGTATGTTGTGTGTCCAATGAAATATACAATTAATAACTTTTATTATGTATGTATATATGTATGTACCGTCCCTCACTCGATGTTTTAAACCTCATTTGAAATTATTTCAATCGAAATTCTTTATGAATACGAATCCGACATTTGCTTTTGGGGTGTTGCCATTACTTACCTATGTAAAGAAAAAAAAATCAGCGCTTGTGATTGGTTTACCAAATAACGCTCACAATTTTGAAAGTTTTAATATTCCAATGCATTTCATGTAATGTAAAGTAAAGCGGTACGTATTACAATGTCGGGTTGGATGTGATTAATAAGCCATTGTATGTATATTCTCATCGTAATTGTCTCATCCATCAGTGTCGTGTCATTTTTCTTCATGTATATGCATGAGTGTGGTTTTTAGTTTGCCATTGTTTTGTACATGTAAATCTTTCTTTGTACCATTCTCATCACTGTAGTCGTCATACCCTGCTGTCGAAACTTTTGGAAACGCAACAAATGCGTCACTATATTATCACGTGATTAACCAATCGGAGCTCGTTAATGCTCAACCCGTCACTCATTGGTTAGCAACTCGTGATACAGCGAATGCGTTTCCACTTTGCTTCGACTGTTATTTCATTGAACTTCGTTCCAACCGTACCATAGAGCATGTACTTGCATGTACAGTACATAATATTGTAGTAGCGACTGTTCCATTGTAGATAAATACAAAGTAAACACCAACAAAATATTATCGTTTTCCATAGGTGCCGTTTAATAACAGTTTTTATTGTTATTTCTAGCAAATAATGTGTTTGGAGTTGTGCCTAAAACGTTTACATTTAGGGTTGGTCAAATTTAACCTGTTTAACACTCAGTCACTAATTCGTATGGTGTGTGATAGTTCTAAGGACCTAATGCTTCTATAGGGTGTACAGAAATACGTTCCCTGACCTAAGAATCTTTCTTTTCAATATACCTAATGAACATCTACATAAGTATGTGTACTACGATTTCAACAAATATGTGTTTTCTATGCCAGACTTTATATAATCATTCACATTTATTAGCGACGTTAGTGGCATGACTAACTTAGCAAAAATATTTACAAAATTAGTAAAATACACGTCTCAGATAACGCTAAGGACGCCTGCTGTGTAGAGCTATGGACACGCGCGCGTGGCTCATGGGCGGACGATCGATTAAGCGCCTTATAAGACAGAGCATAAGGTTGCAAGTAATTTACACTCGCCGTCCGCGACAGATGCCGGCGTAAAATGCTTATTGACTCGTAACATTGTGTGCAGAAGACTCATAATTGGTCGTCCGCTACTGTAACACACGCGCGTGTCCCGCTCAACGCAGCGGACGCCCTAAATCTCTCAGGAAGCTTGAACTTCAACATGTACCGTATTTGTACGTACACGTACTCTATATTGTTAAAAGTGTATTAAAAAATCACAATTCAAAGATAATTACGGTTAAAATAGTGTAGTTATATCAGAGTCAGAACTATTTCTCTACACCGTTTAATCTTGGGATGGCTTTTACTCGCAATCATTGTTTCCTTTCCATGGATTGTGTTGTTTAGTATTAACATACAAATTGCAATTCTTTCAACTGATATGCACACTTTTTGGACACTCTGGATTGTAAATATACATTTTTATTGCCAATATATCGAGAAAAACAAAATAAGAGTAAATGGAGAATCGTTTAAAATCCAAAGTTAAATATTTGACTGACGTCTAAATTTGATATTTGAAATCGTTCGAGAACCTTGTCTAACGCAACACAAATCGCGCGCCGCAGGTTCCCTCTGGCGGTACATACGCGCTTCGATGTCACTCAGTGGCTACATGCCGCCGCTGTGCGACCCCGTAGACGGCCACCTCCTATTGGACGGCGGTTACGTCAACAATCTTCCAGGTAAACCAATCACAGAGCCCTGAAGCCTATGTGTTGCGTACGTGCGCGTTCAATTGGCATCGGATATAACGCACACGTGTCAACGTTCTGATATTGTTAGTTCGGTTTGAGTGTAAATATTGGTGATTTTGAGAAGTTTTGTTAATTCAAATGGTACTTAACTTAGATACAGGTTCCATAATTTGTAACTGAAACTATCGAAGCTTTTCTATCCCTATGTTTCACTTCGCATTTATTTTCTATCTCACCAATTTCATTAAGCAGCACAAAGTTACTTTTTCGTCTTTCATCAAAACTTCATTATTTGTATCTTACGTGACTATGTGACTACTATTACATTAGGCTTCAATGGAAGCTTTGTAAATAACTATAACTTGTAAGGCACAACAAATAAATAGAACTGATGTTACTAGATATCGCGAAATCTCCCAAAAAAATATTAGACAACATAATTACGGTCCCCCCATGTTTTAGTAAAACCGATAACCATTTTGACCACTCTATCTATATCAGAAAACTTACTGACCCAGAAATGTGTGCGCTGCCCAAGTGCGTGGACGGTTGTTGATGAAATGTGGAAGGGTTATTCATTATAAAAGCACTAAAGGATTTTTTGAATTTTCACTTCTAAGGGGAGAAATATTACGACCAAGTCAATATCTCCGGAACCAAATAATGAAAAGTTGTTTGCAGGCTATTATACTATGGCAATAAATAGGTGTATCATAAGTATTTTTGAAAACAACGAAAGATATGCAGTCCCCCAAACAAGTTGGAAGTTTTCGGCTTCATCTTCATTTATCATTAGGTGTGTTTGAGGTTATGCATAAAAAAAAACTAGATGGCGCTAGTGGTGTTTTAAAACGCATAGCTATTTTCCTTTTGTTATATTTTATCGTGGCAAAAATTAGTTTTCATCTCGACATCAACGCGGTTGAAGTCGAGGGCGGAACGCTAATCATTATTTCATAACAATCGAGATGGTTCTCCCGTTTTATGCGCACAAAACACCTAAGAGTTTATTTTTTTGTCCAAATTAAATAGAAAAGTCTTTACAATCATTACAGTGCCTTGTAATATAAATTCTAAAATTAATAAATAATTAAAAATAGATTATGAAAACTATTTTACTTTCAAACGTGTACAAATACTAAATCTTTACACGCTAAGGCGCGATCTGAGTAAAGTATAAGTACTTTACTCAGATCGCGCATTTCATTCGGCACTTTCCACTTTATGCTCCAAACGCGAATCCATAAAACCAAAAAGCGAATCACAATAAAAAAAAACAGCATTTAAATATTCACAATATTTACACTCGACCACCCAAGGTAAGTGATGGCAACCTCAAAAGCACGCCCACATGAACCTCAAACCACGGACTACAACCGCTAGGTATGCTATGGAGATACTGCCGTGCGTCCATGAGCATTGCCGGGATATTCCCGCCTATTTGCGACCCGATGGATGGACATCTGCTGCTAGACGGCTGCTACGTCAACAACGTGCCAGGTTGGTTAGATTTTTGTATGTTCTGACACTTATCAATCAGTCATTTGCTGTGTGGTTCTCGATATAGAACTAACCCGTCTCTTCCTGTATGGGAAGTCGCGTTAGTGAAATACCGGGAACAATATTGTATCTTATGTCACCTCAAGCTTTATGTTGAAATCAGATATCAAATCAAATCAAAAATGCTTTATTTTGTAGGTACACAGGGTACACTTAAAATAGGCAAATTTTACATTTATAAAGCTACTGCTTGTTCAAAAGGCAATTTTCCCCTGAGAAGAACAAGCATGATCCTCGAGAGGTTGCTCTTTAAAAAAAAAGGATTTTATATTACAAAAAGGCATAATAAATATTTCATTATTATTTGTGAAATAGCCTGGTTATGCGAACGAGCTGCTTTATCATCTAAATAATACTATCATACGCCTGGAACTCCCTTCTGGCCTCAGTCTTGAATCCCTGAATCCTACAACCTTGGGATCCTCAAGACCAGAGTGTATAGGCATTTACTGGAATCGCGTGCTTCATCTTCGACCACATCGTTACTTTCCATCAGGTGGTCAAAAGCCTATTCAGACAATCATAAAAAAAATGTAACTTATCATAAGTTATCATAAAGTTTAATTTTGCTTGTTGCCCAAACTCATAATATTATCATTCTTAATTGCACAAAAAATACAAACAGAAGAAAATATGTACAAAGGTGAGCTTATCTCTAAAGAGATCTCTTCCGGGCAACGATACTGAAGATTAGAAAAGTTTCATGGGATGGGGAACACATAAAAATGCGAATCCAAAAAATAATATACATAGTTAATAATAGATACCTATGTTATAGATACATTTAATAATAATAAAATACCTTTTTTTTTTTCGAGGGGAAATACGTTTACGCATTCGACCCGCCGCTGTGGGGCAGCGACGGGGATATGTGGGACTCCCCGCTCCAATGACAGGAGCGGGACTACCCACTAAAACCCCCCGGCGACCTTCCTCGGCAGTAGGGAGGACCTGGGAACGCATAAGCGGCTCCAGGTCGTCCCCCGCCCCGCCTCCCCTCACAATATATAATATAATATAATAAAATACCTATAGTCTTATAAATTACCTACTATACAAACATACACAAATACATAAATATCACCACATCAATTCGAAGATTTCTAACCGCGCACCTGTATTTCAGCTGACGTCATGCGGTCTCTTGGAGCCAAACACATCTTAGCCATAGATGTTGGTTCGCAGGACGACACCGATCTGACCAACTACGGGGACGACCTATCCGGGTGGTGGCTGTTGTGGAAGAGGTAACAACGTCTTAAATAACTATAAATTGTAAATTTGGAAAACCATCTAAAGACTGACATCGTTCTAATACATACATTCACGACTGTTTCCCGTACGTTTGTCTTCTCTGCCTGGATAGGCAGAGACCACAAACTTCCACTTGATACTGATCGGTACTCTATAGACTATGGTAAACCAGCTACAAGAATAGTCGTACTGGTGTCAGGCAGCTTCATGCGCCAACCTTTTCTAGTCAGTATTACTTTTATATTAATTTTGATATTAGTTTGTTTTTTTATGACTTTTTTTCAATTTCTCGAGTTTTATTATTTTTTGTCTAGACACCCATCAGAATAGGCTCTCATCTCATATGACTCCCACACCGCAAAACGGCTTAACCGACTTTCATCAGACATGCTAATTATTCACAAACACACAAAAGATGAAATGTTAAATTAAAATAGCTCTTGCGCATAGTTTCTTTAGTTATAGTTTTGAATTAATTTAAAGGAAAATACCTAAAATATGATGTTTCTTATCTATTTCAGATGGAATCCGTTTACAACTCCAGTGAAAGTGCCAAATTTGCCTGATATTCAAAGCAGACTCGCTTACGTCTCTTGCAACCGACAGTTGGAGGTTTGTCTCATAATATTTGTAAAGATATCCAAGCAACATTCGTAATATTTTAGACACTAACACCAATCATCTAGTCCCAAACTAAGCAAAGCTTGTGCTATGGGTACTAGATACCGGATAAACACATAAATATTTATACAGCGTGGTGCCCGGAACACGGGCAAATAAAATGATTATAAGTTCTATAGGTCATGTAACATGTATGTGATGTTAATATCATTGTTGTGTTCCGGTTATCAGAGATAAGATAGGCAGTTCCCCAAATATTTGGATTTCCGGATCAGTACGCTTCCAACTTCGGCCTCATCTTCACTTAACATCAGGTGTGATTGAGGTCAAGTGCTAACACCATATGCTTCGAACCCGCGATCTTTTGGTATAGCAGTCAGAGTAGATATACAGAAATTCGACACGTGAATTTTTCAGGAGGTAAAGAAGTCCGACTACTGTGAGTACATCCGTCCACCGATCGACACATACAAGACGCTCCAGTTCGGCTCGTTCGACGAGATCCGCGAGGTGGGCTACCGTCACGGCGCCGCCTACTTCGAGGGGCAGCGGCGCGGGGGCGGGGGAGGGGTCAGCGGGGCCGCCGCCGAGGGGCGGAGGCCTGACGCTCAACCTTCACTCACCGAGTAAGTTGTAAACTTTCAGCAGCGATTAACTCAATTGCTTTGGAAATTGTTATCGTTTATGACGTCAATGCGCCATCCGTCCTTGTCATATCGTAACACAATGACAAGGATAGACAGTGCATAGCTTTGAGTTAGGCCCTAGAGCCCCAGGTCCATATTTTCCGAAATATAAAAAGTTGATCTAAAAAGTTAGTGGAGAACATTTTCGAAAAAGACTATTGAAACTGAATTAGAGCGCTGTTAAGTTTTCGTTAGAACGAAAAAAATGCTCAAAACGTTGCAATATTATTAATATAATAGTGTTAACGTACCCCATCTAATGGGCACAATATCTTTAAGATTGGCTTGAACTTACCATCTAAGATGCTTTTGTACAAATTGGTGAATGACGTGTACATCTTTAATTGTGATATAATGGTGTCGATTCGGATGTACAATGGCGAACATGTTTAGTACTCGGTTTGGGCATCCGGCATTATTAAATGTCCGCCTAGCCATAATTTTTTACGAACTTTACGCCAAACAGAAATGTTGATAGTCGTGTTATGTTCCGCTATTTGAGATAAAATTTTCAGCCGCCGGGTTGTGCTGTTGGGGCTGCGTGAGCGTGCTTCATCTTCGACCACATCGTTACTTAACTATGGTGGTGATATTATTATTATGATCAAACGAGTATCAGAAAAAATTATCATTGGTGTCGATTCGGATGTACACCAACTAAACTAAAACCAGTTTTGGAGTAGTGCCGTCGCATCGTACTGTACCAGGGAGAAAGAGACAGTACTACTCTAAAACTGGTTTTAGTTTAGTTGGTGTACATCCGAATCGACACCATTATCAGGTATTGAATTTCTAATATATGTTAGACACATTTTTTCATTATAAAGTTTATTAACGCGTTTGACAAAACCTTTACTTGTATAAGAAGAGTTATTGAGAACAAGCTTTCTTGACACACAAAACGCATGTACTCCTAATCGAGAATAATTCAAATTTTTGGGCGGAGCGCCTAGATCTGTTCCATTTACTTTATACATTGACAGATGCTCCTTACCAGTTATTATGAGTCTACTGGACTGTGTAACAACAAAACAAACAACAAAATATTCTTTATTGTACAACAATAAGAAACATAAGAAAAATAAGAAAAAGAGGACAGTACAATTTGGCGGCCTTATCACTAAAAGCGATCTCTTCCACGCAACCTTTGGGTTAGGAAGCATTACGCACATGATATGTAGGTAGCGTGCGCGGTAAACTAATTTTAATAAAATAAATAATGTGTAGTCGACGTCTTGTAATCATTATCTCATCTAAAATTCATCGTAATCTCTTCCACCAGCTACACGTTCACCGATTTAGCACAAATGGTGTGCTCCGTGCGCACCGGTCGAGATGGCGACAACGACTCGTCTTCATCCTCGGACTATGAGGAGGACCAGCGGCACTTCGAGGGCTATGCCTCGGAGCCAAGTGCTGGAATACTGGAGGTGAGTGGCCTGATCGGTCAATAGACAGCGTCAAATCGATATTAGCAAACGTGATGATCAAATGTGTGTAAACAATTAGAGAAAATGAACCTTAGTGATAGGCTATTGTTTTCTTTGTTTTATGTTTAGTCCATGCCAACATAAAATGGACTTTATTTCAAGCTGGTTCTAGCCTTCGAGTTAGATAGCTTAGGACAAAATCTTAAACAAGTCTTAACACATAAAGAGCATTGGGCGTGTTTGCTGCTTTATTGTAAATTAGCAAGCATGGTGATCAGTGGGGTTACAAACTGAAAGATGGCGCCACTGAAGCAAAACCGATCCCTATTTGTATTGTAATAGGGACTATTTTTATATTACCAATCCACAGAAGTAAGGAATACCCAATAGTAATGCTGCCAGGAAATATTTAAAAGAAAAGAGCAGTTTTTAACCCTGTTAAGTGTGAACACCGTTTATTTTGTCCGATTGCAGTTGTAAGATTGTTTTTAAGGTTGATTTTCCAATGTTAAGCTACGTTTGACCAGCGTGGCTGGTAATATCAATTTGATGCTCACTATACATATTTACACAGCAGCATATTGTGGTAATTTATTCTATTAGAAGTTTGATTTTTTTTCTGTAGATAGAATATATAGACGTACAGGCAACAACAGTTTCTAATATCTTGTTACAAACCTTGAAAATGTTGCATTGGTTTGCGCAATATTTAACTTTGGTGTTACTGCATTCATTAAGATTGCGATACGTCGCTGATCCTTACTGATTAGCTTCTCAACTACCCTTACTTTTATTTCCATCAATGCAATGTAACCATATTTAGAGCAAATAAATGTATTATATATTAGTAAAACAGTTAAAAAATATTTATTTATGATTTATAAATTCAAGAATAGATTGGATAAATTAAAAAAAAAACTAGTGATGACTTAAATATTGACTGAATAACAATATAATGAACAATGTGAACTCTTTCAACACTGTGACATAGACATACCAGCGGTGATGCTGTTCGTCTATAATAATAATAATGCGTACTTATTGATTTGTAATATATGAATGAATTCAATTTTAAAATAATTTTGTCAAGGCTTGTAAGAAGACTAACGAAATGAGGCTGTGTTACAGCGTAACAGAGATCCGGCCCCATTATTTTGTAAATGGTCAGTAGAAAGCGATACATGGTTGTACTAGTATTACACTCCAATATGGACCAATTAAAATGAAGCAAAGTCTGTGAAAGTCAAAGTCAAAAATGCTTTATTTTGTAGGTACACAGAGTACACTTAAAATACTCAATTTTACATTTTTTGACCTACTGCTTGTTCAAAATGCAATTTTCCACTGAGAAGAACAAGCATGAAACTCGAAGGGTTGCTCTTTTAAAAGCAGGCTTTGATTTTACATAAAGGTTTTTATTTTATATTACAAAAAGGTTTTTATATTTCATTATTAATTGTGAAATAGCCTGGCATGCGAACGATCTGATTATGTCCAGGGATGATTATCATCTAAATAGTCTGATATTTTATAATATGCTTTATTAATAAATTTCTGTTTTATAGTATCTTTAAATTTATTGAGATGAATATTTTGTATATCAACTGGAACCTTATTGAAAAAGCGTATACCCTTTGAATGAACCACTGACTTTGAGGAGGCGACTTATGTGACCTGCAAGTTTATCTTTATTTCTTCTTGTTTATCACTATTTTTCCTAAATGATGCTATTTTTTTTTTGACATACATTAGATTTTCAAAAATGTACTGTGACGAAAAGGTTAGAATGTTCTTTAAACCTATCTCTAAGTGACACTGCAGGTCTCAATTGATAAATTACGCGAACGGCTCGTTTTTGTAAAACAAAGATTGTATTTATATCCACTAATTGGATTGGTCCACGTTAAAATATTTTGGCAACTACATCCGATGGCTTCCTACAATCAGAGGGCGTTTTACGCACGGCTGTTCCTTCGTCGCCTCCTGCCTTACTTCGCACGATTCTCTGTTAAGTTGTATGCCTGTAGTGTTGTATGACCAACAAGTTGTCTTACGTTCGTATTCTAAAGTGACCAAAGATCTACAATGCAAATGCTTAAACGTTTAGACGAATAAATCAACATACCAGCAGCCTTCTTTGTGTTTCGCAGCTACTACTAGAACTGACTATAAAGTCGTTCGACATAATAGTTGTCGAAGACAAGTGTTAAAATTATATTAAGCTACATACTGGCATGTAAAACTACTTTTAATCTGCAATTATTAATGGTCACTTAGAATATGAATAATTAATTTGCTAGCAACTGGCGCTGCTGACTCCTTTTATCACGAGTTTACTATAACGCGGTTAGTTTTCTAAAACAGGAATAGTTTTCTTAAACTCATGGTAGAGGTGAAGGAGTGTTTAAGCATCGATTCGGGAATTATATTCCCGAATCGTTGTAGACGTAGACTTTCAACGAGAATTCGTGTTATTTATGATATTGTGGTTTTTAGTTAGTATTTTAAACAAGTATCCCTTTTGTTTAAATTCAATGGTAAAGAACTTTATCGTACACTGTCCAATTTGACGAATAGTAAGGTTACAATGTCAAATTCGACCAATAGTAACGCTTCAAATATCAAATTCGACGAATTGCGAAGGAGACGGCTGTAAAGATCAGTACCATTGAGGATAGATAAGGCTGCCAGTCCAAAATGTCTTAATTTAATTCACCACTGACCCCGGGAATGATTACATAAATAGGTAATGTAAATATTTTTTAACTATAATAAATTTTTGGAGCAATAAAACACCACAGATAGGTACCGTACTGATTATCTAGTCCCATTCTAGGTAAAGCCTGTATAGGTACTAACATAACGGATAAACGTACATAAATATTTATACTATAGTATAGTAAACATCTATAACTCGGGTAAAAATTAACCATCCATCACTCAAATATTTACTCCTAGCGAAATTTTCATTCGCTGCCGTTTCGAACCAGCCTGCGTAGCATGACATCGCTTGTGGCGCCCGACATTGTGTAAGAGTGGGAACGTTGTATATTTCGTCCAAGCGAATGAGCAGGACTAATATCTCACGCGTTATAAACGTTTATCGCACCTGTCATGCTACGGGAGCTGGTTATTACCCATTGGAGTCGTTTCCTCAACGTATTTAGTATTTAAACTCCAAAAATGGAGTAAAATGTATTCGAATCACTATAGTAATATAACGATTATCAACGATAAGGATGTATTTACATTTTCTACAAAATGGCTTAACCAATAAGTTAAAACCACACAGGTTCAAAAGGTTGTGGACGAACCCCCCCTTCTATCTGATTTTGGTTGATGATATACTATCGAGACCAATAGGCAATAACAATTTTTGTATATATCCAACACATTTGGTAGAGGCGCCGTCGGTAAAGAGACGTCTATTCACTCAAGTAACATACTACTCTCACAACTAAAGAAGCATCAAAGTTTTGGATGATTTAATAAATACTTTGTTGCACAGAGCACACAAAATTATAGACTAAACAAATTACCTTAACTTATGCTGTCATGAGTGCTCAGAAGTGTTGCCTACACCATTCGGAGTTGGTGTCTTTGGTCAGTGTTCAAAAGCGAAACAAATACGAAATCAAAAATCAAAACAGCCCCCGCGAGTACGTCGGACGACTTGGAAATTGTTGGCACGAATTTGACTAATACGAACTATGCTCAAGTCATGAACTCTTATTTAAAACTAGTTCAAAAGGGATAGATATATTCCTATTTTTGCGGTGAGACAGAAATGGCAATAATACCAGACTTGAGCGTCGTTCTGTAATACATCCGTTAGCCAAATTCATTCAAAACAAATCCGTTTTCGTAGCGGACTTTTCTCTGATGTCAGCTGGGTCGATTATTTATATATTGGATTACATTTCCACGGCCTTTGTGGTGTCAAAATTTCCTTCTTATGACCCTTCAGATGTCGTCAAGTGTAGAGGATGCAGCCGCCTGGATCAGTGACACGGAATTGGTGGGCAGATATTGACCTGCACGCCTTGTAGCACACGGGTTTAGATACTTTTTTTTTATCACGCTCAGGGAGCACTGCAAGGTGTGGGTTCGGTGGAGGGTTGGGATTGGCATTGTGTAGTCTATGGTGGATATACATGATGAGTTTGTTATTTGTAAGCTAGTTTGCTATTTTTTCTTGAGTGTAAACGATACTGAGCAGTTTTTATACAAACTGTAATCGACCACATGAAAAAAATTATGTACATTTTATGTGTTTTAATGGTAAGTACCACAGACCAATAAAACAAGACGACTGACAGTCGCAATTCTAGAAATCTTACCTCAGAAAATCTCAAAATTCATTAAAACTAGATGGCGCTTACACATAGCCAGACAAAAAGAAATCTTGACTATCAACCTTGACAAATTAAGAATCTTTTCTTCATGTTATTTGTATAAATTTGTATTTGTATAAAAATATAGGTCCAAAAATTTTGGCCTATTTTTTTCTAGGCTAAGAGTCTTTCGAGATTTTGAGATCTTTCGAGGTACTGTAGTATGGCAATTATCATTACTCGTGTTTTAGTGGTCAATGGTAGTACTTAGTGTCTCAGTAGCTTATTAAATAATCGAGAAATATACGTGAAATTGCGACGTCCCCAGCTTTTTACAATGCGGTAAATACGCGCTTAAATTACGGATTTTTCGATGGGTCAATTGATAGCGAGTGCACTCGCCCTTTGGTGAGAAGCTAAGTCATCATGTATGTTTACTGGGATGCATGATTCAGAAAATTTTCTATATGTTTATAATTTATCTTTTAAAGAGTCTGCGTGACAACTGACTACTCAAAGTCAAAATTATTATAAAAATGGTTCGAACAACTCTTTTATTCTCCAGCTATTCATATGTCCTAGATTTAAGAATATCCAAGGTCGCGCCCTCAGTCAGATCGGGATGAGAGAAAACCATTTTATAACAATTTTTTCTTTATAATTATTAAATACGTATATTATTTATAACAAACTCAACACATACTTTATACTTACACAAAAATCTATTTATATTTAAAAAAGCGTTTATGGGGTGAACCATTGGATTTTTGGCAACTAACACTTTATCAAGCTCTATATGTTTAGTGTAAACATATTAGTTACTCACACGTGTGCATTTGAGTGTAGATTTTCACAATTTAATTATGGTTTTAAGTATGGTTTCATTTCCATATTTTTATGTACCATCGCCTTAGGTGTCATGATGCCTTTTTTTTACAATCGGCTTGGAAATTCTGCGCTTTAGCCTTTGCTGATTTTATTTAAGGCCACTAACATAAGTAACTCCGGTTAAGTACCATATTTTTAGTGATTGGTCACAAGGTGGACAGACGACCTGTTAAAATCGCTGGATGCAGGCCGTTTCCGGCCGGTCAATTTGGATTTCTTTGGGGGAGGCCAATGTTCAGCAGTGGATGACGTGTGGCTGGTTGGTTGGTGCCTTATAACATAAGTATATGACAGACAGCCAACACTACAGATGATTAATGTAGACTATATTTCTAAATTGTGTGGAATCATTACTAAGTCAGTGACTTTCTATTATAAATTGAGATGGACGAAGACTAATGAATGACGTTCTTAAAGCAATCACTACGCTACATACTACTAAGGTACTAAGGACAGAATATATTTTGTAGAGGGTCAATAATGTGCGTAGGAAAGCAAGTAGGTCAAAATTCGGCCCGAAAAACCAATATAGTTGATGGAGAAGTCGATGTGGAGTGTAATAGTGCTAAATGGCTCTCTAAACTATCTTAATTTATAATAGAAGTCTTTGGAGGTAGTGCGTGGGGGAAGGCCTATGCCTGCCAGTGGACGGTGATGAGATATTACATCGAGAACATCGACAACGTTCATTGGTATTGTAGAATTTTTGTTAACTCATCTGTAATTCCAGTGGATCGTCATCATCATCACCCTTTACATTGCTGGAAAAAGACTTCTTCCGAGGTCTTCGCCCTCATCGTCACGATTGGGTTGACGATCGTAGGTAGTTTTTCGCATAAATAACGCTATGATGGTGATTCAATTACTTCAATGTGTTGGTTCTAATCTTTTTGCGTGCTGCAAACCACACTAACCAAGAAAAAAAACACTCATGTATATACACATTCTATAACTCCGGAAAGAGTGCAAAGCGATTGATATGAAGGATTACGAATTCCAGGAAGGCCGGCGCACGCGCCGCGTCGGCGGCTCCCTTTCTCTCTCAGAGGACGAGATCGACTCCGAGGCGGAGGTGTACGACCCCCTCAACAAGCGGGGCGGGGGGAGGTGAGACCCGACCATGCGCGACCTGTGCAAAGCGCTCTATGACTACATACAGCACAGTGAAAGGGACAGCTCTAGTGAGTAGCACTGCTTTGTTCTATGTAGATTCAAGGATTTTCTTAACACTTTCCTGGAGAAACGGGGCATTGTATTGTTGATTAAACGTGTTTGGCTCCCGCTGTCTCCTTGAAGTGTTAGGTTTTAACATACTAGTTGAATATTGGTGGATTTCGTTATAGTTCTGTGATGTTGCTAATGGATGAGTGAATCTACATTGAAATGAAGTTTGCGCTTATAGGCACAGCGTTTTCTAGCAATACCAGTGTCATTTGTATTTGATTAGCATATCTTTGTATTAAATGTGCTAGTGGTATGAAATGACGTTACGTTGCAGATATGCAGTGCATTTGGTTAGCATATTGATGCATTTGATACTGTAATTACAGCTTGACTAAAAACAGTCGAAACCGGAAAATAAACGGACATATGTTACATGGTAACACCTATGTTTTGTGAAGGTCATGTGTTGCCAGTTAACAAACAGAGCCTTCACGTTTTTACTATTTTCGGCCAAGCTGTACAATCTATGCAAAGTGTCTGCAAAAAAAATGGACTTCTGTGTGACAGACATTGATTATGTCTGGCTGTAATTGATTTGACTTCGAGGTGATTAAGTGAGCTTATTCGACGTGTTGGTATCGTTATGGGCAGTGATTCTCACGCGTTAGAGAATCTAATGTCAATGGATCAGTATGTCTGTCACTTTCACACTTGCAAGTGGAAAAGTGACAAACCTATGGATACCTAGTAATATTGAAAAGTCGGGTGAGCGAGAATCGGTGGCCAAGCATCCACAACACGTAAAAAAAATTACATAGGTAGATAGTGTTTTCTGGTACTAATTCTTTGGGTTACAACATCCAATACCACCCTTTTACTAGTCTATTCTACCCAGTGTTTATAAATAGATGTACATGTATTATAGGATTGTAAAAACAAACTGAATTAGAAACTTCGAAATTCACAATTTGCCAAGGGGTCCATGGTGGAACTTGGGTGGCGTTGAGTTTAAATTGGTGCTGACGGAATTGTGGGTGTGTTTTAGATAGACGAGCTTATTGTGATTCGACACAGGTGTAATTCAAATAAATGAAGCTAGATGGCATTGTTTTTAATCCCCAACACAGATGGGTGTTATAAGATTGAAGTCTATGTCTGACTGTGGCACTGTAGCGCCAAAACTGTTCAACCGAATTGGAAACGGCTTTCTGCCGGTATTTTCGAAATGATCCTTGGTCATATTTGCTGGAAATTGGTTACCGTTGAATGATGTAATCATAGTCTCTCTTCTTCATATGTTTTAAATTTTCAATTTAATTTGTGTATTATTTGAAAACATTGTTATGAGAAGACGAGTTTTGTATAGAAATTTTGTATTTGTTACTGATGTTACTACTATGTTCAGGGAACTTTTTAGGTATTGGGTTAGGAAGAGGTAAATTAGGATATTACTGCTTGAAGGACATGGACAGAGAAAGATCGGATATGTTAGCCATCTTCGAGCACACCAGCGCTATGATTAGGAGTCGAAGTGTTCGCCATGGCCGAAATCGGTCGGAAGAATCATCATCCTCACTACGTGGATTTCCTGTGGCTGATATGATGATGATGATGTTGAGGATTATGAGATGGTTTTGCGTAAAAACTTTGTACCCGACAAAATATTTTTTCCATCATTTTTTTCATTAATATAAATCTGTTTAATTCAAAACATTATTCATTCATCAGTACCACTGATGAATGAATTTATTTGTTTAAATCATTTAAAATAACGCCATCTATTGAAGCTAGTTTGAATTAAGTGTGTCGAATAACGTAAGAGGATTGTGTAGCAATGGATCTCCATACAAGGAGAGAAATATCTATCGGGAGACCTGTTAGTTTTTAGAACAATTGATATCTTCCATTTTATCCCGACTACCCAAAGAAGGAGGGTAATGTTTTTTACCTGACTGTGGGACATATATGTATTACTTTTGTGTCATACATAAATACACCTTTGTATGTATTGTGTCCTGTGTGACGTCCTTTCGAGCCAAATCACAGTCAGGTGTTTTCATATATTTAAATTATAAGTTTTTTTTTGTATAAATGTTTTTTACCCGATTTAGAATAACAAACATTAAATAGAGTCCAACGTTATTACTGAACGTTATTTACGTAATATGTCGCCGCACAACTCAATCTTTAGCATATACTGTCACTCAACGCACGAACATAAACACGTGTGGTAATAAAGTTGGACCGGGCAGTGATTCTCACTCGTTCGACATTTCAATGACGATAGACATGAATAGGTTTGTCACTTTTACACATGCATAAATGTGACAGAGATAGACATGCCAATGTCTATCGGTCGACAAATGTGACCCCGATTCTCGAGTACTCGATATTTGTCTATCGATAGACATTGGCATGTCTATTATTGTCTATCTCACTTATACGACTTACGATTATATTATATCAACGACTGTTTGGTGTAGCGGGTAGAAACTCTGACCACTACCCCAAAACGTCTCGGGTTCGAATCCCGATAGGGGCATATGTTTGTATGATGAATACCGACATGTGTTCCTGAGTTATGGATGTTCTTCATTTATATATGTATTTATTTACAAAAAAAAATTATTTGTTTAATTTATCAACCATCTGGTATCCATAACACAAACCTCGATGCTTACTGTGGACCTAGATGGCGTTGTGTGCATGTACAAAGATATTTTTTCATTTTTTTTATTTATATGCTGTGTAAAAGTAACAAACCTATTCATGTCTATCGTCATTGAAATCTCGAGTGTGTGAGAATCAAGCCTCTGACATCGATTTTTGAATGGTATTCCAAAGTATGCTGTGTCAAAATTATGTATTACATTGTTTCTAAGACAATTTTTAGATATAAATTGCTTATTTCAAACATAATGTCGATATTACAAAGACACCAAAATAATATAAAATTAAGTTTAAATTAAAGTGAATTTAAAATTGCCAATAATTTGGGTGACGTAAGCAGTATTATATTGAAAAAAAGTACCTAATTAGTTTAATGAAAATGTATTCAACATAGTTGTGTTGGTAAAAGCTTAGTGTGTCAAAGAAAATCCAAATTGAACAGTTATGTAAAATGTGTGAAAAATGTATTATGTCGTGTTAGCTTTAGTTTCACTGTCTGTATCAGATCTGTATGCAAGAATTTGGCAAGCTACTAATATTTGTAATCTGTGGAATACGTGTTGTGCCATATTATATTTCAGTATGCTAAATGCCCTATAAATAAAGGGAGATTTTTTTTTGGCATTACTATTTTGATAAATATGTTTATTTATGTATTAGTTTAATTCTATGTTTCCATCCTATTATTTGGGGATTATCCAAATGTTTGGTGTCGAAAAATTCTTTCAACTACAAGACTTCTTGTGTACCGGATGAGTTTTTTTACCTCAAGGAAAAAAATTGGGTATATTAGGTAAGTGAAATAGAAGTTATTGGCATAGGTAGTTTAATTTAATTTTTTTCCAAAACCTTCATCGACGCACGCGCCCGCCGGAGATTGATATCGACTGGTGCGATTCGTAGGGTTAATGCGAAATTTATTTGCAGCTTATATCTTCTCATAAATGTAATTTAATGATATCATTATGTGGAATAGGCTACAAACGCGACCGTCAAATGACACAACCTTTATTAGATGACAGTTTACATATGCCAATACCCTCCATTTCACTTACCTTTATGCCCTATTTTTTCCTATTTATCCGGTATATAAATATTGCTTGCAAACAAAATACGAGGTATTAGTCAAGGTATTATTTAATACGTAATCTGATGACACAATTGAACGAATTTCTAGACGTTTCCTCATTCGTTAAAGCCTAAGCATGGCTAATACTTTTGTATGGAAACTGGCTACGCTTATAATATTTATGTTCGCTCTGATAATATTTATGTCTTTTTCAAAGAGTAAATAACTAGCCAACAGCGAAATATGGTTTCTGATGGGAATGGAAAGTGATTATTTATTTATATTGCCTGTAGTTTGTACATTTGTAATAAAGCCAAAGTAGCCAAAATATTCAAGGAAGGTCACTGATTGTGTACACGTGAATGGTGATTGTCACAAGAATCAGTCAAAGATTGTCAGAGATAAGATAGGCCAGCCATCAGTCCCCCAAATGTGTTGGGGTTTCCGGGTCAGTACGCTTCCACCTTCGACTTCATCTTTACTCATCTTCACTTAACATCAGCACCAACCCGTTGTGCATAAAAAAAATCAAAATAGTCCAAGAGAAGGTGGAGTATACATTAATTTCAACGTCACTGTCAACTGGCTGAACAGATAGTTGAACTATTGGAGTAGAGGAAACTTTACAGGATAAGTTTGAAGATTACGAATGGCAAATAATGCAAAAGTATTTCTTTTAAATATTTAAATATTTCGGACCCTTACATCATCTAGTCCCAAACTAAGCAAAGCTAGAACCTATGGATACTGGATAACAGATATACATTCATTCATAAGTATTCAACATTTGCAAGAAATTCCGACATCAATAGATTACGACAACCCGGAAAATATGTATACCCTTTCAAACAAAAAAAAAATACCGAATCGATTCACAACTGACTAAGACGCATACCAAAATAAGGTCGATTTAAGCACCTCCTCCAATTGTGAAGTCCGTTAAAAAAACTGACTATTGCCATTAGTGCAAAGACAGATGAACGTGCGTAAAATTTAGTTATCTGAGAGTAGATACGCGTACAACTGGATCTAAAGAAACCATATTTCGACCATAAATCTGTGAATGCACAAATTTCCGCGTAGTATTTACTTCTGGCAGTTAGTTTAGTATTTCAAATGAAATGTAAATAGCAGTACGCACGCCGACGTCATTAGTGTCTTTGATTTTGAACTAGTGAAAATTTAGCAAACTTAAAGTTATAGTTATTCTCAAATAACGGATTATTTTTCGGATTTCCTTACAAGTGACCTTTAGCTGTACTGCTATTAGGGTAGTTGATTTTTTTTCCAAAAATTGAATTTTATTCTTGGTAATCGTCTTCTGTAGTAACGTTACAGTAGTTGTTTTTCCCTTTTCAAACTAAAAGTACTACATCTTACATGCACATTATATACGCACCTATGACGTATTATATTGCTATAGATTGTACCTTTATGAAAAAATACGGTAGCATAGCTACAGAGCATCACACAGCCAAAGAGCTATATAGAGCCATTGTGTATATAAAATGACAATTCGATAGGCAACGGCGTTTGTACTTCTATGTAAATGTGTATGTACTCGTATTTATGTAATGTAAATGTTTTATCGCCTTATCATATAGAAAATGTACGCTGGAACGGTACGTGGGAAGGTGTGAAGGATTTTTTTTCTATATCAAGTTTTTAGCTCTACAATTAAATACAGGGCGTATGTGATCTGAAAAGTAAATGAGCTGTGTCACGGTCAACGCACGCACAGGTTTGCAAGTGTCCGATAGATGGCACTACGAGTGGAGAAATCGGCCGCGGTAAATGATATACTACAATATGACCTTTCTGTGTTATATAAATTAGGGTGGAGATTTAATAATTCTTATTGTTTTGAATTCAGTCATATAATCAGATTCACCTCCTGAAAGGGATGCTAAGCTTCAGATATACGCCCTGTATATATATGTGTAGGTTATTTTGCGGATTAAAGCCCCCCCCGCAACCCGCATTGGGCCAGCATGGTGGACTATATGGCCCTTACTCTCTCATATACGAGGGAAAGTCTATATCCCTGCATTGAATTATATTATGCGCAAGTGTCCCGACTCCTGCGCCCATTTTCTCTATGAAAAAGGCTTCTGGCACTAAATTATATTATTTATTTCTACACAGTAAGTAATTTAGAGCATGAATGTAGAGGTAATATACGACTGATCTTATTTAAGTTGCCTGCACGAGGCACAGTGTAGGTACACGTATATTAAATATACCAAATGCGTAGCTCAATTAGATTTAAATTATGGTAATAATAATTGTGTATTGTTCCATTTAAATTCAATAAAACTATATAAATGAAAATCAATTGTATTAATATTTTACGTATGATTCAAAGAAAATGGACATCGATATCTAGCTATATACAGCGTTTCGAGCTGTCGAGTTTCATATAGCTAGATCTATATAGATGATACAAAACTAAATATATCAATCCCGATAAGATTTCCAGTTAATAGCAGCTATCAAATGCGTTTTCACTTCTTGAAGTCTTCGCAAATAGCTGTGCACGTTGAGGACTTCCGCATTGTCTCCGTAATCATTCTTTATAGTTTCAACCTTCTCTATACACATTGTCCTATAGTTATGTCCAGTTTCAAGTCCGTAGCTCGTTGTCTCTGTGGTCCCGTCCCAGTCTTCGTGGGTCCTTATCTTTATAGCCTTCACCTTCCTCTCCCAGTAGTATTTCATATGGTATCGGATGTCCGGACAATCGCAAAGGTTAATCAGAACTTGCAGGCACCTCAGTTGCAATAGAGGCTTGTTGTGGCGGTGGCAGAGTTCCACCAGACGACGTGTCAAATCGTTGCAGATTTCCTTCGCGCGCCATTTTGATCTAGTCGTCAATGTGGTACAACCCATGAGTCCGACAGCGCTTATTATGACTTCTAAATAAGGTGAACTGAGGAAGTTTCTCAGCACGAACGTCAAGTCGTGGTTGTCAGCTAGTTTCCTCCCCACCTCATGTTTGCACAGCTGAGCCATGCTCTCCATGGCGTGAGATACTATCCTCGGGTCTTTGTCATCGAATAGAGTCAACATAATTTGAAACGCGTTCGCCCTCAACGGCACTATAGGGTCCCACTCGGCGAGATTCTCGAACGTTTTCAGGTGCAGCAAAACGATGCCAGTGTGGTCGTTCTTGATCATTTTTAACAGATTATCTATTATGTTTTCTGTTTTTAGTATCATTTCGCAGGCGCATCGATCTCTTGCCAATGTTCTGAGGGTGTAGGCGGCGGCGTATCGAATCTCCTTTCTATCCCTCATGATGAGCCACATGAGATTTTCTATAATCTTGAGCCGCGTCATGATTCGCTGCCGGCCCTGATAGTAGCTGGCAAGGTGAGTTAGGATTAGGCAGATTTTCTCCCTGATGATGGGGTTGCGGTGGAGCATAATATCTATGAGGCGATACACGACTTGTAAACTTATCAGGAACATGGCGTTCTCCGATATTTGTACCTGAAATTAGTAGATTAAGAATATATAAATGATACAGTGGAAGTGTGTACAACACTACTACTCATAAAAATAAAGATGGGTCCTGGAGTAGGAGTCTTCATTCGTAATGCGAACAGACAAGCCAAGGAATTCTATTCCGGGGAGTCAGTCTGTCCTGAATCCTACAACCTTGGGATTTTCAAGAACAGGGTGAATAGGCGTCTACTGAGATCGCGGGTATCATCTTCAACCATATCGTCAATATCCATAAGGTGAGATTGTGGTCAAAAACGAGTCCAGTTAATAAGAAAAAAGATACTACGGGAACAGTGCATGTCCGCGTGCGTATTCTCGTGTGAACTACTCCTATGACACCCAAGATAGGGTTTACGTAAGGGAGGCAAGCACTACAAAAGTACATGTAGGTATATTGAGTTTATTATGTTACATGAAATTTAAATTAATCATCATATCAGACAGGACGTCCATTGATGAACATAGGCTACTCTTAGATTTCCAGAGCGACCACAAAAGAAATGAAGCATTAATACTTGGTTAGTAAAAAGTCCTTAAAAGAAATCCTGCTCAATATTTGACCTATAAATTTTTTTGGCAGTTTATAACCGCCTCCTTGGCTCGATGTAAACAATATAGGGTTTACGATTCGGAGGTCGCGGGTTCGATCGCCAAGCGGGGTACATGTTTGGTACTCGGTTTGGTTGGTGGTAGGGCATTTTAAATGTCCGACTGGCTAGCTACCACCATCTTATCTAAATCTGCCGCCAAACAGCAACGTTTATAGCGTTGTTGTGTTCCGGTTGTCAGAGAAAAGGCAGCCAGTCCCCCAAATAGGATGGGGTGTTTCCGAATCAGTACGCTGCCTCCTTCGGCCTCATCTTCACTTAAGATCAGTTGTGATTGAGGTCAAGTGGTAACCCGTTGTGTATAAAAAAAAAGAACTAGATAAAATAACTGATCCGTGCAGGTAGCACAACTAAACGCTTTACTAACTAGTTTAGAGTCTAAATAAAAGAACGCGAATAACATTAGGTACTTGATCAAGTATGCTGTGTATCGCCTGCAATTGCACAAGGTGATCCTTGGAGTGCAGCTCCCGGTTGAGAAGGCGGAGCCCTACGCGACCGAATCCGAGGCGGGCGCGGGTGATGTCCACGTGGGGAGCGTATAGAGACGGCTGCATCGACTCCAGCCGCTGCGTGGGCGGCAGCGCTGGAACGTTTAGCAAACAAAGGGAATAGGAAGAATGAAGCGCTTGTTTTTTTAATCCTTTTCGATTAGGGAAGTTGGCCCTTGGATGCGTTTTTCGAAGGATAAAAACAGTTGGGTCTCGGTTGTTTTCAGTCAGTCGCTGGCCTACAGCAGCGGCTTGAAAATACGTACTCTCAGGCGGAGCCCGTATGGTAAATTGTCTAACTAATATTATACGCGGTCTTCCAATTTGGGAGGTCCGGGTTCGATTCCCAGGCAGGCCATTTACCAATGAGTTTTTAAATTAAATTTAATTACTTATGTCCATTTATCCGACTGCTCTTAAATGGTGAAGGAAAACATCGGGAGGAAACCTGTATACCTGAGAAATACCTCCGTGGCTGTGGCTTAATGTAAACAACATAGGGTTTACGAATCGGAGGTCGCGGGTTCGATCCCCAGCGGGGTACATGTTTAGTACTCGGTTTGGTTGGTGGTAGGGCATTTTAAATGTCCGCCTGGCTAGCTACCACCATCTTATCTAAATCTGCCGCCATATAGCAATGTTAATAGCATTATTGTGTTCCGGTTGTCAGAGATAAGATAGCCATGTTCCCCACATATTTGGGTTTCCAGGTCAGTACGCTTCCACTTTCGACCTCATCTTCACTTAACATCTGGTGTGATCGAAGTCAAGTTGTAACCCGTTGTGCATAAAAAAAAAATTCTAAGGTATGTAAAGTGCCCAACCCGCATTGGGCCAGCGTGGTGGACTATGGCCCATACTATATCATTATACGAGGAAATGCCTATATCCTTGCAGTGAGATGTTTGCGGGCTGAGATAATAATACCCTGGATTTATCCCGATGAAGTGAGTACTTCCCGCGGGATATACAAATTTCCGCGCAGGCGGAGCCGCGGGCGGAAAGCTAGTGGTCCATTTGGTAGCTAGAGATGAGTGCTACGTTGCACGTTTACTTACCGCAGCGTAAATCATGCTTCTTCTTCTCCATAGCTTGGTCCACAGCCTTATTGATGACCCGGGGGTTCATAGCTACTACCAGCTGTAGGTAGGAATTCTTATGCGGGCAAAACATGATTCTGTTTACACAAAAATAATGCGTGACGACAAAAAAGTTACAAAAGTGATTTAATTAAATATGATTTTTATAATGACACTTTTGCAATGACTAAAGTGACATGTTTTCGATTTTGAATACTTCTTTTGCACATGTCATGATTGTGGGTAATAGCTAAAGAGATTTGTTTTTAGATGCTTCATTGAAAAGGTATTTAAGGAGGTTGACTATCTACATAACTTACCTAATTATCTGATCCCAAGTATAGACTGCCTCCACGCTCCACGGCTTATTTTAAACAACATAAAGTTTGCAAAACGGAGGTCGTAGGTTCGATTCCCTGCGACATGTGTAGACTCGGTTTGGTCGGTGGTAATGCATTTTTTAATGTTCGCCTGGCTAGTTACTATCTTATGTGACTCTGCCGCATAGCAGCAATATTGTGTTCTGGCTTTTTTAAATAAGATAGCCAGTTTCTCATAAAATTAAGTTGGGGATCCCTGAACGCGCTGCCACCTTCGGGCTTATCTTTACTTAACATTTGGTGTGATTGAGGTCAAACGGTAATTTTTTATGTATAAAAAATAATAAACAAGTACATAGGTACCTACTTACCTACTTGGGGTTCTTGTTGCATGTATAATTTTCGATTTAAATAGATAGATAGATAGATAGATAAAGCCTTTATTTGTTTCCACAGTCACACACATACATTTAGCTTATACATATTGATACACAGATAAGGTAACACATTTACAACAATAACATAATATTGTAACACTAACGCATGTGTGTGCTGCAGCAGTACAAATGGGTCATAGCTCAGTGTATTAGATTGCTCATTGAGCAAAACACTGATTTTCAGCTATCCCCTAAGGAGCAGAGCAACTTGGAACCTAAACCAGAGGAAACAGAAAGTATTAAATAAATAGCAATTTTCAGACTCTTGAAATAGTGATTAATGAGTGATAGTATAGGTACGAGTGAATATAAAGAGACGTAATGTTTCTAAGTTGTGGGGCTCAAGAACATAGTTAGTATATACGTAACTTTATCATAGTTGGTTAATTTATAACATAAAAATATATATGTTATAATGTAAAGCATAGATAATTAATAATAATAGTGTCGACAAAACAAAATAAACAGTCTAACATCTAACAGCAGCAGCGACCGCCTCGCGATCCTGTTTCGGAACATTTATTTTCTGGAATTCTAGAATATTCGACTTCATTAGTTTTCTAAATGTGTACTTTGAAGTTAATGTTCGGATAGGAGGAGGTATATTGTTCCAGCACTTGGTCGCTTGATAACGGAAGCTGCCAGTAAATGCGACAGTCTTATGCTTGTGCACCACTAGAGGCGGACGTATAGACCTGATATTGCGGGTATCATAATGTGATGGAAATTTCAATTTTGCAAAAAGATACTCGGGTTTCTTAAATTTATTTATGTCGAACAAGAGACACGCAAGGTGAAATCGCCTACGTGAGTCCATATTCAACATAGACGCGCTATTGAGGTACGGTGAAATGTGAGTACGTGGCGGTATTTTGAAACAGAAACGGCAGCACGCATTTTGCACTCGTTGAATTAATCGCTCTGTCTCAGACTGTAGACGCGGGCCATAAACCATATCACCATAGTTGAGTCTAGATAAAATTAGGGATTCACAGAGCATTATGCGTACCTTCTCGCTGAGTAAATTACGAACTTTGTATAAAATTTTTATACGATAAAAACAGTTCTTTACCAGGTTTACTATATGTGATTTAAAACGTAACTGGCCATCAAAAGTGACTCCCAAATTCCTAGCCTCCTCAACGCGTTCTATATTCTGACCCTCAATGCTTACAATTGGATTATTTGCTTTGATTTTATTTATCAACGTTGCTGCACCACAGATTATGAATTTAGATTTGTTAGGATTAAGCACAAGAGTGTTACTATTGGACCAGCTAGCAATACCCGCCAAATCCTTATTCAATCCCCTCAGTGCAGCATCAATGTTTTGTGGGTCCACAGATTTATACAACTGAATATCGTCCGCATAGCTATGGTATTTACTATGTTTAATAACACCAGAAAGATCAGTACTGTATATTATAAACAGAAGAGGACCCAAGATTGACCCTTGAGGTACTCCACGACTCAACAACCGAGGATCAGAGAGGGCACAACTGCCGTCTTCCAATATAAGTTTTACAGTTTGCGAACGACTGTTGAGATAACCGTCAAACCATTTGATTGACTGAGAGTCTATCCCATAATATGTCAGTTTCGCCAACAGTAATGGAATACTAATACTGTCGAACGCACGAGAGAAATCTAATAAAGTTAAGATAGTACCACGCCCGACATCCTGCTCTGCAAGTATATTGTCTGCGACATCTAACAAAGCAGTACTGGTACCCCTACCCTTTCGAAACCCTGATTGATAGGTTGGTAAAATATTATTTGTTTCCACATAGTTACTTAATTGCGTGTATACCGATTTTTCAAGTAGTTTGGAAAGGAAAGGCAATACACTGATAGGTCTTAGGTCTTTAAGTTCTTTTGGATTAGTAACCTTGGGCAATGGCCTGACTAGAGCCTTCTTCCACTGACTCGGGACAATACCGGTTTGTAAAGATTTATTTATAATGAAAGTGATTATAGACAACGTGCAAGGTAGAGTCAGTATAATCATATCTCTACTAATTCCATCATGACCAATAGCGTTAGACGTAATAGATGTTATGTATTTAGCCACCTCGTTCTCTTCAATACACTGCATTCGAAACATTGCATCTGCAAACCGATGAGTTTCAAAGTAAGTCAAACTTGAGTCAGATATCGAACTAGAACCGGGTATATTCAAAAAATGATCATTGATGTCATTGGGGTTATTAAAATAATATGGTAAACTATCCTGTTTAGCAGGATCAACTAATATTTTTTGTTTAATATTTTTCCAAAGTTGTTTGTTATTCTTATATTGGGAGTTAACATAATGATTAAAGTAAGCCTTTTTCTCGTTGGCAATGCTAGTTACAACTAATCTTTTAAGCTCCTTATAATAACATTTATGTACATCCGACTTGGTAATTCTATACTTTTTTAATGCATCGTTTCTGAGATCTATCATTTTTCGAATAATGTCCGTAATCCAAGGCAATGAATGTTTATTTTTTAGTTTAATTTTCTTTAAAGGAGCGTGTTTATCAAAAATCTGAATTACTAAAGAATTAAATTTGTCAACCATAGCATTAACTGAAGATAATTTTGTAACTTCTTTCCAGTCAATTAGGCTTAAATCGTGATTGAGACTATCTAAAACAATATTTCTTAATGGTCTGTAAGTAAAGATTTTTGAAGGAATTTTTACTTTTTTCAACGTTACCCCGACATTAATCATTGCATGTCCGTGTATGCCTCCGACGTTAGACACCGTTACTTCACTCACCCTAGCATTGGTACATACAACATCAATAAGGGTTGCGGAATTGACCGTAAAATTAGTGGGTTCCGTCACTACCTGCTCCAAGTCCATACATTCCAAAAACTGAGTAATTTTTCTAGTATTCTTACCAGAGGTGTCCAGTAAGTCCACATTAAAGTCACCCATTAGAACAACGTAGCTATAGTTCGAAAAGTGTGTAATCGATGACGTCAATGCATCAATGAAAAAATCTATATTCATCCACTGAGGTCTATATGCCGTTCCCACAACAAGACTGTACCCATTCAATCGCAATGAAAGCCACATTTGCTCTATATCGCCGTCTGGATGTCTAACAAGGCGCGCACGAACATCTCGTTTAACATAAAATGCGAGACCGCCTCCCCGTCCCCGACGCATGTGCAGCGGACGCGGAGTGCAGCGCAATTGATAGCCGGGCACGGCTGGCGCGCGAGTCTCCTGTCCTTGCTTCAGCCATGTTTCGTTAACTGCGACAATGTCGGCCCTAAAACGATCCATTGCTAAGAGAAAGTCATCATGTCCTGTGTTCAGTGATCCCGCATTAACTAGTCCCAACCTCAAAAAAACATTTTTATTGGTAGGCATTGTTAATTATATTTAATATGCAGACGACAAGCAACCTGCCTAGTAAATAATATGTATCATAATTATAATAGTCATAACACGTGTAACAATTTTGATAAATGTATATAAATTTGGGAATAGCAATAATTAAACATGTAATAATATTAGAAAATACACGTATAAAAATATTTATCCAAGTGATTGTGTTAATTAATATAAATATTGTAATTTGGATCATATAAGTGACCTTAAAATTATTCATTCTGGTCCTTAGTAGAATGAATGGCACCTTGACCGAAAGTTCAACCCTACTAAGGGACATCTCTGCACTCTGCACCTTATGAGTAACATAATATTTATGCGATACATGTAGTGTAATGAATAATGTAAATATGAAATTAAGATGTAATTTATAAACTATTTCAAAATAGATTACTGCTGCAGCACACAAAACGAAGTAAGTAAAAACAAATTCAATATCAGGTTTAATTTTAACAAAATAGCGTAGATGGTCGTAGTTATACAAAACAAGTAAAATGCAAAAATAATACTCTAAGGCATACAATGTAAAGTGATGAAATGTAAGTAATTTAAGAAATTTTACGGCTAACTTCTTATCGACGGTTTGCCAGATTTTACATTGAATCACAGATTCATTATTAAGTGACACGCCGAAATAAAATACAATTAACATGGCGCACGTGCACAACATAACAAGCCATTCAAGTTTAGCAAGAAACAAAGCAAGTACGACACCGAAAAAACACAAATACAAATAAAAATGGAATACAAACAGTCTGGTGGGAATTAAATGTTTTATCATATTATTAGTTTTTAACTTCAGATGACCCAACCGCGAGCGGACCAAAAACCCGAACAAAATCCGCCTCCGATCGCAAACGATAACGTGGATCATCTCTCCCGTGACGTTGACGTGCGTAGATTTTGCCGTCTCTGGACCAAATAAATCGCCAGTCTAGACGGCTTCCAAGTTCACGAGCCCTTCCAAAAAGCTGGCGATTCATACGGGTCAATCTCTCGTTGACGTAGAAACGTCGAGCCGGACCGGGTAAGCCCGTATCCTCGGTAGTAGCTCCGCGTCTTACCCGAGCAGCCTGCAAGAGCTGGTCGCGCACGGCTCGGCGGGCGAGACGAGCGACTATGGGCCGTGGCCGAGGCGAAGGGCCCGTTGCAACAGACGCCGCGTAAATACCAACCCTCGTTGCACTAACAATGTCTTGTTCAGTCAGCTTAACACCCAGTTTATTTGCCAAGGTCATTACAAGGTGTGGCACACCTTCACCTTTCTGTTCAGGGACACAAGAAATTTCTATATCATTGAGCAGGAGTTCCTGATCACGATCGTTCAACTCTAGTTTTAGTTGATTAATTGATTCCAACAATGATGGGTCACTGTGCGCAGGTCCATCATCCGCAAAATGATGCTCTATATTAGTCATACGAGTGCAAAGTTCATCAATGCGTTTATCGCAGACATCCACCCTCGACGAAAGACTAGTCATAGCCGCCTCGAGGTTCTGCATCTGTATACGCGTGGCACGCATCTCCTCTCTGAATAGACGAAATTCGTGGATTAAGGCCCGCACATCAGACGTTTCGATAACAGCTTTGCATCCAGAGTCGTCTAGGAGTGGATTATCAGCCACCCCATCCGCCTCATTATCCGTAGAAATCTGACTAGCGTTAATCACTCCACGACGAGTATTAACGTGATCGACATCACCGCGCACTGGAGTGTTAATATTGCCCTGCTTAGGTTTTTTACTTGTGCATGCCACACATATCCAGTTCTTTTTACGCTCCGTGGTTAGGGTGTTATAAAAACGCTTTTCAGATATATTTGCGCACTGGAGGTCATACGCGTCCTTGCAGACGCTACAGCGCATAAATCTTTTGCTATCTATAATTTCACTACATCCGGCACATGTGATAGTAACGTTCGACATGATTTTATAAAAATAAAATTTAAAAAAGAAAAACAAAAAAAAAAACAAAACTAGTATAACATAATTTGTGTGTTAGTCCCGGATTCGATCACACATCCATCGAGCGCAAGGTAAGTGCGCAACGAGTTACAACCACTCAGCTATCGGTACACGTTTACAACGGGCGAATATAGTCAACGCATTCAACCGCAATGATATATTGCACTTGTAGTTGCCGTGACCGTTCAAGGTCATCGATGCACAGTCACAGTCACTTACGATGCATTCGCGGTAGAATCCAGAAATAAATATCCTATTTTCTCCAAAACTACACTATGTCAGTATCACTAGAAACACTATTTCAAAGTATGAAGGTTAAGGTATGTGTTGATTGTGGTTTAATATCGTTAATCACAGTTTTAACATATAATATTTAATTAACAGTCGGAGAACAAAATAAACACGTCTAATTGCGGTACCGCTACCCGCGCTCCTCCGCGCAATATAAGGCATAAAGGTAACCCTGTTTTACGCTTGCTTGACTTGAACTTGGCTACAAATGTACTCGTACCCAATAGCTGTTCACCACTCATATTAGGCGCAAAATAGCGTCGAGGTGCGGAAATCCAGCTATAATATACTGGATGAGTATTTTTACCGTAAGGAAAAAAATAGGGCATGTTAGGTAAGCGAAATAGAAGGTATTGGCATAGGTAAATTAGTTGGGATGATAAGTTATCGTTATGTTAAACATTACTTAGTACAATATATGACTATCAATTTAATGGCTAATGAATGATATTAGGGAAAGCAAAGGACACCTAATTTTGTTTCATGTTTTTTTATTTCACAACAGCAATGCAATCAAACTGCAAGCATTTATTTCAAAGTAAGATACATGATATCATTTTCATCGACTAATTATAAACTACTCGTTTATGTACTTGAGTACATATAGTTTGCTCGGTAGTCAGACATCAGTAACAAACATTACCCTACCTTCTGACGCTGTCGGGTTATAACGATCTATCCTACCCTCAGGAAAATAAAATAGTCGTAGTGCGATCACAGTGGGATTGTTAAATCGGACCCGTTGAACATGAAAATCCTTATCGTGCGCCGCCGCCGGACTAAGGTATCGGACCACGTAGCTGAGGGGATCGCTCGTGTCATCAACAGTAATATTAGTAAATATAATTATTCGTATACAGTATAATTATTGCCACTGATATCCTGTAATTATTTACTTTAACAATATTTAAGTATCTGAATTGTTAAAAACGGCATACACTGACATGACGGTAGGCGAATGTTGATGGCGCCACGGTGTAATAAAAACTCGGGTCAGGACCCCGATTCTCGCACGATCGACATTTACTGTCGATAGACTTCCATAGGTTTGTCACTTTTGCACGTCCTTATTAGTACGAAAGAGATAGTTATACCAATGTCTATCGACAGTGAAATCTCGAACGCACGAGAATCGGGGTCCAGGTCAGTTTGTGCGGTTAAATAAAAACGTTGTTGGATAATTTTTGAAAGTTAATTGTAAAATATACCAGTGCTAAGTAAGTATTTTGGTTGTTTTTCTTTATACTTCCTTGTTAGATAGATTATGTTGAGAAACATACATTATAGCATCAATTAGAGGCCAGAATCCGACACTCGTATGGAAATAGCGATTGTATGGCTGGTATAATATTGAACATCATGAGTTTTTTTCACCGTAAGGGAAAAAATAGGGCAAATTAGGTAATTGAAATAGAAGTTACCGGCATTGGCATTATTTTTTTTAAAAACGCACGCTCCGGCCGTGGATTGATATGCGACTGGCGGCATTTGTAGGGTTCCTATCATGTGAAATTTAAATGGCACTCATATTTTCTCCAAGTTTTCTTTATACTTATTTAATTTAATGATGTAATTATATATAGACCCTCAAATGACACAATTAACGCTTTATTCGATGATGGTTCTTTTGGACGGACCTTCTATTTCACTTACTATGCCCTATTTTTTTCCTTACGTTAAAACAGTCATCCGGCATAGCTGTGAGTATATTATGCTATAAGTGTTGTCAGGACAGCCATTTTGGACTGTTAAACTACCTATATTATACTTGGTACATTTCATTATAAGTTGTACAGTAAGTGGCTGTCGTAAAAAGCGAGTAAGGAATTTTCCACCAAATAAAAAAAAGACGATGAGCTCACCCCCTTTTACGTGTGCATTTCTGTATATTTCGACAGGTGAACCGTGGATGTCGTTTCAAGCAATAATCTTTTTATATTTGGAACACCCAAACGCTAATGTTTGGCATATCTCTGACCACACCATTTGGGATAAAAGTCGTGACATTTAGGCTATACAGGGTGAAATTTGAATCTTTGGCATCCTTTCAGATGATGGTTTAGATTAATTTTATTCAACAGACAATGTAACACTCTAGCCGTTTTATTCATAAAAATTTACCTGTTTTAGTTAAAGTATGTTTTGTCTCTGTCGTTGTTAAGGAAATGTCGTAATGAAAGAAAGCGACAAAATATACTTTAACTAAAACAGGCGTTTGTAAATTTTTATGAATAAGAGGGTAGGTGTTTTGAGGCGGTGTTAGAATCTTTAACCGACTTCAAAAAAGGAGGGTGTTCTAAATTCGTCTGTTTTTTTAAAGTTCCCCCATATTTTCGATGATTATTTCTTTGCTTCATAGTTATCCCGCAATAGTGGTCAAGTATAAATTTTATAATATCAGATATGATGCACTCCGGACGTAGACAACGAAATCTTATTGAAGTCGGTCGTTTTCCCAATAGGTAATATAATCTTATACTCTGCAGGCAATTCGTTTATGGAACGCCCTTCCCGAGTCTATACGTCGTGCACAATCATCATTTACTTTTAGAGCACAAGTCAAGGCACATTTTCTAGCGTCTTGACTCGCCATATTCGTGGTTCTGAGATTTGATAATTATAGTATCCAATATTTTCTTTGTTTGGTGTCACATATATTGTATATATATATATATATATATATATATATAACAATTTATCACTATATATGTAGGTATATTTTACACTATCATTGCATGCAAGTTGATGTTCATATCTAACGTATGTATGTTTATATCGATTGTTTGGTATCTACTATTTTATATAGTTTTTTTAAGTCATTGGTGCACAACCTACTTGCTTTTATCCCGTTCTACTTTTTTCTCTACCCAAAGGTTGTCTGGTAGTAGCGATAAGACCGCCTGGTTGTACAATTTTCTTTTTTTGAAGCTATATTTATGAAGTGCATTGTAGAATTTTTGTGCATTTTGTACTTGATTGATTGATTGCATTATATTCAAAGTTGTTATCCATAAAAATATGTTACCAATTTTTCGCTGATTATGAAATCAGTGAACGAAAACACTCGTATTCGATCATCAGATCAGGATTGACCCGTTCAAGTCATTTTTCTCTCTCGATTGGGTGTAGCCTTTACTTCCGCGGATATGGAGGCCGGAAGCCCTTCCTTCTGCTCTTTGTGTCCACTATGACCTGCGCCTGCCGCTTTAGATAACACCTCGAAGGTATGTCTTCCTCGTCGTCCGATGCTGGAAAACCAACATGGTTATTATTAATTAGATCGCAATTTCAGACGACCGGTTGGTGTAGTGGATAGTGACCCTGTCAGCGAAACCAACGGTTGCCGGTTCGAATCCCGCGAGGGGTAAATGTTTGTGTGATGAATACGAACATTTATTCCCGAGTCATGGATGTATAAATAAATACTTATGTATGTTTATCCGTTATCTAGTATCCATAGCACAAGCTTTGCTTAGTTTAGGACTAGATGATTGGTGTAAGTGTCCGAAATATTTATTTATTTCTTAAAAAAAAAATCCCAAAAGAACGACGACATATTTGGTGTGGTGGTTAGAAACACTGCTGCTATACCAAAAGGTCGCGGGTTCGAATCCCGCTAGGGGCATATGTTGGTATGATGAATATGTTTTTCATTTATATATGTATTTATTTACAAAAAAAAATGTATTTGTGTAGTATATCAACTATCTGGTATCCACAACACAAGCCTAGTTGCTTAGTGTGGAACTAGATGGCGCTGTCTGTATATGTCCAAGGATATATTATTATATATTATTATTATATATTCAGCCGTGCCTCCAGCCATTGAAAAATATAAAACGAATTCCGTCTATAATGTGTTCTTGTAGTATAGTCTAAGAACAGAACGTTTAAGCTGCAACTGGATTGTCGGCAAAGGAGAATAGGACTGACCCGACTCTTCGCGTAATTGTTGTAAAAGGCGACTATGGGATTGTTAGCATACCCAGTAATGGGCAGCGCTTCTCATACCTAAATATCTGTGATATAATATACGTGACTTATATGTATATTTTAACAACATAATATTCAAAAACAGCATTACCTACTTCTTTCTAAGTCGCTAAAACTCTCGCAACCAAGATTAAACTCAATGACAGACCAATCACTGGCCCTAGAGCTGTGACACTCTTACATAAATCCTTACGTGCAAGCGATGCTTATCATCGCTTTTCAGCTTAAACATATTTTAAATAATATATAACATACGTGGTGCTTTAACAGGCTCCTTTTGTAGCAGCTCCTTATATGTTGGCACTACTTTCTCGACCTCTTTTTGGGTGCTGTGGCTGTGAACGCTGACACCGGCCACGGACGGGGATCCACTGGTCGGCTGCAAGCCAAAGAAATAATTTTACCAAAATTTTTGTGTCACCGAGGCTGAGTTTGGCGCCCTGTTTTTTTGAGTTTACGCACCCAGGGAAAGTCTGTCCGATGACATGGACGGTTATATGCTGATAATTTGTGATGATAGATAGAGTATTTCAGAGTATTTACTAGAGCCTTTGAGCGCAAGTAGTCTGGAATGTCGACTTCTCAGTCGGATATCGGCTTCTTAAGTCGGCGGTCTGTATCATTAGTGTATGACGGTAGCGCGTAAACGGCTGATTCGAATGTTTCTAGAAAGCAGCAAGATGGTTTTTAGCTTTGTTTATGGAAATTGGTTCATCCGTGTCCAATATATAAAGCTTTTGACACTGTTAGTTTGTTTTGTTTAGTAAACTAAAAAAGATTTTAATAGTAGGAAAGGTTAAGAAAATGGAGTTTACCTCGCATAATCAGTGCCATAAATTTTAATACCAAACTACCAACTACTTACCAACATGCTTCCACTACCTGAGGGCGGAGTGTGAGTTTTGTTTCGACTTAACTTTACTATCGCGTTCACGTTTACGTGACGATTTGTATGAAGAAATGTGCACAGTGCCTCTAGAGGATAGTTTGCAAAACGATTTTTTTTATAGAAATTTTTTGCGTAAACGCGAACGCGATGGTAAAGTTAAAAACGAGACAAAACTCGCACTTCGCACACTGTTCTGTTGCACCTTCTTAGCCTTGGTGTGAACATACCTATGTATCACTTCGGTGTAGTGGTTATTCCTCTATGGTATCACGGATTATTAGTAGGTATTCAAATAATGGTCGGTGATGCGTGCGGGGGATGGGGTGGGAGGGGCCGCAATTTAATTTAATTTTATTTTATGCAACCACATGCACACAAGCGCATATTGTTTAACATACGGATAACTTTAATGGGCCATAGTTTTAGTCACATGTATTGTAATACGTTACTTTTGTAATAAGCTGTTGTTATCCTGAATAAATAAATAAATAAATAAATGTTAGCGGGAGGGATGAAGACTTCCTGTGGTGGCATCTGGTCATATATGGACCCAACAGCGATTGTCGAACAGTGGTCATTGTTCATATATCCTCATCTGCATGTCATGAAGTAGGACTGCAGAACACTACAGTCCTTTTCATACAAACTCACGTTAGAGGGCACAGGGATGGCGGTGAGGTCTTGCCCCTTCTCCCTGATCTCGGTTGCGCGTGCACTAGCCCTGTCGTAGCGCGCGGTGAGCACTTCCACCAACTGCTGCACGTCGCGCGCCTCGGCCGTCCATTCGGGCATTGCTGGCTCTGGTATCACCTGGAATAACCATATTGCCATACGAATGTATCCCTTATGACCTCATACTTAGATACCGTAGTATCAGCACCAAATAACGTTTTTTGAGTATTAAATATAAAATATCAGGATAGCGGCAATAAAATCGAAAATATGCTATTTTGAAGAAGGTAAACGATTATATGTACAATATATGGTGGTAATGTAGTTGTAATTTGTTTTTCGATGGGACTTCATTGCACTAAGTAGATTTTGTCTTCTGAGATCTGCTCCAAGTAGTTCTCAATTTCAAAACCTAATTGTATTCTGCTCTCCTCAACCGCCGCACAAGGGAGACTTGCACTGCCTGCACATTTAGGGCATCACCTAGGTTACGAACCGCATAGTAGTGAGCGTTGTTCACTCATGATATATCATGCAAGATGAATAGATTAGTCGACAGTGCTGACCCTTGAGGTACCCCAATATTAACAGGCAGAATCTCAGAGTAACCACTGTCGACAACTGGTTTTAATGCTCCGTCATAGCAATTTCCAGTGCCAAGAAATATAATTAATAAAATTATGTTAAAAGTTGAACGTTTACAATTTAGGAAATGCTAGGAACCTATTGACCCATATCGGACACAAACATGGCCGATTTTTTACTTACATCTAAAAGTTTGCACAGGTCGTACATCAATCGTTTGATTTCTAGAAGAAAAGTATCCAGGTCTTCTAATTTCTTTTCCCAAACAGCAAGCACCTCTTCTTCTTTTCGTATATCTTCTTTTAGGACTGCTATTTGTTCTTGCCCTCTGTAAAATGAGCTCTTTTTTACTTATCTGACATTCTAAACTATTGCCATTAGGAGTATTTTTTCGTCGTCATGGGCTAACAAAATTCTCATACTCCATCCGATCTAACAACTCACATATAAAATAAACGCGCATCAATCTCACTCACTCGTCTTTGTCCTTGACAGAAGCGAACTTGAAAGCCTCTAATTCAGACATGAGCGCGGTCTGCTTGTCTTCCAGATCCAGTTTCTCCTCCTCAATGGTCTGCTGGAGGTAGTTCAGCCTCTTCGAAGTCTCGCGCTGTGAGCGGAACCTGTCGAATACCTCCTCGGCGTCTGTTACACCTAATAAAATAAATTCTATATTAAAAACAAGCTTTTAATGCTCCATCATGATTATCACATATTATTCTAGTACTAAGACGAGTAACGTAAAGTCCATTAAGGAGTTCCAGTGGCAATCTTCTGGCTCCATCCTCAGACCCTCGTCGTCATTTGTAATGAAAAGTGCTTAGGGCAACAAAACAAACTAGGCCAAATTCCACAATCTTTTAATTTGCCATCAGGAAATTCTAGTTCCTATCCCTACATCCCGCGTCTATTATCAGATCAGCTCGATTTTCAATTAGATACTAGTAAGTGGTTGAAAAATGGTTTGCATATTTGGAAACGGACAACTTACTTATGACCGTTGCAATTTAATAAAAGCCTGTAAAAATTACGGTGTTTGTCAAAGTCGTTAGGTGTTGAAGTCGGTCGCTCGCGTATACTACAAGTGCTACACGTGCCACACCAGTAAGTTCTACCTGTCAAGAGATGAAAACAGACTCCAAGGAGTCTCAAAGTCTTTGCTACAAACGATAGTCCATCTCCTGCGTATACGTTTTCAACCCAACTTTGTAGTTGTACCCGTTGGGAGTCTATTTTTAGTGACAACGTTTGGTATCTCCGATCTTTTTCCTATATAGTCTTAAATTTCCATTAAAAAGCATTTTATTTTAATTAATCGGCACACGCTACAAAGGTTATGGGCCCAGCAGTATCTAAACATAAAAACAAACATAGGTAATATACCGCGTGATTTTTTTTACCGCAAGGAAAAAAAATTGGGATTATTAGGTAATAGAAATAGAAGGTATTGACATAGGTAGTTTATTTTTTTTTCAAAACTATCGTAGAGTAAAGCGTTAATTGTGTCATTTGACGGTCGCGTTTGTAGCCTATTTTCCACACAATTAAATCATTAAATTAAATAAATAAAGAAAACTTGGAGAGAATATCAGTTCCAAATAAATTACGCATGATAGGAACACTAAGAATCACGCCAATAAATCTCGGGCCGGCGGAAGAGTTTTAGAAAAAAAATATTTAAATACCTGTCAGTCAATAACTTCAATTTCACTAACCTTACGGTAAAAAAACCATTCCGGTATAAATATCTATATAAACAGCCTTCACTTGCAGTTTAAATTCATAATAAGAGATACCTTCAGGGTATAAGGGTTTACAGCTTACAGTTGAGTTCGGCATGTTATGCCTGCCTGTGAACTTTGGGCGGAATATATAGGGAAGTTAGAAATACCAGTGAGTTTCATGAGCCTCTGGAAAATATCTTCCATCTGTTGCGAAACCGACGCGTCCTCGCCTCCAGCGTCTCCTTCTGTAGATCTGGTTGACTCGGTGTGCACAGTCCTTGCTGCAAACAACTCGACTTATTGACTATCCGCTCTATGATTACTGCAATAATGGAACTTATATAAGTACTAGCTTATTGCCCGCGGCTTTGCCTGGGTGGAATAACTTGTTTAATTTGTTCATTCATCGGGATAAAAAATTGCCTGTTTTAATTCAGTGTTCTACCTATATTATCATTGAAATCCGTCCATCCGTTTCGCCATGATTGAACAACAAACAAACATCCATACTTTGCATCTAACTAATATTATAAATGCGAAAGTTTGGAACTTTGTTTGTTTGTTGGTCAATCAAGGCGAAACGGATCAACGAATTTGGATGAAATTTGGTATATAGGTAGAACATACCCTGAATATTTTTTATTATTATATATACATTATTGACGACCGATTGGTGTAGTGGATAGTCACCCTATCAGCGAAACCAACGGTTGCGGGTTCGAATCCCGCGAGGGGTAAATGTTTGTATGATGAATACGAACATTTATTCCCGAGTCTTGGATGTTTATATAAATATTTATGTATGTTTATCCGTTATCTAGTATCCATAGCACAAGCTTTGCTTAGTTTGAGACTAGATGATTGGTGTAAGTGTTCGAAATATATATTGCATATATATATATATATATATATATATATATATATATATATCCTATATATATATATATATATCCTATATATCTATATCCTATCTATAAAAAATATCCTATATATATATATATATATATATATATATATATATATAGGATATTTTTTATCCCGATAAAGTAAGTAGTTCCCACAGGATAAACAAATTTCCGCGATAAAGTTATTCCACGTGGGCGAAGCCGCGGGCGTAAACCTAGTTTATAATATTAGTTAGATTAGATAATCGATAGCTGTGTCTTTGTTTTTCTTTTATGAACAACCGGTTAGCTTTTGACCGCAATAATACCTGATGTTAAGTAAAGATGAGACTGAGGAGCGCCCTCCAAGTTATTGAGGTTATCTTATTTCTAACAGCTGGAACACACAATGCTATCAACATTGTTGCTTTATGACAGATAAGATCGTGGTAGGACAATTTAAAAATATTTACTTCGCTAGGAATCGAATCCACGACCTCCGTTTTCTAAACCTTTTGTTGTTACAACGGAGGCGGCTAATTAGTACCAATCCATCTCTTCTCGTGGGCGTGGTAAAAGAAAACTGAGTGATCGAGAGCATACAGCATAGACTAGTGACAAGGAGCTGTGTCATTGGTGTGGAGCTTCTAAAAATCTGTGATAACCAACTCGCCTGCGTGCCAATTAGAGCAAAACCTTCTATGGAAAGCGATGCCAATGACACCATTGGGAGAGGCTTATGTTCAGTAGCGAACTTTCTAAACTGTTGATGATGATAATCGATTAGGGCAAATCCTCCCATGGATAATAATGTAAATAACTCCGTGGGAGGGCCAAGACCTAAGTGACATAGGTGTCAAGCGAGGGTCTTCGCATCCTTGAACCCCGGACAAAAAGAGAAAAGGTGAATAAACCTTTAGAATAATCCTGGAGATAGATCTTCGGTTTAAAGTATATCACAACTACGAGAGATTGAGTTAATAGTCGGGTAGCAGAGGGTACCCGCGAATAAAAGTGCCAATAATATGAATGGCAGGAATCTACGACAGCGGGATGGAATTTAGATCTTCGAGCATGAAGTGGCGTTGGCGTTGTTGAAGTGATATGATTAGAAATTGTACTATGATACCTGGTGGCGGAAATATCCGCTTCTCCAATTTCTCGAGCTCGAGCTTCCTGTCGTCAAACCGCTGCGCGAAGAAGGCTCGCTCAGAAGCCCGCATGTGGTCAGCGTCGTGCGCGCGCGCCGCCTCCGCTGCCGTAGCTGCGGTCGCGCGCACCCGCATGTCCGCCGCTTCCTCGCGGACATACTGGGAGAAACATGCTTAATAAGTTTAGCAACATCGGCTAGACAGCAATAAACGTCGTTTGTGGTCTTATAAATTAGGAAAAATATCTTAGATTTTTTTCATCGCTAAAAGCACTAAAAGCAAGTATGAATTAGGAATACCAGAATTAGTTAATATGGGATTGACTTCATAAAACTACAATTAGGTACAAGTACAAGTTAAAGTAAAGTTCTATGTACAGACGACGGCACAAATTATTAAGTTTCATTAAAATCCGTTTATTCATTTTTAAAATTTGGATTTGAAAGTTTGTATGGTATACCGTGCGGGATAAACCCTCTTAATAGTAACTTAGTTATGGATTATCGCAAAATAACACCTGAATAAATTAGTCATACTCATTCTATTTACCGAATCCAACAATATTATAAAACTCTGTCATGTTCCATGAATAATTAACTTTTTCGAAAAATTTCAGTTATTTTCGATAATTACTTTCCACGTGTAGACGTTGTGGGATCGTTAATCATAAGAAGAGGGGTAGGGGATGAATGTTAAAATCTATTGTCTCTTTCACTACCAAAGAGATCTCTATTTCCCTCTTACTCAGGCTTGGGAGACACGGAGTATGCAGTTAAGTAAATCAGTTTCATAAAGACATATATTTTTTAAGTCACAGCGAATATTGTACTCTATTGCCTCAGCACAAGGTTAAAAGTGAACAAGCTTGGATATCAGCATGAAAGAGAACGCAACGTTCTGCTCTCATCCGGTGTCATGACAACCGAAACTATACAATAGGATGCAGTGTGAAGCTGGTTTTTGCAAGTTTACACTCGGGAACATTCACTGCATTTTCGACCTTTGCGTAGAGACTTAAAACTGTATGTTGCATCCAGATCCTGCCTGTGCAGTTCTCTCCTGGTGCGTTCTGGCGTCCTAGTACTGAATGCCCCTTTTGCACGTGACGTCACCCCTTGGCATCACGCCTTTGTAGGTAACTGAACTTGCGCACTGTGTGGGGAGTACAATTAAACTTATGCCACGTGAGTTATACTCCACACCCCAGTGGTACAGTCGACAAAAAATGCAGTCACTGGAAGAAGGATCATTAATTTAGTATGTTCTATTTCTGTCTGTGACGCTTCTACAAAAATGACTTCACAGCATGGGCGAGAATACTAGGTCAAAAATTAGGAAATCCCTTTCGTGAAATATTACCCACTTTCTTGAAATTCGAAGCTATAGAAAGTATCAATTTACTGAATTAACTTAAAAATTTTAACTGTGGTTAGATGTCATTTAAATTTCTTTCTACTAATTTCCTATTATTTTCTATTACACATTTATTATTTAGGGAATTAACATTTAAAAAAATGTCATGCAAATCATGCAATAGCAAAGGTATAAACCCTAACGGGTATGTGCTACATCTGGATTCACCATTACCTTTATGTCAGCCGTAGCAATGGCACTGAAACATTATGTTTAAAAAAATACATAATACGATAGGAACCCGAAATTAGCCCACGTTGGGCGCCAAAGTTAATTTTCCGTTTGGATACGTAGCTAAAATATGCCTATGATAATAACATTTAGCAGATCATGGCTACATACTAGACTAACTTGACTAAAATCGAAATGGATTTCAGAAGAATTTCAAATTGAGAAAACTACGTGTGGTTTTATAGCGTTATTACTTATTACAATATAATAATATCCTAAAATAAGAAATAAGATAGCTCTCATTATCTTTGAAAGCTACAATGGCCTTTCAGTTTGTTGTAAACTTCGATTACTTTTAATAAAGTCGGGTTGAATGTCTTTTAATAGTGGTCGGGTATTCTTGTAGAATTAACTTCTTCAAATGCGGTTTTACACATTAAAATGTCATTGGGTAAAAGTCAAAATGCTGAATTGCAACTATGATTTTAAAAACGATATCAGCCCAAGTTGGGCGCCACAGTTACCAGTTCGTTATGGATCCTACGAAAATATGACTACGCATACGCAAGATAAACTAGGCATATAGGAAAATGATGTTTCGGTGTATTGTATCCAATAAAAATACGACTACGCCTAAAATTTTGTTTTGCTTACATTGGTACGGGCTGAGGGCTACGCAGGTAATCGAATAATTATTTCACTTTTTTAGTCGCGCACTGAACGGTGATTTGTGAATTAGTTGCTAGACAATTAAGTAGGTACAAGTTCCGCACAGACAACGTTTCTTAGAATATACGTAAAACGTCGGCTTGCGCGTAGCCCGCATTAGGCTACCAGGACCTAAAAGAGGTTACGTTCAGGTTTGAATGTCGGATAGATCGTGAGTCACGTGGACTATGTGTTGGAGCAATGGAAGGACTAAGGCTCCATAAGTCTGAATGAGGTAGCGAATACTCGTATTGTCACAAACGTGATTTCAGGTAGTATTTTTTGGAATACAGAATAATAAATTGTTTCGTTATTTTAGCAGTACAAAAATTATTTATACTGATATAAAATTATTTATATAATATGTAAAACTCAGGTATTTACTTTTGTACAATACATAACTCGTTTAGCTAATTCTTTCTTCTCACCTTTTATAAAAAATTAGACATTGATAATATATACAAATACATAATATTAGATACTTGGTCAGTTCTTTAAAATTTAGTCCGAGGTCATCATCATCATCAAAATTAGCCACAGGATGTCTAAAAGCTGAACAGTTGTGCAGTATTCAAAAACTATTCACGTCCGTAATCTGAGTTACCTAATGAAAATAAGTGTGATTTATCCAAAACTCCTTTAAACTCTCCAATACATTTATTATGGTCACTCATATGGCATATTATAGGAGACTTTAAATGTCATACTTGAAACTGCAAACTAACTGAACTTGATAAAAATTATCGAGTTTATACTCGATTGTACTACAATATATGATTTTTTCCTGGATTTGTTGCCAAACTAGTCATAACGCGGGTAATTACGTAGACATACGCACGTATAGGTAACAAGCTCTATGAAGTATGTGTGGACGAAGCAATATTGCTATAATGCCTGCCTGTCAACCGGTCGACGAACAAGTTGCACGATTTGCAAATTTGGTTTTGTCAGAAGTTTGTAAATAATAATGAAGATAAGAAAATATTTCAAATGTGGAAAGTCTCTCCATTCATTAATTTTACCTTTCTGGCCGCGTATTCTAAATTGTTTGATAATGTACATTCTAATTTTAAAACTATACCGAATCGAATATCGATTGTTGTGCCATTTACAATACGGGGGTTGGTATCTATTAAGCTGTAGAGTAGAGACAGCTTGCATCTCGGTCGCACAACATGACAGGACACGTGTCCAACAGCCAGAGTTACCAGGTTGGCATAAACTAGCTAGAGTTTGGCGAAGGGGGAGATAACGAAGTCACGTGTACTGTCATGCGTCGTCGGGGTTCAGATACTAGGAATGAAGAAACATCAAGCAAGTGATACCGGCGGGGAAACATACAGTGCGAAAATTCGTTGAAAACATACAGAGTGCCTTTCCTACGGAGCTTATTGGTGGGAAACATTTATTATATTTATAGAAATAAAAATATTGATTTTGAGTACCTATCGTAATAATAAAGCCCGTTTGATTCTAACTGATATACAGGAGGCACTCGTGTTGTCGTTGCTTTCGCTATTCGTTTTCGTTCCAATGTCTGGTGCAGGTCAGTCCTTGGATGGGTGACTACTATAGTATGTAGGTTCAAATAACATTTTTTTGTTTATAAAAGCAATAATAAAACCATGGTCTTGGCACGTAAATAGAATAGAATCAAGACATCTCTTCCCGTGGGTGTGGTAAAAGGTGACTAAGGGACTTGCCACTAAATGCCAAAAAATGGACTGTTATTTCTATACATTTCGAAGATGAACGATGGATATTGACGCAGACGGGAACATGCACGTACTTTTAAGCACTCGTACTTGTAGGGGTTGTAACTGAAAACCAGTGTTTCGCTCTTTGAGTGATGTGCCACACTGAGTTATAACCCATTTGTGCTACTGCGGCACACACTCACTCTTTGTATTTTCTAGTCTTTACGTTTATTTGTATGTATATTTCTTTGTAATTTAAAAATTGTGATAGTTGTGTGAATTACACAATTTTTAAGTTTGGGATATCTCTGACTACCCCATTTGGGATAAAGGTCGTGACTGTATGTATTCAAAAAAACCGAACCGCCTAAAACTTGAGTGTTGCAGCGGTACCTTTAACCGAAATAAGGTTGGAAAAAACATGGGCTGTGGAGCGAAAAATTCAAGATTAAGATAAGATAAGCAGATTCATGGAATTTTTAGAAATAGCTCGCCCGATGTTTTATGCATACGGAAACTACATTTTCCAATGTGGTCTCTTAGTGTGTGCTACATAAGTACATAGTGCAATGCGGATGAGAAGATATAATTTGATGTGGCATACCTCCAATTTTTTTATTTCATCTCTTTGTTTATTTAGCAAATCTTCAATATGGCTCAAGGAGCTTTCGAATTTCACGGAGTCATCAACCAGAGCTTGCCTGTAAAATTTATTAGATACCTAAACAACTATAAGTTCAAAATAGATAAATACCAAATTACTTTTATTGGAATATTTAGTTCAATAATAAAAATTAAACTACCTATGCCAATACCTTCTATTGCTAAAAAACTCATCCGGTATATTTTTCAGGAAGAATTCTTCCGGAAAGTTAATAACTGCGAATATAGTGACAGGTGAAAATATAAATAAATATCTTTGCACATACACACAGCACCATCTAGTTCCACACTAAGCAACTAGGCTTGTATTATAGATACCAGATGGTTGATAAACTACACAAATACATTATTTTTTTTGTAAATAAATACATATATAAATGAAAAACATCCATAACTCAGGAATAGATGTCTGTATTCATCATACAAACATATGCCCTTATCGGGATTCGAACCCGCGACCTTTTGGTATAGCAGCAGAGTTTCTAACCACTACACCAAACATAAAGATATATGAACAACATAATGTTTCAAAATCAAAATCAAAAAAAACAAAATGTGTCTGTGGCATTGTAGCGCCGAAACGTTTAAATATATTTGATAATGTGGTTTTAAACCTTTTTTGCGAGGTAATTCTTAGCCATGTTTGATGGTAATCCTTTCGCTATTTCGAAGATATTTAGCTTTTACCTCATGAGATTTGTTTATGGAGATGACGTTTCAATAGTTACTCGGCGGGTTCGATTTCGAGTTTGATACTGTTTTCATATGCAACAGATTCTCAAGCATCAACTTAAGGTCACCTCAATCTTTAGAACGATTTATTAATACGGACCTCGCGCACCGAGAATCCAGTACAAAATACTTTTATATGTAAATAAGTTTGCATTCGAACAGAAATATTTTTTATGTGAAATAACTGATTGGGAAATACTTATTCCTTGAAGACTTACCTGATGGAGAAATACTTTTTCTTGACCAGTTCAGCCTCAGTCCATTGAATCAGAACTTTATGGATCTCGTTCTCTAAATGAGAAATGTTCTGAAAGAGGACAATAAAGCACAGTGCAAAATACAAATCGGAACATTCACTTTAAAAAAATGAATTTTAGAGCGGGTTCAAATTCATACCAAGGACATTTCTTCGGCAGTTGGTATTGATGCTGTATGTCGGCAAAATCAAAACTTTCTTTACTTTGTACATATATTCATAAAATAGTCAGATTTTTTAAATTAACGATTGTAACTAAAGCAGTTTTCCCTTGACCAGAACAAGCAAGGAACACGAAAATGGGCACAAATGATTTAATTACCTATTAATTGTGAAATAGTATGGCATGGGAACGAGCTGTCATCGTACGACTTAAAAATTTTGCGTTCGATCGCTGGTAACCCGTACGCACCCTAGACGTAAGGATAAAGGGGATAAACGTCTAAGGGATAGACGTGTCGATTTACCATAATTTACTACTTACTCGTTCGCTTATGTGGTACAAATTTAACGATTTAACGCAAGCGAGCTAAGCGGTAAATATTTAGCAAAAATTTTTAAGTGGGATGGTTGAATATTCACTCATATTTATCATTCAAATAGTCTGATATTTTATATGCTTTCTTATAATTTTCTGTTTTATCGAATATTTCCTGAATCCTACACCTTGGGATCTTCAAGAGCAGAGTGAATAGGCATTTACTGGGATCGCGTGCTTCATCTTCGACTACATCGTCACTTTCCATCATGTGAGATTGTGGTCAAATGCGAATCCAGTCATACATAAAAAAATAAAAATTTAAATATATTAAAAAGGAATAATTTTTTGTCCATCAACGGAAACCTGCTATCACTACATGCATAACTCGCATCGGTATCCACGGTGAGATTTCCAACGACTATAAACTCTACTGTCAATGGTGTAAAGTCCATAATAACTGGAAACTCACCGTACAAACAAACTGACAGAATCAATTAACGCCCTTAAAAACCTTTTGAATGAATTCGTTTAGTCACCTTTCTCGCCGCACTGTTGATTTTGGACTTAACCAGCTCTCCTTTCGTGCTCTCTATGAGCAGATGTTCGTAATCCTTCTCCAGTTGCTTTAGCTTCAGCCTCTTATGTCTGCTCTCATATTTAAGCAGATCCAGCATCTTTCTCTGCTCAATTACTTTCAGATCCAGGTTGTGTATTATCTGGTATTAAAACTTAATCAGTTCAGAACATGTTAGCAGGTTAAGAACATACATATTGGGTAGGATATCTAGGATCTAAGGCGAAGCACTTATAGCGCGGTAGCATTCGCTATTCGTTATCAATGAATGAAGTTAGGAAAAGTTCTTGCGCATTCAGTCTTTGGACGGGAGACCATTAGTCTAGTTTTCATAAAAGTTTTCCATGCTTTGAAGGGCATCACCGCTTGCACATAGAACCACTTCTTCTACAGATTTATAGAAAGGATTATGGAGGAATCACATTTATTGATATAAACTGAAGAAGTGGACCTGGAAGAACTCAATAAGCTTACTCAGGGGCTGAGGACTAGATCTTGAATTTAGACATTTTTTTTTTTAATAAACTTGCTTAAATATTTATATGTATAACAGCCATGACTCGTATTTATCACACAAATATTCACCCATTCGAACCCGCAACTTTCAGTTGCGCAGACAGGGTAGCTATCCACTACACTGATCAGTCGTCATTTAATAGCACGATGAAATATTGGGTCTTTACATATGAAATTGGAGTTTTTTTTCTTCGTTCCTGCGATTTTCAAAGCCATATCCAATTTTGCTTTTTATTTGGAAAATGGAATATTATTTCAAGGTTTCACATGAAATATTTATTAATTTCTGGGCTAAATCACAAACAGAGCTCTTTTCATGTGCTTCCCATAATCATTTCTTAGATTCGCTGAAACTTTTATAAAGCGGTTACTTTTAAAAATTAACGCTGCCTATACTTAACTTACTTTTATCCGATAATACACACAAAGTTTAGCTAAATTTGGAAATGCCGTTCCCAAAAAAAAATCAAAAATGTTTATATGGAGAAAACAGTCTTAATGAAATTCTTCATACAAAACGCCAATTTCATGGGTAGGTAATGAATGACCTAATATTACACATTGCCCGAACGATAACAATGGAACGATCACTTATTCCATTATATCGTTCCATTGGTACCAGATCGCTCTGGTATTGTACTCATTTTGCTGATATTTGGAATTGAGGGAGTTTGGAGTTGTAGCATTAACCATTTTCGTAATTTGGTAATCGGGGTTGTGACATTTTGGGAATTTGGTATTCGGGGAATGTGACGTTTTGGTAGTTTGGTATTGGGGTAATGTGACGTTTTGAGAGTTTGGTGGTCGGGGAATGTGATGATTTGGGAGTTGGGTATTCGGAGAATGTGACATTTTGGTAGTTTGGTATTGGGGTAATGTGACGTTTTGAGAGTTTGGTGGTCGGGGAATGTGATGATTTGGGAGTTGGGTATTCGGAGAATGTGACATTTTGGTATTTTGGTATTGGGGTAATGTGACGTTTTGAGAGTTTGGTGGTCGGGGAATGTGATGATTTGGGAGTTGGGTATTCGGAGAATGTGACGTTTTGGTATTTTGGTATTGGGGTAATGTGACGTTTTGAGAGTTTGGTGGTCGGGGAATGTGATGATTTGGGAGTTGGGTATTCGGAGAATGTGACGTTTTGGTATTTTGGTATTGGGGTAATGTGACGTTTTGAGAGTTTGGTGGTCGGGGAATGTGATGATTTGGGAGTTGGGTATTCGGAGAATGTGACATTTTGGTAGTTTGGTATTGGGGTAATGTGACGTTTTGAGAGTTTGGTGGTCGGGGAATGTGATGATTTGGGAGTTGGGTATTCGGAGAATGTGACGTTTTGGTATTTTGGTATTGGGGTAATGTGACGTTTTGAGAGTTTGGTGGTCGGGGAATGTGATGATTTGGGAGTTGGGTATTCGGAGAATGTGACATTTTGGTAGTTTGGTATTGGGGTAATGTGACGTTTTGAGAGTTTGGTGGTCGGGGAATGTGATGATTTGGGAGTTGGGTATTCGGAGAATGTGACATTTTGGTAGTTTGGTATTGGGGTAATGTGACGTTTTGAGAGTTTGGTGGTCGGGGAATGTGATGATTTGGGAGTTGGGTATTCGGAGAATGTGACATTTTGGGAGTTTGGCATTCGCAGAATGTATCCTTTTTACGAAATTGGTATTCGGGGATTGTGACAATTTGGAAATTGGGTATTCGGGGTTGTGACATTTTGCGAGCTGGGATTACAAATTAAATTCTACTATCTAGAAATGTCTGGGCGGCTATAATTTAGCATTGGGATTTATTCGGCTAACATAAGTCTATGGCCTTCGACTCACTTGTTCAGATCCTTTATTACCAATGGGACAGACATCATTCAAATATTTCTTCACTTGTACTTCCTCCTCACTAATCACAGCCCTTGCCTGCGCAAGCTCTATCAACCTCTGTTTTATTTCTTTCTTCAGGGTATCTATCAGGTTATTGTTCTGACGCTTCTCTTGTTCATTCTCTTCGTAATGAGATTTCCTTTGACCCTCTGTAGTCATGTTAAAATGTTTAATTAAAAACGTATATGTAACAGCTACGGAGATTCTGTATAATGCAAGAAAGATCGAGAGTTTCCAAAATGATTGGAATTTTCCTGGTATGGAATTTGGACCTTAGAGACAATCAAGTTAGATAGATAGATAGATAAAAGTTTATTGCATAAACTGGCACACATACAAGAGAGAAACATAAATACTACATTAACAAATTAGAAACAAACATTCATGAAAACAACAACAGACATACAATTTTTATATTCTTTATTGCACCAAAATATTACAATAACAGAGTACAAACAATAGGTCACGTACAAAGGTGGACTTATCTCTTTAAGAGATCTCTTCCAGCCAACCTGAGCATTGAAATAGGAAACTTAGTAAATTTGGGGTTTAGCAGTAAATTGTGTGCAAAAGAAAAAATCCTATAACGAATAATAAAACAAATAAAAAAAAAAAGAAAAGATAACTGAATAATAAACTTACACTAAATATATTACATATACCTACTGCGAAATATATACATAACATAATTTAATTATATACATGTATACTATATATATATATGTACTATAAACCTACATACACATACTAATATCACGAAAGATGGGAGAGGTAATGCTCTTTTAGCCCTTTCCTAAATACTGCAATTGAAGGGCTATCCTGAATTAATTTTGGCAGTTTATTCCACATCATGGCTGCTTGAACACTAAAGGAGTGAAAAAGAAAGTTTGTTGTGGCTCTAGGACAGGCAAGTGTTTTTGTAATGCAGGATCGCCTAGGAACATCAGGAGGGGGGCGTAAATTAAAGCGGGAACTCAGATAATCAGGAGAGTTGGGATTTTTGAGGATGTTATATAGGAAGGAGAGGATGTACACATTGCGCCGAAGTCGGATGGGGAGCCATTTTAGCTGAGCGCGAAACGCAGATACATGGTCATATTTACGTAATCCGAAAATGAAACGTATGGCAAGATTTTGTAGGCGCTCAAGCTTATTTAGCAGCTCCTCAGTCACATCCAAGTAGCATACATCAGCGTAGTCTAGTATGGGGAGAAGAAGGGTTTGTGAAAGCATAATTTTAGTTTTTAAAGGAAGGAAGTTCTGAAGTCGCTTAAGAGAGTGAAAGGTGTAATGCATGCGCCTGCTCACGTCGTTTATATGAGGTGACCACGACAGATGGCCATCAAAGATGACCCCGAGGTTTTTGACTTTGTCACTATAAGGTATGCAAGTTCCGTTAAAATATATACCTGGAATATGAATTGCTCTCGGCCTCAAACGACTGCTACCGATAACCAGCGCTTGTGATTTGGTTGGGTTTACAAGAAGACCAAAAGACGCAGCCCACAAATGTATGGCACTAAGATCACTGTTTATGGCACTAACAGCATCTGCCGCCTCATTGAGCGAAAAGTGTCTATAAATTTGTAAATCATCCGCATACAGGTGGTAGAGAGAAGAAATAACTTTTGAGATATTGTTGATGAATACAGAGAAAAGTAATGGAGAAAGCACGCCACCTTGTGGTACGCCAGCAGTGAGGTCACACCAGTCCGATTTAGAATCATCGGTTTTCACACACTGCTGACGACCGTGAAGGTATGAGTAAAACCAAGTAATGACATCTGGGGAGAAGTTAAGAGAGCGGAGAGAGGCTAGGAGGATGTCGAAGTCCACTGAATTAAATGCACTGCTGAAGTCTAACAATACCATAATTGTGAGTTTTTTGTCGTCCATAGCATGGCGAATATCTTCGGTGACATTCAGCAGTGCACCAACAGTGCTATGGGATGGACGGAAACCAGATTGGAAAGGACAGAGGAGTTTATTAGTGGTGAGATAAGAGTATAGTTGTTTGTGAACAACTGCCTCTAAAACTTTGGAGAGGATGGGGAGTATGGATATCGGGCGGTACTGGGAAAGAGATTGGGGATTGGGGGTTTTGGGCAGCGGAATAATGTAGGCTTGTTTCCACAAAGTAGGGAAGGCATTGGTCTCCAACGAAAAATTAATGAGATAAGTCACTATAGGCGTGATGTCCTCAAGGATAAGGGTAAACATATCGAGACTTAAAGAATCAACGCCGACAGCCTTTGTGGAAATGGATTTGATACTCTTCTTAACTTCTAACTCAGAAACAGGACGAAAAATAAAAGGGGGGCAGTCAGGTAATGCAAGATCAGAAAGAGAAGTCATAGAATCTCTTTTAGTCTGATGGTCGAGAGTCACGGGAGGGGTAGAGAAGTGAATGTTCAGAGCATTCATATCCACTGTTCCACAGGGTGTATCCGTTACCCTGCCCACACCTAACGACTTTAAAAATTTCCAAACTTGCCCAGGGCACAAGTTATTAATAGTGGAGTGAAATTTCAACAAATACAAACAGATGTAAACAAATATATAAAGTTAAAGACCAATATGCGTTATTACATGGCGTAAGCTCTGCAGGGCAGGTACGGAGATCCATAATTTTCAAAACATTTTTCGCTTTTTTTGATTTTCCTAATCATTAATGATCACCTAAAATTCTTGACTATATTGACAGAAAGCGGTTGAAACTTCTGTATAGGGACCACGACCAGGCAGAGATATTCCATTCCGCTTTCCGTTATAGATTATGTACGAGTACCTATACCCACTCCTATGGTGTCTATTGATCGAATTAATAAAAAAAAAATAATTTACGGTAAGGCACAGTATATGTAGGTGCTTGTTTGGTGTTACCAACGTAATACCATAGGAAATTAAGTACGTCGTACGTTTTTAATCTGTGTATCGAATTTAAAGTTTCTATACTCTCATATTCTGCTCGCAACAACTCAGTGAAATTCTAACAGTTCTAATCGACTTAATTGGTTCTAAAAACTTGGAAACCAAATTAAAAATAGGTCTTAGCTCAAATATAAATTACTAACTAATATAAATTAATAACTTTATCGCGGATATATTTAATTTGTTTATCCCGCGAGAACTATTCACTTTATCGGGATAAAAAATGTCTCATATGGTAATCCGAGATATAATCTACCTATATACCAAATTTTAATTTAAATCCATTCATCTGTTTCGCCGTGATTGAGCAACGAACTAACAAAAAAAAAACAAATAATAATTCGATGTATTTTAAATAATGTTTCGTGAATGTCAAATTCAAATATTTAAAGGATTCGAATCTCAAAAAAAAATCATTATCAAAAATTGTTTGTTATACACATCACATATAGTGTGGCAACTTTAAATGTTGCCCAGAGGATTATCCCGTTAATATATTTTATTGAAAAAATCGATATCAGCTATCGGCCATCTAGTGAATAAAATCACGGACAAAATCTATAAAAACGTGGTGACGTCTGAAATTTTGACGGCGGCGTTTCTTTTTTAAGAATACCTATATTAATGTATTTTATTCACTAGACAAAGTACCTATGTAATTGCGATAGGCGTTTAAAATTTTCAAAAACGATTCCAGCCTTTATAGAAATACTCATTATCACTATATGCGGTATACTGTGCTTATACGTTAAAAAGGACTGTAGGACAATTACGTACAACGTACCTGATAATTGTATTTTCTTTTTTATTTCAAATATTTTTGTGTTTATTGTCGTAAGTCGATCTTCTGTTTCTATCTCAAACGGATGTTTTTGATAACACATTGTCATCGTGGCTATTTTATAATCCTTTTTCTATCAATGCTTCATCACTTTTAGTTCCTTCTAACTTCAAGTTACTAAGTTAGCAACCGTATTGATTAAACTTTGCGTCTTGGGCCAATTGAGTTAGTCGGCACCTATACATAATAATTTTAATATATCCTTAGACATACACACAGCGCCATCTAGTTCCACAGTAAGTAATTATAGGCTTGTGTTGTGGATGCCAGATGGTCGATATACTACATAAATACATTTATTTATTCTTTTGTAAATAAATACTTATTATAAATGAAAACATCCATAACTCTGGTACACATGTCCGTATTCATCACACAAACATATGCCCCTAGCGGGATTCGAACCCGCAACCTTTTGGTATAGTGGTCAGAGTTGCTAACCACTACACCAAACAGATCGTCGACTATATCCCGCCTATAGTTACTCTACCTAATAAAAGGTTCATTGTTTCTACCCTTTGCTCTTGTCGCGCGGGTCATATACTTATCTATACTACTTACATGTTTTGATTTGCCCTTTTGATGAATGCGCAATGTAAGCAAAAAGACGACTTTGTTCTTACGGATCTCTATTTTAAACGACTTCATCATGTATGTCTTTTGTACATAATACTATCAAATCAAATCAAAAATATTTCATTCAATGTAGGATCCAAAAATACTTATCACTTAATGAAAATCAACATGCAATTTTTTTTTAAACTACATCGCTTCACATGGTGTTATGGTTAGGGAGAAGAAGCGATAAGAAACTCCGCACCAACAACAATTAGGTACTTATTCTATTAAATCTTGTAGGGAAAGCGATGTTAATTACCTACCCTTTATGGGAGACACTTATGTCCAGCAGTGGACTTCTGCTGCTGCAAAGCAGCAGCTGTTGATATAATGCACGCGATTTTTATGTAGGACAATACAAATACGAAAAAAAGTCTAAGACTGTATGATATAAATAACTTTATACCCCATCTGCATCTGGAGTACATATTATATGTCAAGTATTCTCAATTTAAAGTAAGCTGTTAAAGCCCAATGAAGCTAATGACATTTCAATTTGGAACGCCAAAATGTCAGCAAAAACTTCTATTTTTAATGCAATTTCTTTTTTATTTCCTCGGGCAAAATCAAAATCAAAATCAAAATCAAAAAATGCTTTATTTTGTAGGTACACAGGGTACACTTAAAATAGTCAGATTTTACATTTTTAAAGCTACTGCTTGTTCAAAAGGCAATTTTCCCCTGAGAAGAACAAGCAAGAAACTCGAGAGGTCGCTCTTTTTAAAAAAAGGTTTTTATATTACAAAATTATTATTTTATATTATAATATTTCATTATTAATTGTGAAATAGCCTGGTTATGCGAACGGGCTGGTTATGTCCATGATTGTTTATCATCTAAATAATCTGATATTTTATAATATGCTTTCTTAATAAGTTTCTGTTTTATAGTATCTTTAAATTTATTGAAAGGAAGATTTTGTATATCAACAGGAACTTTATTGAAAAAGCGTATACATAACCCTTTGAATGAATTACTGACTTTGTGGAGGCGACTTATGTGACCTGCCAGTTTATCTTTATTTCTTGTATTGACATCATGTTTATCACTATTTTTCCTAAATGATGCTATATTTTTTTTGACATATATTAGATTTTCAAAAATGTACTGTGACGAAAAGGTTAGAATATTATACTCTTTAAAAGTGTCTTAGCTTTGATAGCTTCCTCATTTCGCTCAGGTTTCAATATGCTGCCCGTGGCTTATACACTGCTTTATCTCCTTGGAAGCATCATCTACTATTACATCTCTCAAAAAAAAAAATCATGTAAAAAGTAGGTACTTTGTTCTTGTTCGAAAATTAAAAATCAATATAAATAAAACTTGTTTAAAACAATAGAACACATTGTTGTTTATAAAATTAACATTAGCTATTATTCCATTTTACCCTCAAGTACCTACCAATAAAACAACCCCTATTCAATGTTCAAGAGATCTAACTCACCCACTTTAACCACAACCCCTTGTCGTCAACGCCATCTGCACGACGAGCTACGAACGACAAAGTTCAAAAGCTCATTGGTTGTTGCAGGCCCTAGGCGATGGCTGAATCGCTTGATTTCTCCATTGAATCGACATTCCTCCGCGTACATATACATGTGTGAGTGACTCTGTTCTCACGACTATTTACCAATAAACCAAGTAATTCATGACACAAATGCGATGTATTCGGCTATTAGATACAGAAAGCTACTGTCTTAGAGGGATGATAAAGCTTAGATAAAAATGTTGGTGGCGTTACAGCCTGCGCATACGCACACAGACGTAGCGGCGGCCATTTTGATTTACCGTACGCTGTGTATTTACGAACAAAGCCGTCAGATGCGAGCGGGACGCGGCTGCGCACGATCCTACCGGGCTTTACGTATAACAACGACCGTGTTTTACCGCTAAAATGTGTAATACCACACAGTTTCGACGTAACAACAGTTCAAAAACAAAATGAAGTGCACGTTCTTACATTTAGTTCCGTGAGTGTTGATTATTTTGTGTGTGAACGAGATCGCAGAAGTAAAACAAATGTGTGTGCTCCATGTGTGAATGTTGTGCTACAAAATGTGGTCGAGAAACTTTATACCGGATTATGGGATTCAACTGCTGACTTGTTGTCTCCTACTGACGACCCTTGCGGCCACGATCCACGGTGTCGACGGTAAGTGGTAGTTTAGCAGTTTCCTGTAGACCCTAGAACTGGCTGAGCTTATGAAAGCGCGGTCTGCGCGATAACGCGGCCGCGGCGTGGTGGTATCAAAACTCACGAAGCTTTTATCGCCCCGGTGTCGTAGCACAACCGGTAGGTTTATACGTCGGTTCTCACAGTTTAGACTTGTGAAACGAGTCGTTTTAAAAACTGGAGTGAAGTCAACGCATCGCATTTTTTAATGTTTTTCAATTGCGGCGCGTTTGTTGATGGTAACTTGGACGACTGGTGAATAGCTAAGACGGTTCTACTGAGACACCGGTTTGCTTTTTGCTCACATTAGAAGTAGGTAGTGTTAGTACCTGGATATCTTATACCTAACATAGCTTCCCGTAGAAATAAAACTTATTTATCTATCTTATTTACACGTAGGCGTAATGATTGTGTACTTGAATAGTTTGTTAGATTCACTAAAATTCAAAGTTGATTTATCTGGCTACGAGTACCATAAAACCTAGAAACTACATTTATCTAGCTCCAATTATCTAAATCGAGACTTAGGCAGCTAATTCTTTAAATGATGAAGGATAGAAATGCTTTTTGTAACAATTGCTAAACTGTAGTATCCTACCAATTGTAGTAATTGCTTATTAGTGAAACCAGCGAGTCATGTCATGTCACCCTTAGTGATCTGATCACCCAGGTGATCTAATTCATTACCAAATGGAGTAGGTAGATGTTGGACGTTTCAAGAAAGATGTTATTATTATAATTTTGAGAGCCCATATTAAGAAGGACGTAGGTTACTAGTAATAATAACTAAGTTATTGGAACTAACTGCTCAACTTTGATGTTCTGCTTTTTGCAATTCGGCAATTCATTGTTTTCGCACAAACATTATGATGGATGCAGAACATCAAAGTTGAGCAGTTTCAATAACTTAGTTATTATTACTAGCAACCTACGTCCTTCTTAATATGGGCTCTTAAAATTATAATAATAACATCTTTCTTGAAACGTCCAACATCTACCTACTCCATTTGGTAATGAATTAGATTACCTACATGAAAGAAGGCGAATATCCACGATTTGTAGGAGTTCTTTTCAGTAAGGTCAAGTTTATCTTTATTATACACCCCAGTTCTTTTTGCGTCTTCTTATGGACATAATGAAAATCGTGATGAATTTACATCAAGACTTCAGGGTACCTATCTAATTGTCTTGTATTAAATGCTCGAAGTGTATTTACCAAGTCGACAACCTAATCTAAACGTTGATAGTGATACAGGCAATAAGTTAAACTGTATGATGGGTGAAGGAAATCTGCCCTGCATAGTGGGACATCATTTGTTGGTTGCTAAATATTGCTTTAAAAACTAGTGGCCATAAAAGTCTTGCTTTTAAAAGTTTTCTAATGCTGCAACATAATAACATTTAGGTAAGCCTTGTAGATTTCTTTATACTTTGTCCGTAGTCCAGAGTCTTAGTTATTTTACAGATTAAAGTTTCGAATACAATTACATAATACAACATTTACCAAGAAAGAAGAAGCACCTGTGCATACAATATTTATTGGCATTATTCGTTATGACAAAAGAAACCCTTAGCACGTCGTTCAGCCTTATCTCAAGCAAGAGACCTTTCGGATTACAATGACGTGAATATTTAGATACATCCTTGGCAACCTTCACGTCTGAATAGATATCTAAAACACTAGATCTAAGAGATAAGAGCAACAGTTTAATTCCATACGAATACAGCACGTTTTCTGAATCCGTCTAGATGAATACAAATAGTCATCACCCTGTATTAGTATTCGACGCATCCCCACACGATTTCTGTGGTCGGGACTATGATACGACCTTTTGAATATTGATCAAGTCAATGTTATTTTGTGCCGTTGTTTAGAAAGGACAATGTAAATACGCATTATGAGGGAAAGTTGTATTTTTGAATTCATATTGAGTACGATTTGGAATTGTTACGTATTTTATATTGCTCGCTTGACTTGTTACATGCGACAAAGTTTTACAAATTACATTTCAACTTACACTTGTTGCCTTCTTATTGTTTTCTTAAAGACTCGGTATGCGTTCTTACATGCCAGATAAGTAAAACATGCTTACGAATGCTAGTTGCCCAACCTTATCTAAAGCAACCAGAATACAATAATTATATTAACGTTGTTACTTGAAGTCAGACTTAGGCAGATAATATGATGGACTGGATATTTAAAAATGCACTACCACCAACCAAATACAAACAAATCTAACCAGCGAATTTTGTTTTGTAAGCCTGATGTTGTTTACATTGAGCCACCCACGGGTGGCGCCACCATATTGTCCTTCTTTATCATCCGATATACCTGAGATTATTTCGGAGAACTTCTTCAGAATATAAAAAAAATGCGACTCCTCTTCTGTAACTCCAGGCTTTGTAAGAAGAGATACCTCTGCAGACACAGAATTGAAATTTTCTAGTCTACATAAGTGAACACCATATTTGACACTATCTACAGTAGACAAACAAGTGTTATGTACAGACAGACAGGCCAAATGTTGTTTGACTCCACAAGCGGTTTCCGTTTACATATTGGTTTGCAAGCTTCATTCTTTGTAGTCGTTAGCCGTTAGTTAAGATAAGATTATGTTCGTAGAAGTGTGCTTAAATGTTTGTCTTACTCTTACAGCAAAAGATGGTCTACATTCTTTAAAAATATTGTTTGAAATGATATTTTGTATACTTAATTAATACTCACCTGTTAAAAGTCCTATAATAATTTGAAAGCATCATTTCTATTGTTCATGGTTTTTAGTATATTGTTAAAAATTAGAACGATGTAGAACTTCTTTAATTTGTCGAGATAATTATCCGTTTGGTGATCTCATACCAAAACTCGAATGTGACATCTAATCTTAATAAATTAAAAGATTAACTCTGAGATCTATCTACGTAACCTTCTCGATTAGCTCAACGTGAAACCAAGACATCACCGGCATAATTAGTAATAGTTCAAAGGTTTTAATTACCCTTTACAGGTTGATCGTACAGATACAAAACCAATTGTCCACATTATAATTAAGACTGGTTTCAAAGATGTCGTCGGACACCGGTATCGAACGAATTGCAGATGCCTCGTGTTGTACAAACATAAGCGGTCGCTCCACTTTTATAAACAATCGCAATTAACGGCCAATTGTCTGCTGCTGCTGGCCAATTGGTTCGCACCCACACTAGATGTTGACTATTCAGCGCATTGACCGCTCGATCAAGCATCATCTACATCTTGTGGTTTAGTATACGTACCATCTTTACTAGATTTACTTGTAAATGTTTCCTGTGCACTGTATTATCAGGAGATGTTATTTGTTTACTCGTTTTATTTTTAACGTTAATTGAGTCTTACTTAAACAAATCTATCCTTTCGTTTTCTATAATTCGAATGTTAGTGTTAAATTAAGTAATGGGCTTTACTTTATAAATGTCTCCTATAATAATTTATAATTCAAAGTTTTATAAAATGTCTGAGCCTATTTTCATAAAACATAATAGGTACAGGAGCAAATAAGACATACTATTAAATGTTTTTGGAACTGTTACTTTGAAAATCTTAAAATTAATACGTTGTTTAGTGACAACACTGTTTTACGGTAACACACTACCTAGAATTTGTCTTGCTTGCGCTTGACAAGTATCATCCCATCCGCCTTTGAATTTTAAAGAAATTTTGAATCAGTATGGGAGAGGAATTTTACTACGGTGTCGTAATTAGGACCGATTATAAATCGTCAAGAGTAAAATTTTGCATGATCTAGCATTCTTAGCCTATTTATCACATCATTGGCTTGAAAGACTTGTGTGAGGTCATTGGACAATGCTCTCGTATAAATCTCAACTAAAACTCAACAAGCGCAATTGGCAATTTCTTACTTAAACCTTTACGCTTACTCTTCCATAAACGTATTTGCAAATATTGTAAACCTTATTTCCAAGAATGTGGTGATGAATTTGCTTAAACAGCAGCAGATGTGAAGCTTGTGGTGTTTTCAGTCAATCCAGTTTACGGAGCAGGAGTTCTGTGAAATGTGTTTATATTTGTAATGTCCAGTGTCTCAGAAACATTGAATATTTGAGGAGCTCATTGCAGGAAGTCATGACTATTTAATGACTCCGAGCTTTTGGCTTTTATATGTAACTTGTGTTTAACAAGGGTATCGCTAGTGCCAATTTCTTCGATTTGTGTCACTTCTTTGCCATAAAGACTTTATCTATCCTTGATTAGCAATAAATCAATAAATATACCTGTATACATATACCCAGCGTCATCCAGTTCCAAATTAACTACGTTTGTATTATGGAGACCAGATGGTTGATATACTACATAACCACATTTTTTTTTGTTTTAAATATATACATATTGTAAATGAAAACATCCCTAAGTCGCGTACAGAACCCACGACCTAGCACATAATGATTTCATTGCTAGTCACTCTAGTCTTCTCAATGTCTCCAATAAATCTTTTACAATAACATTTTATCAAATTACCAATGAACTCCAAATAAAGTAAGTACCCAACCTAACCGAATTAATCAAAAGCTACCCGGTTTCCATTTATGTTCTAAACAGCCGGACCACACGCAGTCCTTAAACGTTGACTCGGAAATTTATTCTGTAACAATTCTGCAATCCTTATTCGTCGCAGGACGTCCATGAACCACTTACACTCAAATACCTACTACAGTACGATAGCTACTTAAGGTATTAGGTGGAAAGATTTTAACTTTCTATAAGCCGATGATATAAAGTGATGGTATATACAGGGACAATTAGAGAAAGCCTTCTTGTAAATGGTGTTACATCAGAAAAAGATTGCGACAACCACTACTTCATAGATCTGCCCAGTGGAATATTCGATCAGTAAGCCGGATGGTGAGTGAACTGAGGTAAATGGCCTTCAAGCTTTCTTACAACTTTACAACTCAATCAACTGCTTTTACGTAGCAACCTTGATTGCACTATAAAATCATCCATGCAAAGTGCAAATAAATGTTACCTAAATTAATTCAGTCAGACTAACCCTCAAGTTTACGATATAATTGCCTGTTGGATTACTCAATAAACTTGGGACTGTCCTCAAATTGCCCGGTAGGTAGTAGACTACTACTACGTAGCTTATGGAGATGTATTGATTGATAATCTTTCGTAGGTATACAGTTAATGTCATTAGAATATCCACAAAGATTCCGTCTTCAAGCGCCACATAATTTTAATATACTGGCGGTATAGTTTTGTTGATTGATTTTGCTCGCTTTGTGTGTTTGACTGTCCTGTATAAAATAAAAGAAATTAAATATTAACACGAGTATTATTATCTGATCCTTATGTAAGTAGTTAAGTAAATAGAGTAGGTTACCGCAGTATTTAGACATGTAATTCTGATTTACATATATGCACAATAAAGCCATTGTCAAGTACGTACGTATCTCGCCAATTATGTACATAATGGACCTAATTCAGAGTGGCCGCTAATTATAATTAGCTTTAGTTGACAGACGCTAAACACCTTTGCTATTCTGAAATGTCTGTCAAAATCAAATGATAGGACTAAATTGAATATGACGTTTCTAATTTTAAACGGCTAACTCAACTTAGACTTAGCGGCTCAAAAGCTATTCTAGGATGGCCATTTTAGGATGAAATAAGAACTGTCATCGCTAATTTTAGTCGGGACCTCCAGACGTGCCACTTAAAATTAAATTGTATGTAAATACGTCAATTTGAATATGGTTTGAATACTAGTTGTCAAAAATGGAATGTAGAGACAAAAAATGAAAAAATATTATTCTCTAACCGTGGTCATTCCTTTTGCGCTTGCTTAAATGTACCTGGAATGTGCTCCGCTGTCTTTCCTGACCACTTTAAAACAATGATAGCACAGATAGCAGTAAATTGTCAAATGCCGCGAAAATTATGTAAAATGTGGAGAGAAAGTTGAAAATTACAAAAAATAAATATAATAAACGTGTGTAAGATCTTAAAAAAGTAAGATTTAATCATAAAAAGTAATAAAATATGGAATTAATATCGATATCATTCATTCATTCGGTCACATGATTTTTAAAATGGTAACACACATCCAATTCAACCTATCCAAAACTTAGCCCACCACAGACAACTTAGCCGGTGTTTAAAACCTTTCTTAATTTAGTTGGATGACCGTTTTGGAATAACAAATGGTTTAGCTAAGATTAAAATCCGCGTAAAATTTAGGAATTAGTTTTAGATTTAGCTTTAGACGATGGGCGCCAGAATTAGGTCCATTGCAGAGCTACCGATTCTTATTATAGTTGCTGATTATTTTATCACTTTTATCACAATTTATTTAACTCACATAAGTATTTCATACTCAAGGACTAAAGTCTTTATAACATGCGAAAATTAAAAGAAGACAATATTTTGCAACACGCTGCTTCTTCACGTCAGCGCATTGAAACACCACCATCGCATGCGGGAGTATTATGTAAAAGTATTGTTTTGAGGTTTTTTACAATACCAGTGGCTGATACACGCAGTTTTTATTACGCATTCGCTACAGTATTGTCTTGGGAAATGTTAGATTCCCATGCGAAAGTCTGCAATTGTGTTTTTATTTATTAGGTAAGTAGCCATTACGTGAAAATGTGCAAGCGTCCTATTGCTTAGTCTCTCAGACTTTAAATTAGTTGGATATATATATATACCTACAGCGACTTCTTAAGCTTTACATCTAGTTGCTATGTTATGTCCACCTTTATCGTAAGTGGATTATGCGGATTAATTACTTCCAAATCATGTCCGGCGAATATTCGAAATTACCATGCGCGATTCCACTTCATCAAACGCCTATTAAGTTTACCATAGATACCGTCATCGTTTGCAGAGCATTGAGAAAAATCTTACCATTTGGATTTAATCATACTACAAAACCTAACCAAACATTTGGCATCGACTACAATATGCTGCTTATTTCCAATTCAACTAAAGGTATAAAACCTTAAAATATTTGAAAATCAACCCAACAGAATACTCCACCATTTCAACCCATAGAATACACTGCACCTCTTGAATCCATCGCCGAAACCCGTCTCGTATCCGTGGGGTCCACTATGTTTGAACAAGTCGACCCTGCCCGGTGTTTTGTCTGCAAACAAGCACAGACGGCTCGTAGATAACGCTGGGGGTAATGTTAAACGGTCGACATGGTGCAACATGGCCGTGATAGGTTACATTTTCTTTGCTTAGACGGTTTTGTTCAGTGAATCATGTTAGGCTTCCATGGTATCACGCCACGTATTAATATCAGCTATAGTTCCAACATTAGGATGATTTTCTCTTTAGCTGTTAGTTTTAATTGTACTTTTACAATGTGAGATTTTACTACAACTACAACTAACTTTTACTAACTAATCAATGCATTATATTTTCAACTTTTCATCTCTACATTCATAAATCTTTTACGGCCTCACTGTTACATTCTTCGTTCACTGGGAGACATAAGTGTGGATGGACATCCACCAACAACTGGGCCCAAAGCTTATGACGCTAAGGACGAAAACATTCGTATGAAAGTACCACTGTCACCCCTCTAAGGGCTGACCGCGACAGTCGATGTTTAATTCGCTATCAAAAACAAGTCGCGAATGCGACTGCGCCTCGAGGGCTTCACGAGTTTTCACCTCTCTACTGTGTATAAGTCCATAACACAATATTATTGATATAAATACTTAACACACTTTATTGCATCACATTTTTGCAGAAAGATAAGACATTTAATAAAAAGTTGTATAATGTAAGGATAACTTTTGCTTGTGTATTATATAGCAACTGCCTTCTCTCACCATGTATACAGTGCACAGTTGATCCAAACTCTGGCTTTAAAATTTCAAGTGCTGGAATGTTTACATAGTATCGTATGCATGCGCAAGTGGTTATCGGACCGTCCGACCGTTCGTCCGTCGTTTGCTTTAATAATAAGCCGGAGCTGCGCCCGCGCCAGTCTGGTGTCACGAACACCAAACATCGCCTCGGGCTTAGCGAGAGGCGAGTCAAAAATGAAAAAGTATTTTAAATATGGGATGCTCTGGTTGGAAGAATGCCTTTTAAATGTTCAATTTATTCATGAAGGTTAACGTTTATATTCATGAAAAAAGAAGGGAACAGAATGTTATTCGGTAAAGTTTGATTCTTAGGTGCATTGTTGTGTTCTTTGGCATAAGTTTTAATTTTAAGTTTCAATTGGTTTCCTTATTTGGGATATTTGCTGTAGGTAATATTCAAGTGTACTACGATAAAACTTTCAAAGTTACATTACATACATAACGTCAAGACCCTCATCCTAAACGGGGTGGTCAGAGATATTGCAAAGATTAGCGTGTGGGTGTTCCAAACGTTAAAAGTTCAATGCTTGAAACAACATCATCGCTTCACCTTTCGTTTACAGAAATACACACTCATTGCCTTTAAAATATGAAAATCTATAGTTGTTTTTTAGTGAAAAGACACTTAGTCGCCTTGGTTCTTTTCTTTTACGGTGTCAAAATCACACAATTAATCTTTAATTGCAAAATTTCAAAAATTCCCTTTCTCGTAAAAGTTAAGGTTACTAAATGCTATATAAAAAGTATTGTCGGTTTCGAGCTTCATTAATTCATATCAACCTTTATTTTCATCACTACAAAGTAGAGCCTTACATTTAAAAGGTTACCTTACCTCGCTCAAACAGATCACTACCGTTTATTTGTTCTTTTATAAGCTTTTAACCCAAAGGTCCATGGTTTTGGTTCCTGCCGTATCAAATGTCCAACTTCTCTCCCACACCCAATTGCAAACTTAACAAGCATTTGTCAAAGCGTCACTCAGTTTACATTGGACCTTAAGACTTTACAACACAAGTTACGAAGGGGGGGAAATAGTTTATCAACGGTAACGTTAAGTTTGTTAACGGAATCAAATTTTCTATTCTGCTGCAGTGTCCACATAGATCCTTACTGAATGGGAATCGATAACAAAGCGGTGAACTATTAGTTCGGTTATTGATTGTACGTTCTGTGCATCTATTGTTTAATTAATTAACAGTCTTTTGTTTCCTCGGCACATCGATTTTGTAATTAACTTCTTTTGTTTTGTGTAACGTTATTTTGCTTAGTTCTATTAAGACCGAATAATCAGAGTTTGTCATTCATTAGTTTCACTAGTCAATTTACAACAGGAAGAACTTTTTTATCAACTTTCTTCTTTTCATCGATAAACAGTTAAAGATATCTGTTACCTTTGAAATAAGGTTTACTACAATAGGTGTTTGCTAAAATCACCCTACTTATCGTATCTAGTAGCAAATAAAGCGCCGGCGTTTTATACAGACGTATGTCAAAATTTTAAAATGAACTACGCACTGTTTTCTTTTTTGATATGTCTTAAATCATTCATACTGATATCGACTCCCTTTATGAAATACTCCATTCGTTCAATTCTCAATTTAACTTCAACTTTCTATCGGACTTGTTAATTGCTAAGTTCTCTGTTATAGATTACACTAAATTATATTCTAAATACTCTCGCAACTGTCTGCTCTCGTTTCATCTAGCGTTCAATTTTTCCTAGCTGTCAATTCTATATTACCAGACCAGACCTTCTAATTGCAGAGGTGGAAGGCTTGTGGCCTTCCCAGACGAGAAAGCTGTAGATTATCTCAATTTATCGTCTGCGATCTGCCGTCTGGTGCTAGAGCTACTTAGTCCGTCTAAATGCTACTTTATTTACTTACTAGCTTTTGTCCACGGTGTCACACGTTATAAGTACATTATCCGGGGTATTTACGCAAACAAGTTTCGTTACAAGACATTATAGCATGCTTGTACATACATTAATATTAGTCATACGTACTTATTCTAAGTTTTCTTTGTCTTAGTTTACTCTGTCAAGTTAATAAAAAGAAAACTGTTAAAACACATTATTACAAAAACACCACAATTTACACTTCCTGTTAAACTGTTTAAGAGCGTTTACTTGTTGTTTAATATATTTTTTAAATTCTGTCATTTAAATACCTTATTAAAAACCGATTAGGAGTCGCAGTGGTCGCCATTGCCGAAATCGGCCGGAAGCATCATTCATTTTCACCCTATAACTCTTTTTAATCAACTCGATTTTATCTTAGACAAATAATAAAGACAACTAGTCCCTTACATTCTTCTGCCATTCCTTTGACTACAAACTGTCCAAACGTACTCGAATAAAACCGATCAAAATTCACTTTTCCATTGTAAATCTAAATACCATTTGTGTACATTCGAGCCGCTATGGATACGCCTAATCTAATTGACAATAAACTAGTTAAAAACAACCGCGTTGCGCCGGAGTCGCCGGACCGAGGCAACATCGTGGAAAGCATCGGTGACCTTTTGATAAACCAGCTCGGGTGTGGTGTTACCTCATTTTATGGTTCATATTATAAAGCCACAGCTTTAGATTTAAGTTTATGGGTATTAAGAATTACAGGTATTGGGGTTTGAAGGGAGTTTACTACCTAAATCATTGACGTGAAGTATAAATAATTGAGCAAAAATTTAAACAATTTTGCTACTCTCCTTAGTGTGGTTAAAATTAATACATATAACTAGTTAAAGAAATATTGCTCATACAATTAATTAGCAAATGTTAAAGTGTTTCGCGAAGCCAGTTTAAAAAATCAGTATAATGATGTGAAATCAATAAAGATTTCGTATTCAGATACAAGTCTTAATTGAATACCGACTGGTCGAAAACATTAAAGCCGATTCTTTCTTTACAAATGCCATTAGATGAATAAAACTTTATAATGGAATTTAAATATTTGAATTGTGAATTAACAACAGATAACAATCTGATGGCTATTGTTTATGATGGATTATAACACGAACGTTCATTGTTTTTGTTCGGTCGTCAAAAACGGAGGCTGAACATGAACGCTCGAACGGTACTCTTGCGCACGACAGAAGCACAATCAAGAATTGATTGCACTCCGGGACTGATGTAGCGTTTTTAGGAAATGTCAAGGATATGTTACCTACTTACAAAGAAAATATATTTTATAAAGGATAAAGATAAGATAATAAATAACATAAGATATTTAAATGTACTACAATAAGTCTCTTAAATGTAACTAATATTATAAATGCGAAAGTTTGGATGTTTGTTTGTTGCTCAATCACGGCAAATCGGATGAACGGATTTGGATGAAATTTGGAATATATGTAGAATATACCCTGGATTAAGACACAGGAAGTGAGTAGTTCCCGCGGGATAAACAAATTTCCGCTATAAAGTTATTCCACGCAGGCGAAGCCGCGGCCAGAAAGCTAGTAAACAATAAAGCGCATTTGATAGATTGATAATTTATTTATTAAAAAAATTGCAATGACAATTTCGGTTGAACAGAATTGCATATCACACTTAGGGAAGTTTACCTATCAAAGCGGAAGCGTTGGTCTCCTGACTGACTCTCAAACGAGATGTGAACTTCGCTAAAACTTATTTCTCATCTCACTGCTTAGATGTATGAATTATTTCGTCAACTTTTGTAATTTGTCCGTTCAAGTCGCTGTTTCAGGTCAAACTATACTGTTATTTATGAGATTAGGATGCGCTGAAATGCTCTCAATGATGAGAGTCAGAATCGTTTAGCCGTTTTCCACAGTCTTCTAGAGCTGTTGAGTCGTTTGGTGGACTACGAGGAAGTAGACTCCGATTAATTCTCACTCTAATCTAAACCCTAGAACCTATAGAATAAATACTATTACCATTAGGTCGTAAGATTCCTAGATCGACTTCCAAAGTCCATTTTATTTAAATCTTATATTAATAAACGGGCAATTATTTATAATTTGCACATCGAACTGATATCTAAGTTGTCTTGATCAGAAATATAGTGAATGCTGCTAATATTAATCACATTGTCAGTCAATACCTGCTACATGAGCAATTTACATGTCATAAATGCAGTAAGTATGTCTGATACCTAACTTATACCTAATTGGATTATGAAACGATCTGAATGCAACTCAGGCGTAATGTCTGGTGACCACATCACGCTCGGTTGCTTTTTTCACTTTAAATCGAGTTGCGACTCCCATATCATTAGTTGCTTGAATATTGGGTTGAGTAGGTAGCTTAGCTATGTATGACTAAGTAAAGTTAATTTGGTTTTTGTTCTCCTATCCGAGTTATAAGCATGCAATGTTTTGTTTTATTTTTAGGTTACCCGTTGCGACTGTAAATTATAGTTTTTGCTAGAGCTGTGGCGTAGAAACTATATTTACTTATAAATGCGAAAGCTTGGATGTTTATTTATTTGTTTGTTTGTTTGTTGCTCAATTACGGCGAAACGAATAGACGGATTTGGATGAAATTTAGTATATAGGTAGACTATACCCTGGATTAAGACATAGGATATTTTTTATCCCAATAAATGAGTAGTTCCCGCGGGATGAGCAAATGAAACATATCAGCGATAAAGTTATTCAACGCAGGCGAAGCCGCGGGCAGAAAGCTAGTAAGTAATATTCGGTATCCTTTTATTAACTTCACGTGTATGTTATCTGTAATAAAATGTAACAAATCCATTTTCACCTACATACTTCTAAAAGTGCTATTGATTTGAAACTTTGCAAGAATATGGTACCATTGATCTGATGATGAGCTAGGGTATGAATAGTGTAATTCCCGTGTAACTCTTGTTGTGTTTGAGGGTTTCCTTTATTTTGACCTGAATTCTGGATGGACATATTGATTATGTATTGACGTCCCGCTGTTTTCAATTCTATACTTCATAAAAGCCCAGCTCAATTAGGAACTTTAAAAATACCTACTCAATATGTTGAAATATTTCTAACACATCAAGACGGTTACTTAATAACATTATTACAATAATTGGAGCTGAAAGCGAGATGCGTGCGCGCAGTATAACGATACAAAATACTGAGTGTACAGAGACGTGAGCCGTACTTTGCGGGTCCGTGTGAAACTGTCCCACAACTTCCGGCGATTACAGCAATCTGATGAAATGGAAGCTGGTGTAAGACGAATTGGTACCTAATAGGTTTTATCAAATCTTCACCAGAAACACGTAATTCCATCTAAGTAAATTACTTTTGCATGTAACTAGGCCATAGCAGCAATCATAATTCTTGAGAGAAGAAATGAGTCCACGTTTGTGACTGGAAGAAAATCGAAAGACAAACCCGGGTACCGCCTTGACATTAATCTTTGCTCGTTATTAAATTCCGTTTCTAAATTTTCGTTTGATTAAACAGGAGGAATGTGTGAGTAATAAAAAACGTGATATTAAAGACAAGTGAAGGCTCACAGAGAAAAATAATAGTCTTGCAAGACAACATTGCCTTTGAAATAGTTTATGGCTATGTCAGCGGAGAACAAGATAGGTGATATGACATACGACATGATTGAATGGTACCAACTGGTCATTTACAATGCTGAGACACAAAATATCAGGGTTGTCAACTTTGCGGTGTCCGGCGGAAGCGGCGGCGATAGGGCGCGATCAAGTCCTGACAAGTCTGCGGCGAGCGGAAGGGCTCTCGGAAGCATCAGCTATCGCATTCGGACCGTGTGAACAACCGCTATCTGTATGTGCGTCAGCCAAATTTTTAGCAATAAAATCGCTGTTTTTCTATTTGGAACATGTCGAGTCTTTTTGTTTGACCCTGTTTCTATGAATACTTCGAAATTCTAATAGTTAATAAGAAATATAAAGTACCTGTCTTATTCTTGTGATGGGTTTGAATGAAGCAATTCGCAAAACTAGCATGCCCAAAGCATAAGCAGCATTGAAATCCTCAAAACAATAGATTATGGTGACTATACCATACAGACGCTGGCGCATGTTTCGTATCTGACAGTTACTGTAGTGACCTCGATGTAGATCCGAGACCATATTAACGCTGTCATTGGCTAAAGTTCATTTTTTGCAGTTATCTATAATGGTTTTTGGTTCCGGGTCTAAGTTAAACACGCCAGAATTACGCACAATAACACATATTAAACTGCAATTATAAGCTGAATAAAGTCATACATAACTAAAGACAATTCTGGAAACTAAAATAAAATTGGAGCGTCCGGCTTCTAATATGAATCATTTTGGAGATGTTTTGACTGCTTTTTTTTATTGAGAGGCATTCATTGTTGTTTAGTTCACGCTTAAGTCTCGACATAAAAATTAAAGTGCTGTTGTGTTTGTAGTACCCGATTGTAAATAAGTACCCCAATAAAACAAAAGGATGACGCCCGGAACTGGCTCTCGAATCCGGCAAAGTGTTGTTCCAACGTCAGGTGGACCGTTTCCTACGATTCATCGGGCGACGACGACACAGTGCACCGTAAACAAAGGCCTCGACGTCATAAAACTTGTCTCTTAGTGCACTTGTTTACTTACTGGTGTACCTGCTAACTTCACGTCTATTGTTTACGAAACAATCTTCAGTTTTTGCACGGACATGTAATTTCTGATAAATCTTTTTTTAAACTTTGATTATATTCGTTATTGAAAATTAGAAGTTTTAAATCGGGGGCCATAATCTAGATAAACGGCTAATTAAACAAAATAATGTGTATTTAAATCCCGCGCTATAAGATCCTGATGAGGCAGTGCCAGTTGATTATACGGATTATCCTTCAGAGCTTGCACTTGATGCATGTCGTGGTAATAACGGTGGGTATAAAATCGACATCTGGTCCGCGGGCCGCGCCCGACTCGCATAATTACTCAAGTATTATTATAAAGCTACTGAATCCAGAAGGCCAGCCTTATTACTCAGACTGTTAAATACCTTCATGTGCGTGAGAGGATTTAAATGTAACTTGATTTTTCTCAGTATCGTAAATCTCTGATGTACCTTTAACTGTGCTGCTGAGAATCGTAGTGGACATTTTAGAATCGCGTGATCAGAAATAATTTAAACATTCCCAAATCTCTTTAATATCCGGCCTTAATAACGCTATCATCGAGGTAATAATACACCGATTTAATATTATCACATTTTTGTGTTAAATTCATTTAAATTCTCTGCGCCAAGAGGATTAACAAACCGAAATATATCATTTAGTTGTCATGTTAATGAATAAAATAGCTGGCAAGTATAATTTCGACAGAGATAGGTAATAGCTAATTACATAATATCCGAGTATCGTGTCTACTCTGCTGTAATTAATAATTCAAACTTATTTCAAGTCTTGTTTTTGTCCGTCCCGTTGATGATCTGTGCTAAGAAATTTTGATGGAAGTAGGTAGCGTCGACTAAGCACGCTGATCGAACATGCGATGTACAGGATAGTTGCGCAATAGGTGAGATCTGGCGGTTTTCTTTCTACGGTGTACGAAGCCCTGCAATTATCTTCATTATTTTTATAATATAAACGACCGAATCGCCGCGAATGTCGAATAACGCAACGTAAACAGTCGCCTTGCGAAGTTTGTAACTGATTTTTATGGAACCGGTTTTATTTACATCAAATTATGATACTCTTTTGTTTGTTGCCACGTTTTCAAGGGCTGGGGACCGTTTACCTGCTCGACTATAGTAGACGCATTACGAACTGAGTCGTCGGGCCATAAATCATTTTTATCTGTCTATCTCGCTCGCACCTATAGAAATACGTCCATAACAATAGAGCGGCATAGTGATGTGCGTAAGAGTGGTCGAGGTGCATATATACAATAATTATAGATCGTGTTGATCGAATGAAACACTGTAGATCGTGTTGTGGCCCTGAAAAGGGCCGTTTTTTGCAATAAATTAATAAATAAAAAATATCCCTAGGGGATTATTAATTATTCATCCTCATCCGAATCTTCATCATCTGTGTCATCTTCCTGTAGATTTATTATCAGTGGCGGGGCTTCGTCTCTTAAAATGGCTTTCTGTAAGTCTTTGTCCTGGAGCTCCTCGGCATGCTTCACACATTTGGCCCAATCTTCTTGCGTAACATTATCTATAGCCTTGTGGAGAAGGATTTCAACATCTGCAATCTTGAATGTATGGTTATTTGCAGCAACTTCTCCTTTGACTTGAGCCCAGATGAGTTCGATGGGGTTATATTGACAATGATATGGTGGCAGTCTTATCACTTCATGACCCCGTTCGTTTGCCAGCTGATCTAAGGCATAAATCTTCTTCGGGTTACTAGCTTTCACTTTTCTTAACAATTCTTCCTTTATATCTGTATTCAAAAAAGAAATGTTCTTCTTTGTCAACCATTCTTGAATGTCACTTTTTTTTGTAGACGATGTGGGTATCCGTTCCAGTTGCATCGAATGGTAGCTGGCGTTATCGATGACTATGACAGAAGGTTCTTCAAGCACATTTAATAAATCAGAAAACCATTCTGTGTATGTGTTACCATCCATTTCAGTATGGTAGTCAGCGTCCTTGGATTTAACGGCTTTAAAGATTAACTTTGCCTCCGGAACAAAGCCAGTCTTTCCAGAGCCGGCATGGCAAACAATTAATCTCTGGCCCTTTCCTACGGGCTGATTCTTGAAACCACCTTCATCATTGTTTCCAAGCCACATGCGTTTTCTTGAGTGGTTTTGATTAACCCATGTCTCGTCAAGATAAAATCGTGGCCGTTGATCATTTGTTTTTCTGAGCATGTCCAGTTTTCTTAAAAAGTCCATTCTGGCACAGACTATGTCGATTCTTTCCATTAAATACTTCCGTCCTTCGGCATTTTGCTTATATTTAAAGCCAACTTTCTTTAAAATTTTTCTCATTGAAGAATACCCGCACTTAAAATCAGGCATCTGTTCTCGGTATTTTTCTAAAATTTTAGTCACGGATGGATACTCTCCGTTGTCATAAAATGAATCAATCGTGCGTCGCAGTACACTTATATCAAAACTGTCTATATCGGTGACAGTCGCAGGTTTCTTATAATTTGCTCTCGGTATATTCGGGCTGCCCGATTGGGTGACTTCTGTCTTTATGCGGTCCACGGTCGCTCTACTAACTCCACAAAATAGCGCTGCCATGTCACGTGGTTTATTGAAGTTGAGTAAACTTATTTTCTCGGGATCACTTTTCAATTCGTTGAAAGACAGGAACACGTTGTGAATTACAGTCCGAGCTAGAGCGTTGATATCACCTTTTAATTTATTCAAACCCACGTTAGAAAATAAATTCTCCATTGTGCACAAGAAAGTGTCAAAGGTGACTGTGTACATTTCATTACATTAATTACATTTATAGCAAAACAACAACCCTAACGGCGCATCGTAACGACCAATCAGGAGTCAGAGTGCTAATGAGGGTCACAGTGACTCATCGACAGCGCGTACGCAGGTAGCTTTATCGATAACGAACTGCATTGCGTTGCACATTCCTATCGTTATTGACGTTTATGGCCCGACGACTCAGTTCGTAATGCGTCAACTATAGTGATCCCTTTGCCCGGAGCGGTCCCAATTCCGACGCCGTCGCACCCTCCGAGATTTGCGCCGGGTGTGCAGGCGCAGGTGCGCGGCGCACGACGCCCGTACTAACCGTCTAACTCACAAAAATAACAAAAAGACACTCGGGAGCCATGGTAACCATGTCATGTTTTATTTGGCCGGCTTATACCATAAAATGAACGGAGAATTTGGTCGTTTCCGCTTTCTTGGAACAGTGATTCACCTCGCGTGTGAGCCTGGCTGTACTCTATGATTTATGCACGGATTTGTTTGTGGTCGAACCTGAATGTAACCACTCAGATAAATTTTGTTAGAACATGATTTTTAATATTTGGCTCCCATAATGATCGTCGATCGGAGTTCTACGTTAATCTTCTTTAAGGCCTTTAAGTTCATCGATTAGAGTGGCTTTCACCGGGATAAGTCACGCAACGTCTTAGGTTATTAAATACTAGCCTCTGTGTGCGGCTTTGCCCGCGTGGAATTTAGTTTATCTTCTCGCGGGATGCTCCTCTCTCTGTACCATATTTCCCAAACTATTCAGGCATTTTAGAGTATTCTAGAGGAAAATACAAACTAGAATAGAAGTGTTTAAATGTGAATTCAAAGTTTCTTTACCACCCCTTCCCCCAATCACAAATTTTTAGTAACACGTGAAAATCGACAAATTGTTCCATACATCGGTTTGTTAGTTTTTTGAGAAATGCTTAAATACGAGTAGGTATGTGATAATTTGTATACTTAGGTACTAAAGAAATAAAAATCGCCAAACTGTCATTCAATTAAAGGCTAAAATGCCAAAAATCCTTTTCTATTGCTTGTCTAGGTCATGAAAGGAATTTTCTATCCAACCGTATTTCTACCTCCAGTATAGTTTCGGCTGTGCGTTGTTGAGTCAGCCATTCAACACATCTCTCCTTATTACTAGTGTAGATAATAGTTAAATGATTGCGGGGTGATATAGGTTAAAGTATTTGCTTCCAAAAATGGTTTGTTCGAAAGCTTTGCAGTTGCAGATTTTCATATTTTCCATCGTCTTGTTATGGTTAAGTTCCTGATGTTTAAGCCTGATCTGAGCCAGTGTTCAGGGCGCATGGTGTACCGTTTACCTCGGCTCGTTCCGATCTAAATTACGTGCATTACAGTAAAACGTGAAACGCGGCTTATTGTGAGCCAGACGTATATGGGGTATTTAAGCCGATTCGCCTTGGGATTCTAACCTGGGGGTTAACCATTGCTTAACCTCTCGCAGAAAATTGGACATGACTATTGAATCTAATTAGGTGACGCTTCTGTTCACGGATAGTAATGGTACACTGAGCTTCAACTTCCTTATTATAAAGGCTGTTATACGAAAATGTTAATATTGCGTATTTGATTCATTTGCAAGAACATCTACTTTGTATTAGAATTTAGAACTGTGAGATTCCATTGTTTCTAACTATTCATGCTCTCTGGATCTGAAACATGCAGCCAAGCAGCCACTTATTTCTTCATTGAGAAAAGATTCTTGTTGTTTTCCATTTCTTACTGTTAACTGACGTCATTTGCTACTAAGTAGGTACGTAAAGCTCAATTATCGGTTACTTCTGCAAAAGTTTCATGATCGTCCACTTCTCAAAATAGTATATCTAGCAATTCATTTTAATACGCAATTTATTAAAGCTTTCCTAAATGGTGTCGAGTTGCGCCGCTCGATGCTGTCAGCGAGTGAGTCAAGCTGAGATATGCGGTCTTATAACTCAGATGTACTTACCAAACCACTACTGACTGGCTAATTATGACAATGCTCAGATTTGCTGTCAAGACGTGCAGTTAACTTTTCACAAAGTAGTTAGGTACCCTTAACTCGTTCAAGTCATGTTGAACCATCGAGTTAAGTTAAGACACTTGCAATGAGATGATAGGCATTTGAAAATATATGATATCACTGCGAAATTATATTACATATTCAGTTATTTTCTATATTACTCTATTATTCACTGCTGAAATAACATCTAGACACAACTGTAACAAATAATTGACCAAAAATTGGCATTACAACCGACTTCAGTAAGGTTCCACTCTCTATCTCCGGAATGCATCATCAGGTCTTAACCTAATTGATGTGGGACCAACCTGGTGAAAAACTCTATCAAACAAAAATTCATAAAAAGAATCATACAGACGAATACAGAACCTCTTCCTTTTTTGAAGTGAGTTAAAAAGTGTGTTTTTATTAACCACAGTAATGAAAATCTTTGTCTATCTTTATTGAAATACTAGCTTCATTATGCTACTCGGTATTTCAGGATAAAAGGAGACTATATGCTAATAGAGAAAATTTCGTATCACTATACAAAATTTTGAGCGAAGCTGCGTGTGGTTGCTGGATTTCAAGGAAATGCCTACTCAGATGGAACATTAAGACCAAAGATATAGTGCAACCAAAACCAAACTACTTTAAAATTACATGACCCGTACTTGGTGTAATATACCGTTTACTTTGTCGATTTTGACGGTAATAATTTTAGTTAACATTAGTTTATTCAAGCTTGTAACAAAGCAAGACATTTTCATAATTAAGATAGAACACTTTGAAGGTATGAAATAGTTATAAAGATGAAGTGATGTCGTTGGCATTTTTTAAAATAAGAATAAGAATAGTTTATTATGAACGCTACAACACGATGCAAAAACAAAGAAGTAGTAAATTATAGCTAAAACAGAAATACAATTATGAAGAAGATTAAGCAGAGAACTTTCGTCCCCTAATTCGTAAATCTAAAAATCCTTTCTGCGTGCATAAAATACGAAAAGAATCCTATTTATATATTGTGTTTCTTTTTCAGTGAGTTCTGCTCTGCTTTGTGTGGAGTTTTCTCTATATTAGTGTATTAAACTCTGAGTTCGAAGGTTCAATACTCTAAAAAGGTGTATAACCAGTCTCATAATAGATATCATACCAATGACGGATGATAGTAGGTACAGTATAATCAACAACTCAAGCATCTGAACTGTTCAAAGTTTTCGTTCTTATTACAATTCTATAAAGCTCACATGTTCGAGTATCTTTGTTGCTGACTCTAAGATTACAGGTTACACCATCGACCATATTTATTGACCACCGCCTCTAATAATCCGATTTAGGCTTCAATTCGACTTCCCTGATTAATTGATCAACTCTAAGGAACCAGCACCGGCTTTTTCTATGTGTAACTTCAAACTGAATTTATTAAGTTCCGTGTGTCGAATGAAATATTAGAAGTAATTATGCTCTCATATTTTAAGATATGGGCAATTTGTCTTTTCGTTCCATCTCGTATTGTAATGACGTAAGACATATTTTGAGAAATTATGGAAAGATGGTTCACTGCGTTTATAAAGACCACTCGAACAAAAGATTTTTTTTTAAACAGTAATCGTTAGGTTTCTAGAACTCTTGGCATTTGAATATTCTCAAGTATTATGGCTCCGATAAAGCTCATCGGACAATTACAGGGTAATTCCGAATCCCTGACGACTATTAGCGTCATGACGAATCGAAATGACTATTCTTCGGTAAGATCATCTCAATTCCTTATGTTTTCTTTGGGCCAAGTGCGAGACTAAATTGCGTTTAGGTTGTTGATAATAAAGAAAATGTGGTACAGGAATTTAATATTTGATTTGGTATTAATTAAGTAGGTATACTCGTAGTTTAGGGCACTGTTGGCTAGCATAACTATCAGCTATACAAATGGGGCAATAGACTCAACGGTAAGCGACTGCGTAACGCTGGAGTAAGCGGCTTGGACGGACTTAATCATAACCTCATTAGGTTCTTGCAGCGTTGTTGGATTGATGTAAATTACTAATTACTGCACAACCGATCAAAATTATGGCCGAATGGAATATTTCGACAGTAATCTTAGGTTGAAATTCAATCTCGCCTTGTCAATTTTCGAGCATCTTTCTAGTTTCAATAATGTTAAAATTACGAGTGCATTTTTTTTCGTCTTCAATGCAGACAAGTTTATCGCTCCAGCGTTCAGCTTAGGCCGCTCTGTTTTGATAACGGCTTTCAACCAGCTTTCGACGGGTCTATTCTGAATGATAGACACCATTGTGGAAATAAGTAATGATTCGCCGCTCGTCTCAGCCGTAATAGTTCCTATTGGATTGTGGTATGCTTTGATTTTCTCAGCTCGCTCCATGGCGCAATTTGAATATTTCGCGAAACCAAATTCGTTGCTATAGAAATGTTGATTTATTCGCGTCTTTCTTTTCTACTCGGCTGTAAGGGAGTTAACTTTTTTGTTATTTGGTGTTAAGTACTATTAATTTGTTTTAGAATAAAAATTTTCTGTTTTGGTAATTTTGCAGGTGTAATTCATTTTGGTTTTGATGTCTAGTAGTTCGAAAAGTTCCTTTCGGAGTGAATTAGGCTACTTATGTTGGTTAATTTTATATCTAATAGAAACAAGCTCCAAAATCTATGTCACTACTGTCCTTTACATTGTCCACTTCTAATTAGACATGAAAACTGTAAATCGGTACAAGGGAAGCAATTAGAGCTTATTTATGTGCTACCTTATCTGTGCTCGTTGCACGACTGTGGGCATGGGCAAGTAATTGTTCGCATGCTCTGTTCTTATCCTTACAGGTCGCATGGGCATTGTCGGAAAGCATATTGTTTTGGGCTGAGAATATCGGGCAATGTTTAAGACAATAGGCATATATTTGCACTCGTAAATAGTTTAGAAGGCGTTTGTGAAATGATATTGAATTTTTTCGTTAGAGGGTTGAAGTGATGTAATTTTATTAAAGGTTTTTCTATTAAATTGTTGTATACTGTTTGGCACTTCGGACACATGTCGATCATCGTCTTATTACGTATTTTTAAATAATATGTTATCACTGGAATGTTCGCTTTCTACAAATTCTTCAACGACATCGGGATCTTTATATAAAATAACACTGTTTTTGTAGCCGTGTGCATGGTTGAGCGGCTCCAATTATTTCCCTAGACCCCTTATGACGTGAACGGCAGCTGCAACTAACGTACACTATTCGTTTTCACTTCTCTTTCTATCGTTAGCTGAACTATCTGCTATCTCTTTCGAACAGAAATGCGTATCTGTCATCCGGTGAACTTACTGTTGCTCTTATGGTGGAACAGTATTGATTTTTATTATTATTTCGCGATTCTGAGGGTAAAACATTGATTGCTTGTTGAATCGTTCGATTATTTAATCACATCTACAAAGTAGTACCACAGTATAACCATATATGTTTATACTGTGGTAGTACCATCTCTGGTTGCTCGACAAACTAGTTTTCATCAGTACTACGTAACGTGAAATTTACCATTGTTTATCAGTTTTTAATAGAACAAAGCCATAATGAGGAGTATTGATAAATTACAGCGCCATAAGGTATTTATGATGATCAACCTAATATACGGCCAGCGGCCACGTGTTCATAGGTATCCGATCTCTTTGGTAGTTTTTTATTCGTTCGTTTTTTGTTTACCGTCGCTTTGTGTTTTTTTCTTCTAATGGCATATGAAATGTAACACAAAAGGATAACAAAAAATAGGATTAAGAACATGCAATGCGCATGATTGTGGACAGCGGTCGTTTTAATATATTTTTTTGCAATATTGTATGTAGTGTAGGTATTACTTTTAGATATTATCGTATGGGTAACAAATTGTGAATAAGTAGTACTCAATATAGGTACTAACGTAATGGACAAACTTTTTTTATGCACAACGGGTTGTAGGAATCTTGTAGTGGACAGTGTAGGGCTGGTCACAATAAACGTCTAAGTAATATTTCTGTAAGTCCTTTATTTTGCACTTTAAAGTTAGTTGAAACTGTATAACGGAGAGCGTGTACATTCGCGAGAGCGCCATAGAGCAGGGGCGCCCTCACTCTTAAGCACTATTAACTGCTAGAATATGCCCATAATACGTAAATAAACTTGTACTTCACAAGTAGTTTCCAAGAAGTTTCTCGAGAAACTTTTAAAATGTTTCAGTGTGACAATATTCCATTTTTATACTATTCCGTAAACATAAGCTTTCGGAAACTTATCACGTTGTAATTTCACAACTTTGGAAATTTCTTCAATATAATAAAATTTCTAAAATATTTCAAAGTAAAAGAACGCAAATATAAACATGGCGATAACTGTAACCCATGAGCGACTTATAGCTTTAGGTCATTAAATATTGACGAGTAAATGGCATATATTGCACTATTGATATTTACGCCTAACGTTGTGTAAATTAAAGTCTAAAAGAAACAACCTTAAAGATAATTCCTTTCTTACCGTCTATTACAAAACCATTTGTTTACTAGGAAGGACTTGCGCGGGAGCAAGGAACGCGCGTCACTATAGCATGCGTTGCGGATAACGGAAACGCGGGAGTCGAACGCAATCTATAGTAAATGCGTTTTTAATGACTATAGGTAAGTATATATAGATAAATTAATGATCTCTTCTACTCGTTTTCTTTGTAGATTTCTAACTGTAAGCTGATGAGATAGGCCGTGAGACTTGGATAAGTCAAATGTGACGTCAACAGGCCCAGGCGCTCTTCAGGACGCTTGTTGGATATTATCTTATCTATTGGCATTTCTTCCGCCAAACAACAATAGCCCATTGTCTGGTGTAAAGGATAAAAGCTAGTGAAATTACAGATTTACCTAAGGGAAACGTAGTGGGTAACTAGTTTTCATATAGGTAAAATTATAATCGACCTTTTCTGTATTTTAGTGTTTTTTTTTTTAATTTTCGAAGTTCTTTATCTAACAACTAATATTATAAATGCGAAAAAGTTGCACAAACACGGCGATACTGAACCAGACACAATAGGTGTTTTATTGTTATTACATAGGCGTTCAGTGTCCGCCAACGTGTTAATTTTACTGATGAATAGAAGGTTTCGTCTTATGCAAATAACACATGACATAATTTTAAAGCTCAGTACCTTCAAAGAGAAAGCCTAATGGAAGTTGGATTCTTCCCGTCATCAGAATGAGATCTCGTGCTGCGCTTGCGCATATGAACGATGACGACCGCCGAACTAAAACCCATTAAAGTAAACTTAGTTAAAATTAATAACTAACTTTTTAATTCTTTGCCGTAGAACGTTAATTAGCTATGTATTTTTAATGTCTCCGAAGCGCCCGTGAGAATTTACATCCTACGTCGGCAATAACAATTACAAAATTTTAGTTTTTTAATGTCCCCCATTCCGGGATTTAAATTAGTGTTGTTAACTCATTTTATTACTATGGTGGTTACGGTGGATATTGTGGAATTGAACTTGAATTGAACTTGATGGTGGGTGAAGCTTTGAATTCCTAGCACAGATTTCCAGCACATAAAAGGAATCGAACCAACCTGTCTATTCGCGAGGTAGGCCAATCAAGATATACATATTTGAAGGTGTAACTTCCTATCTATCTTCTAATGACAACTTGAAAATTGTAAAATGTTATAATGTGATGTGAAATTTTTATCTATTATTTACTAAATTTTAATTTTGTTTTTCTTTTAATTTTATGTAATTTGACATTGTAATCTAATTTAACTATAAAATATTTCTACGCCAAATCATGGCAGAATATGCTGATGTATTTAAATGTGTTACCTTGTAATGTACCATATTCTTGGAAATACATAAATTATTATTATTATTATAATCTTAAAGGCCCTGATTTTTTGTACATAGACAGAGTACCTATCAGTGATATTGTAAAAAATATTTTCTAACGGATTAGGAGTTTGCTTTAGATATAGTGTAGGTATTTAGTTATAAAACCTACAATATTAAATTAAAGTTACCACTATGTGCACTTCATTGCGGTGTAGAAGATGCTAAGATCTTGTAAAAGTATTTTCTAAAAAATTAATCAACAGCTACTTTATATTTTCTAAAAATAGTTTATTGAATCGTGATACTTGCCGTCGGTGAAATTTTTCATAATTGTAAAGAAGTTATTGCTCGATTTTTTTTAAAATAGTTACAGGGGTTCTAAGTATATTCTCGGACGCAGTGTAATTCACAGTGGTAATTTTAATCATATAGTCTATGTATATTATAACTAAAGCAAGCTACCGATTTGTTTAATTTTTTTTTATTCTATCACTGACAGGTACTCCATCATGTGCAAAAAATCACGGCGTTTAAAATTATGGGAAGTTAAAATTGTATCCACTACACCAACCGGTCGTCATTTGATACCTTAATTCCATTTCCGAACAAGACAAGACTTACTTTAAAAAGTTCTTTTAATGCTCAAAAATAAATATACAAGTAAACAAAAACTTAAAAAATATTTTCTCAGTTTCAATACTTCCCCTGAGGTCAGTAACCACTACTTTTCATAATTAAATCTCCATTCATCTGCACACATGTAGTACGTTACATTAACACATGCGACGGCCAGATGGCGCGCGCTTGAGTGGGGTGGCTGGGAACGCGCGCTCAGAAGGATTTTCTAACAATTATTCTACGATCAATATACTCGTACTTATCTACAATGCAGGACGTTTATGACAGCTTCTGTGATGGACATAATGCATAGATATAGAGTCGTGTAAAGTTGTTTTTGCTGAAGAACCCTAAAATAAATTTAGGGCAACATACAAACTGTCATTTCGTAAAAAAAAAATTTTTTGTCAGTTCTATATACAGGATGCAATTAAATTCTTGTGATTCACATTAACTGGTGACGCCACTCTAGGTTACGATCATCTTTACCCAAGGAACCATAGCCGAATTCAGCCGAAAATTGTTGGACTTCCATACTATGTGGTAGTTTCAGAATTGTTTAGTTTAGGTATATTTTTTTTATCGAAATATCGGTCGGTTATGGAAGTCCAACAATTTTCGGCTGGTGACTCCACTCTTGATTATGAACAACTCTCCACTAGGAACCATAGCCGAACATCCATACTAAAGATGTTGTCAGAATGATTTACTTTTTATCAGTGATCGAAAATTTTTTGATCGAATTCGACTATGGTTCCTTGAGGAAAGTTGTTCGTAATCAGGGGTGGAGTCACCAGTAAACAGGAATTACACGAATTAAGTTTCACCCGGTATACACATTTAAACTTTATTCTTGTTTATATAGTTAATTTAATAAAGTACCTATTGCATAGTGGAATTAATTCCTTAAGAAAAGATAATACTCGTATGTATTATATACTTGTGCCTGTCATTTACACAGAGGTTATATGAAAATGGGAAAGAGAGAGCTTCTGATTTTAAGATATTTTTTGACATATTATGATATAATTGGCGTATATAGGGTCTAAAAAAATTAACCCGCAAACTTTGGCAATTGCACGTACATGATAATAAAATAATATATTCATTAAAAAAACTAGACTTAAAAATTATGTTTCCTAGTAAAAAAAATAAATAATAAATAAATATAAAGACCTACTTCATTTCGATTGTACCTTATTTTATCAATGAGAAAAAAAGGCAACGTTCATATATGGAATACGCCAAAGCGGGTGGCGGGGCACAGGGCCCAACCAATCACAGCAATCCGCGGCGGCGCCGGGGCAAGCGACGGCGGCGAGCGGCGAGTGGTCGCCTTTCGGCGTCTTCAAAGATACCGCGGCATGTGTTTGTGTTGTGGCAAAGTACTTAGAGCGCGCGGCCATTAAGGTCCAACTCACAAAATTTACATTTCTAAATTTGATTTTTTGAATAAAATCTGTTAACTTTAATGTTTTATTTTTTACTTTTTTCGTAATAGGTACATTCTATACATACACTCTGCAACGTTTGTCGGGTTAATTTTGTTAGACCTTATATTTCGTTTGTTTGTTTGTAAATGCTTTATTATACAAAACGTCAGTCATTATCATCATCATATCACCTGCAAAACGTCTACTGCTGAACATGGGCATTAATTTATTATGAAGTCGTATGATGTAATAACTAGTTATCTTTGACAAACTAATATTTAGAAAGCTATTAGTAATTAGATGGTTGTCCTTATAGAAGCACATCACTATTTTATTTTACACATCACTAGACTGGAAGGGTTGCGCGGGACGAGACATTCCTATTGGAAATCATAGCATTCCGGAGTAAAACAATTCAACATTCAACGAGACGGCCTTCGCAAGCACATTAATTTGTTGTCTGCCCAAAAAGCTGGTGCTAAATAAATTGTATAGGTAAGTACTTCTACATTGCTACATTCAGACCGTCCAACCATAAGAAGAGTAGGTATTTAGTCACATCGTAAACAAATGGTTCGTAAACACTTGACAACACGTTATAGTGATTCGTTCACGATTCGGTCAGTGAGACTGTGGAACGCACTACCGCATGCAATCCGTGCATATCGTTAGAAATTTTCAAGAAAAGAGTAAAAGAGCATTATTTGTCTTTATATTTACCATAACATGAGTATTAATGTATATACTTGTTTATACTTCGTACTATATACAGGGCGTCCCAAAGTTATGGGACATGAAGGGGAAGTACCTTAAATATTGTAGATAGTGAATTTTGCTCAAAAAAGACTTTATGTTATTTTTAAAAGTTAGTAATTCTGCATTCATAGATTTTCTAAAAATTACTTGCTTCGGCTGGGAATCGAACCGACTTAAATGTGAAAAAAAAAACACCCTACTTTTATGATGCCAATCGAAAGAATAGCTAAAAAATAATAACTCTGCCTAAGTAACATAGTATTTTAAAAGAAAGGAACAACATAAAATGATTGAGTCAAATTTCAAGAAAGTTATTTATTGCCGACGACGTTCGAAAAGTAGCGATATTATCATTCCAAAGATAGCATTGATTATTCGTAAATAAGTTGCAAACAGAATTGTGCCATATCACATCGAGTGTTCACCATAAAATGATTAGAAAATCAACAGGCAGCGGGCTCATTAAAAGATTGGCGATTTGCGTAAGACAAGAGGGATCACATTTTGAGCATTTAATTAATTAATTTACAAAAAAATACCTACTTAATTGACTACGGCAGTTTCATGTATGTTTTTTATTTGATTAAAATGATTAATTTCACGTTGTTCCTTTCTTTTAAAATACTATGTTACTTAGGCAGAGTTATTATTTTTTAGCTATTCTTTCGATTGGCATCATAAAAGTAGGGTGTTTTTTTTTTCACATTTGAGTCGGTTCGATTCCCAGCCGAAGCAAATAATTTTTAGAAAATCTATGAATGCAGAATTACTAACTTTTAAAAATAACATAAAGTCTTCTTTGAGCAAAATTCACTATCTACGATATTTAAGGTACTTCCCCTTCATGTCCCATAACTTTGGGACGCCCTGTATATGTATATTGGATAGGTTATGTGGTATATTTATTTATTTATATTATTTTTATAAATAATTTTCAATTGTGATGTACACTATTTTCTGCCCAATCTAATAAACACTATGTATCTCTAAGGTTTGCTGGTAGAAAACTCTATCGGAGTTAAGCTCGCCTTTGTAGGTACATTTTATATACAATGCATATTTCTGTAATAATTTTGTGTACAATAAAGATATTAATATGGTTTTTTCTACGCTACGCAAGGATATCTATCAGGAATTCGATAACACCGAAATTTTTGTTGAAAAAGAGTTATAAATTTCTGGCAGTGTTTAAAAGGATAACCGGGACTTATCTAACTTGACCTGCAAAGCACGAAAACACGGAAAATTGCCACAATCCAAGGACTGCAAACATTTACCTAATTTTTTTTTTTATGCACGACGGGTTCGTACTTGAATTCTATCACACCTGATGTTAAGTGAAGATGAGGTCGAAGATGGAAGCGTACTGACCCGGAAACCCCAACACATTTGGGGTACTGGCTATCTTATCTCTGACAACCGGAACATAACAATGCCATTAACATTGCTGCTTGGCGGCAGATTTAGATAAGATGGTGGTAGCTAGCCAGGCGGACATTTAAAATAACCTACCACCAACCAAACCCAGTACTTAAACATGTACTCCGCTGGGGATCGAACCCGCGATCTCCGATTCATACAGCCAATGTTGTTTACATTGAGCCACGGAGGCGGTTGACTGCGCCACAATAATAGGTACCTAAACTGTCCTAAACTCTAAGGTTTAATTAATGCATTTTATGATTTATCATAAAGCGAATAATAAGAAGTGTTAACGTTAATAATCATAAAAATATATACGAGTATGATTATTATCATATTACTATAATTATAACTCAGTTATGATAAGATCATAATCATTATTATAATGACCGAATTAGTAATTTTTAATATTAGTCGTTTTATAGATTTGGTGGGTAGTCGTAAAAGTCATGATTGTCCCAGTAGCGTAACGCAAGAGCCCTATACCTACTTATGGTGCAGTATCAGAATTGACCATAAAATCAAATCCAACTACAATTACGAATCTAATTTCTGGGTGTTAGGGATTAGGTTTGTGTGTAGAAACGGCCGTGATGAGACACATTCCTATGTTTAGTGTCGGCTTTAATAGTGTGTTTTGTTTATTGATCATTTAAACGCGTATATACTTATACCTCTCTCAGGCTTCAACTGAGAGACGTCATCAACCGACATTTGACTACTTAAAACGAGAAGCGAACAATCTTCGCCTAATAACAATAATTCTAATATTATCTGAGTCTGCCGCCAAAGAGCAATCTTATAGCATTGTTGTGTTTCGGTTGTCAGAGATAAGATAGTCAGTCTCCCAAATAAGATGGTGTTTTCGGGTCAGTACGCTTCCACTTTCGGCCCCATCTTCACCATATTTGGCCCATTGTTGTGAATTAAAAAAAATGAAAATTCATCTACATTTTACACGTCCTCACTGTTGGGATGCAGCCTCCTCTCTCTGGGAGATTTGTCTTAGGCTGCCCACCTACGACTGACTATTGGTGACCGATTTTTTATTTGAGAAAAATGGAACGTACTGATTGCAATATTTCAACGCCCACGTCCTACAAAAAATCGGTCACAATATCGGTGATAAAAGTATTGACGTTAAAATCGGCCCGATTATCGGTTCTGCAAAAGTCTGTCATGGGCCTTAAACTAGTTGTCACCTGACAGTCAGTGTTTTTAAAACCATCGACTTGGCTTTACATGCACTCCGAAGTACGGACACACTCGTATTAAAAATGGTCAACCATCGACCAACTGACTACGCCAGATTTTACCTAGCTTTGCTATTAACGAAACTTAGATCTTGACGGTTTCTTTAATTCAAAGGATTTTTCAAAAAAAATGACCACACTTTTAGGATTGGCGAACGTGGTGGATGCAATTCTCAGTAGGGCACATGTTCAGTAGGTACTCGGATTGGTAGTGCAAATTTAAATATCCGCCTGGCTATACACAATGCTATGTAAGTCTGCTGCCAAGCACTAATCTCTAGTTTGATAATTATAATTGATGAAAATTACCTAATGACCTATTTATTAAGCTTTTATAATCTTCAGTTGTGTATAAAACTGTTACGATAATACCTTGGGTGGGACTCGAACCTTGTACTGGGGAGCTAAACACGTATAATGACACCTATTAGTTTTTGTTACCTTACGTGTTCAGATATAGACCATATCATTGATACAATCGCGTACAATTATACTATAATGATAGTAAGTACAGTCAGCGACAGAAGTCGGAATTAATTGCGGTGCGTTGACGTATGTCTGTCCTATTACAGTCAGTAAGTATTTTACTATGAATATGTACCGTTAGAAAAACAATAGGTTTACTTTTTAGTTTATTTATCCATAAAAATTTGAAATATAAGCTGTAAGACGCCTACAAAAACCTGTAAAGGTTTATATGTAATACGAATAAGGTTTACAAGGTATATCTCTCTAACTTTTTTCTATGTTTGGGAGTAGATAGAAGATGCATTGAGATTTAAGTACATATTTTAGCTTACATTTACAGGTCGCGGGTTCGATCCCCAGCGGGGTACATGTTTAAGTCCCTGGTTTAATCTACATCTATCTACATCTGCCGCCAAGCAACAATGTTAATAGCATTGTTGTGTTCCGGTTGTCAGAGATAAGATAGCCAGTCCCCCAAATGTGTTGGGGTTTCCGGGTCAGTACGCTTCCACCTTCGACCTCATCTTTACTTAACATCAGGTATGATTGAGGTCAGTACCTACCAACCAGCTGTGCATAAAAATAAAAAAAAAAAAAATTACATACCTAACAAAAAAAATTACATGCCTACAAGTCTTATTTATAAAACATATAAGTAGTTTGCATACCTAAGGTTCTAATTTATTAGTCTCGAGACCCATTGAACACGTGATTGTGTAGATCCAAAGTGTTCCATTTTCTCTATATACAAACCGAAATCCGAACCGCCTACAATTTGAGTGTGGCAGTGGTATTTTTCGCCGAAAGACTATGGGACTTTCCACAAAAAAATATCTATAGATTTACACATTTTAACGGCGATTGGGTCACTCCCTGTCACGTTAGCATTTCTGTATATTTCAAAGGTGGACCATAGTTGTTGTTACAAGCATTTAACTCTTAAGAAATGTTTGGGATACATCTGACCACGCTATTTGGGATAGTAACCTTATGTGTGTATGTATGAATTGGTTGACTATAACACGAATTGTGTCTTGAATCCAAAGAAAACATAGGCCAAGACCTGCAACACTTAAAAAAAATACCAATGAAACCGATAATTCGGTAGCGATGGCATCCCTATTTCTCGATGTAAATCCGCTGCGCTCCTTTTGATCTCGCTCTACTTTATCTAGTGTTTCATTAATATTTGTGAAATATTTGACCACCCATTTGGAATAAAGATCGTGTCGTTAATATACAGGGTGTAACGGTTAAGTGTAGTCATATTTTAAGGGCTTGTTCTACCCATCAATACGAACAACTTTTACTATGGGGGCAACTTCGAAATCGCGAAAAAAAAAACAGCTGTTTCATACATTGCATCGGGAGGTTATTGAAATTTTCTATGGAACAGCTCATTTTTTTTTCGCGATTTCGAAGTTGCCCCCATAGTAAAAGTTGTTCGTATTGATGGGTAGAACAAGCCCTTAAAATATGACTACACTTAACCGTTACACGGTGTATAACTAGATATCAAAATGCTGCTGTAGATTTTTTCCATAATGCTGCTGATTGTACGATTGACCACCATCGTAACTACCGGTTAGCCAATGACCTTGGCGATAATGATTGTAGACCAACATTACAGAGCAATTGACTGGATAAAGATAATTTGCCTATGACAAATGATTAGTCTGTGCCTATTAATCTTCTAAACAAGGCCGACACTTTTGACACTCGCGTACCGTGAGACTAGTTAGTAAGTTGTTTATTATTATTTCAAAATATACGGTCAAGTGCGAGTAGGACCCGTGCCCTGAGAGTTTCCTACCAAACATCACCATTAACGACCTGTTTGGTGTGGTGTTTAGAAACCCTGACTGCTATACTAAAAGGTCGCGGGTTCGAATCCCGGTACGGCCATATGTTTGTATGATGAATAAGGACATGTGCTGCCGAGTTATGTGTGTTTTTCATTTATATGTATTTATTTACAAAACAATATATATTTGTGTATACAAGCCTAGTGTGGAACTAGATGGCGCTGTGTGTTTGTGCACACAACAAATTCCCTATAGTTGTAAACCGGGCCATAAGTAATTTCAACGGAGGTCCAGATTCAGTTTTCTGTTATTAGGTACCTTACTTTAAATGTTTAACCCCCGACGAAAAACTACCGGTGTTATGTGTTTGATGGCGTTGGGTGTGTGTCCAGTCTTTTTTGAATGTATCTCAAGAATGAGTTGAGTGATGTTGTCCTATATTTAAGATTAGGTGAACTAGTGAACAATATTTGGATTTCCGGGTCAGTACGCTTCCACCTTCGGCCTCATCTTCACTTAACATCAGGTGTGATTGAGGTCAAGTGCGGTTAGCGTTATGCATAAAAAAAAGAACAAATTCTTAACAATGTTTAAAGATAATCTAGCTGTGTCATAGATATTAAAGTTTTAAAACAGTTTCTTTGTATAAATAAATAAATATCCTTAGACTTACACACAGCGCCATCTAGTTCCACAGCAAGCAACAATAAACTTGTGTTGTAGATTCCAGATGGTTGATATACTTCATAAATACTTTTCTTTTGTAAATAAATATTTATTATAAATGAAAACATCCATAAATCGGGTACACATGTCCGTATTTATCACACAAACATATTCCCCTAACGGGATTCGAACCCGCAACCATTTGGTATGGTGGTCAGAGTTGCTAACCACTACACCGAACAGGTCGTCGTCGTTTAGTTAACTTTTAAAACAGTTCCTTTGTATACCTGGATGATATTATCAACGAAACGTTTTAAATCTTATTTTATATAAACTGAGTTACAACTTGTTTATATGAACACGACGTTTCTTTTTTCATCTATCATATCACCTTTGCTCTTATACACAGTAAGTGAAACAGTAGGTATATAACTCGGAGGTTACGAGAGGTCATGTCAGATCTACCAAGGTTAGCGAAACACTAAAATTTAACGTCATAAAAGTAAACTATCTTTGATTCGTCTAACGGTAATCCTTAACTTTATACGCAGCATATATATTGATCTCTGATCTTTTACGTACCACATCAAATTGATATAATTGCTGTGGTTCTCAATGTTAGATAGTGGTACCTATACATATATGTATATTGGTCATGTAAACCAATTTTTAGGGCCCAAATTTATTTAACACTACAAATAATACTTCACCCAACCAAATCTATCTGTCTAAACGAGAAAATATTTGATTAAAAATATAACTTATTAATGTTTTGCGTACCTATAAGATAACACTTTTGAATTCAATATGCAGAACTTTCAGATGTACTTAACAATTAGGAAATTATTTGTGCAAACCCACTTAATTACTCGTATTGAATTCCGTGATGATAGGTTTGCCTGGAAGCGATAAGGCCACCTAATTTGTAGTTTCTATAAGATATTTAAATGTATCTTCCTTATTTAAACAATAAAGCGTATTTCATTTGATTTGATTAATAACTAACAAGCTAAGTAACGTTTTATTAGGTATAGAGCTTTAAGCGCTTATTGATCCTAATAAAATGTAAAAATTATTTATATATAGGTAAACGATAGGCCCACGTCTAACTGATATTTTTTTGGATATGATTATTGGATTTATAGGTTTTTTTTAAAAGTTGGTAACACTGTTACCATTAATAATAAATATAGCGAAACTTAAGATTAAAATGTAGCGATTAACACTGAAATATAATGATTTGTAATATAAAATGGATTGTATGTCCTTGAAGTCCAAAGAAAACCTTGGTCAAGAGTTACAACACATTAAAAATATATCAATGAAACCGATAATCGGTACGATGGCATCCCTAGTTCTCGATGTAAATCCGCTGCGGTCCTTTTGATCTCGCGCTACTTCATCTAGTGTAATTGAGCAGCTTGAATTATCGCATTTCCTACCTCTACTTTTGGTTTTTAATACTACAATTAAATCCTTTAAACAGGATGTGGGAAATAACTATCATTTGGCAATTGATGCAAAATAATTCGATTTATAATTTTATTCTTTTATTAACTGATTTACTTCCTACTGTACTTATGTTTTTTTATAAGAGCTTTGTAGAAACCAAAGAAGAAATAATATTTTTCTCGACGTAACATTTCCATGCTAATTTTTCGTTTAAGAAGCGAATTAAAGCAAAACTTATAGAAGTACTAAAAACGGATTGCGAATTCCGAAAGCATTTGCAACATTTCGGATAGCTTAGCGCTAGTTGCTTATCTCTAAATTCTTTCGATTTGTGGGTATTTAGTGAATAATATTAAGCCCATATTTGACAATTACTGTTATATTAAACGTGTATCATAATGACTCATACAATTATTATACCACCATACAATATGGTCTTAACATAAGACATACTTAGGGTTATTAATGACAATTTTATAATAAGGTTCCAGTAGACATTCAAAATTTGCCTTTAAATAAATTTAAAGCAATCATAAAACAGAAATTATTAGCAAAAGGCTATTATAAAATCACTGACTATTTGAATGATAAGCAAGCATGGACATAGTTGTCTTATTATTCATATAATTATGAAATCACAAATTGTAACCCATAATCTTTATAAGAGCAACCCTAAGAGTTTCTTGCTCGTTCTTCTCTGGGGAGTCAGCTTTGTGAATGAGCCGTAAATTTAAATGTAATATTAATAGTGACGTTTTCAAGTGATAATTTTATCCTATGAAATAAAATATTTTGATTTGATTTGATTTGAATTTTGCAGTGGTACCCTCGCTTTCTCTCGCAGGCCACTAGCTGAACGCCAGAGACTTACCACTATAGTTGAGGATCTATACTGAGCGATGACCCATTTGTGGTATACATATAGGTACAACTCTTTTATAAGTTGAAACCATTGTACATAATTTTATTTTTTAATTACTGTCGAAAAAGGCTACATTTTGAAAACCAAAAAATAAACATTTTATCTATCTCCATATTTGAATTTTCGTACCTACTTGCTTATAATACCTACTACCGAACAGGCTAATAACTGTACCAAATAACAAATTTTCGAAACCTAATGTAAACCCTCGTGAACATTGCTCAAGCACTGATTAATCGTTCTATTCTACTCGGATCGATTTATGCATCGATTTGCCGGGTCCCATTAAGCCTCTATTATGGAGTAACGCGTGTAACTCAGTTTGCTGGACGGCCCGACGCATTCATATGTCCCGGTGTTATCCAAATCGCTGTGACATTTCAACGAGCCGTTTTTAATTGAATTTCTCGATGACGGAGTCGCGGAAGCAACGTGGAGTTAGGTGGTTTGATTCGTTTGTTAAAGTTTACTTATATGTGGTAAGAGGTATATCTCGCTCGATTATTGTTAGGCCATATAAAATATGATTAACTGGTATCGAATGTGCATCACTAGCTATAAAAAGTGAAAAGAATATGGATATATCTCCAAATCTATTTTTTCTACTCTTCAACATTTACTATGGCATGGCACTAATCGCATCGCAGTTAAATGCCACGTGGATAAAATCCTGCTGTATGGGCTCAGTAGATATCTACTCTTTGCCTGTCCTAAAAAAACAAACTTTTCAAAAACAATTTTTTTATTCTTTACGATTGCAATCCCCAGTATAAGTTATTGTTTACTGTACATTTTAAGGAACTCTAAGTAAATAGTAAATAAAATAATTTTGATTATAAAATCCTTTTTTTTGGGCAAAATATGGACTTTATGTCAATATTTAACTCATCATCTCATCCCGTAAACATCCCACTACAGGGATATAGGCCTTCCCTCGTATAATGAGGGAGTATTTTTGGGCCATAGTACACCACGCAGGCCCAATGCGGGTTGGGGACTTAATATTTAATTAAGACCGGCTAATTAAATATATCTGTGAAAACTCCATCAGAGTGATTTATGATTTTATTATATGTATGCATAGGTACCATAATTAATTTTAGATACACAATTAAAATATATTTCGTTTATTAAGTTTAAGGCATAGGTACGAAATTCATACAGCCATTTACTTTGCATTCACTATGTTTAAGTACCGGAGTAGAGTGTAAACACGTGTATTTACTATCTGAGTTTCACAATTATTGATAAAATTGCAGTGGATGCATATCTCGAAATTAACAAGCGCATAAATCCTTTCAAGTACCTACTTAGCTGATAAAACTATATCATCTCATATGAATATGGGAATACGAAAAATTATAATTTTGGACATGCTCTGTTTATCATATATAGGGATCTCTTCCAGCCAATCCAAAGAACAGATTAACTGGGGTGTGTACAAAGGTATAAAGTTTTACAATATTTTGTACTAGTGTACCGTGCTTCACAAGAACTTGCAAATTAAAAAAAAAAACCAAATATCTAATCATTTGAGTTGGGATTAGCACTTTTGAACGTGACTGTATATACAATATTATTTACAATAAAATGTGCTGCGTTAACAATAGAATGCTATTGGGGACCTTATCACGAAAAGCACTCTCTTCCATACAACCCCATAAAGGTTGGTGGACATACACGTTAGCTCAATTTTTTTCTATTAATGTATTCAAAGCTATTTTCGACTATTTCGTGTCAAATACCACAGTCGGGTTCACCGCATGCCTGATCCATAAACTATAAAGTGGTAAAGCTCGTCACACACACGAAAGGCAAGCTAACAAGAAATAACTTCACACTTTTTTTTCCAACTATTCTTTTATGCACTATAAATTGAAAACCTAAAAAAACGTCCCGACAGATTATGATATCATCCAAATATACCAATATAAAAGCCTTCGAAGACAGCTTTTACCGCAGTTTTTGGGTGTATTACTATGATACCATGATATCTCTTTTCCTGTGAATGCTACCAGATAACTAACTCCTCATAAACATGATCCTCCTGATGTGTATCGCGGCGAGCTGCACTCATGGAGGATGTGGCAGTTAAGCTGTTTCGAAGATATTTAGCTTTTAGGGCTATATTTGCTGGATCTGGATGATGTAATCATTTACCCAAGCAATTATTTATTTAATTAACACTTTATTCCATATAAGCATTCACATTAAACAAAAACAAAAATCAAGACAACCATGCAATCATGGAGCTTTCCTATTTTTTAAATGTATGGTTAACTTTATAATTATATCAACATACTTGCTTGTAAAGTGTATCTAATTTCACTTGTTTTAGATATATCAAGCAGCTCATAAAACGCGCGTGTGTTATAAACGCTAATAGTGAAGTTATATTCTATAACCGCACTATTTGCTATGGCGAAGAACATAAGTCTCATACAGCCAAGTGATAACACCATCAGCCCGGTGAATAAAATATGCTTCAAATTGTTTTCTTTTTTATTTGGAACTGGCCCGCCGCGCGTCGTCAGCCAGTAGGCAGCGCGCCGCGTGATTTTTTATTCTGTTTCCTCGCAAGTATGTTGAAAAACGTCGTAGGATATACGTGCGTATATTGGTTATAGCCATCATAACGCAGGTATATCGCAATGAACTATTATGATCTAAATTGTTATATGGAATTTTGTACACCTATGTGACCAAAGGATCGGTATTAATTGACGACCGATTGGTGTAGTGGATAGTGACCCTGTCAGCGAAACCAACGGTTGCGGGTTCGAATCCCGCGACGGGTAAATATTTGTGTGTTGAATATGAACATTTATACCTGAGTCATGGATGTTTATATAAATATTTATGTATGTTTATCCGTTATCTAGTATCCATAGTACAAGCTTTGCTTAGTTTAGGACTAGATGGTGGTGTAAGTGTCCGAAATATTTTTTTTTTATTAATATTTAGGGTCTAACAAAATTAACCCGACAACCTTTGGTAATTGCACGTACATGACAATAAAATAATATATTCATTAAAAAAAGTAGCCTTAAAAATTTTGTTTCCGAGTAAACAAATTAAATGCAAGTGCAAATGAAAATACAAATTAACAGACTTACTTCATTTCAATTGTACCTTATTTCATCAATGAGAAAAAAAGGCAACGTTCATATGGAAGACGCCAAAGGGGGTGGCGGGGCACAAGGCGCAACCAAACAGCAAGTCGCGGCGCCGGGGCAAGCGCCGGCGGCGAGCGGCGAGTGGTCGCCTTTCGGCGTCTTCCAAGATACCGCGGCATGTGTTTGTGTGTTGTGCCAAAGTACTTAGAGCGTGCGGCCATTAAGGTCCAACTCACAAAATTTACATTCCTAAATTTTATTTTTTGACTAAAATCTGTTAACTTTAATGTTTTATTTTTTATTTTTTTCGTAATAGGTACATCCTATACATACACTGCAACGTTTGTCGGGTTAATTTTGTTAGACCTTATATTAGGACCTTGTATATCTAAATGAAATATTAGTCTCGTTTCATCTTCGTGTGTGATGCCCTTAACAGTGCCCAGTCCCATATCCCGGAGCCCCTTGTATCCATAATCGCGTTGTCGTGTCTCGCCCCAGGAGCTATCTGCCGTGCATTATGTTACGGCCGGATCGTAACGATTTGTCACTACTATCCGCTGTAATAGATAAATTTCCTATCGACGCAGGGTGTATTGAATGGGGTATAGTGGAAGGATGCTATTTGTTTAGTTTTCTGGTACAGACCGCCATTAGGTAATGTATCTATAAATAAGGCAAATAATATATGAATATCATAATGGGAAAAGTTTATGTTTAAATTCTCGAAAAACATCGATACCGCCTCCGTGGCTCAATGTAAACAACATTGGGTTTACGATTCGGAGGTCGCGGGTTCGATCCCCAGCGGGTACTTGGTTTGGTTGGTGGTAGGGCATTTTAAATGTCAGCCTGGCTAGCTACCACCATCTTATCTAAATCTGCCGCCAATCAGCATTGTTAATAGCATTGTTGTGTTCCGCGTTGGCAGAGATAAGATAGCCAGTCCCCCAAATGTGTTGGGGTTTCCGGGTCAGTACGCTTCCACCTTCGACCTGATCTTCACTTAACATCAGGTGTGATTGAGGTCAACTACCAACCCGTTGTGCAGGAAAAACGCTATATATTGAAGCAAGGCACACTCATACCTCACGTCCCGACTATTCCGTTTTTTTATGTACATTTCATGACCTTTCCACACGATAACTGGCTAATAATCTCGCCTAGTCCATTCAAGCGGGACTTACGAACATGACCTCTAGTGCTAAAGCATTAATAACGCATCATTAATGTTCTCCCCGAGCGCTGACATCCATTCTTAGTGCAAAGCAATATGAAATAAGCTCAAAACGACTTTAATTTACAACTAGTTCTAGTTCAATATACTCATTCTTATCCCATGAACTACTATTACCACATATCATAGGCCCAAGCCAGTTTATAAGTGTCGCCAGTTCATTAGAACAGCATTAGTCAGACCCCAAGGTGTTGTAAATTGCATGAGCTATTTATCCAAGCCCACGCGTTGGTCGCCGACGTCCTGCTCTTTACTTCAGATTGGGTCCAATGTTTGAACAAATCACTCATATTTTCAGTTGGATCCGGCTCGAAGGACCATTAAAATAATTATTGCAAATGCGAACATTTGACATTTTACAGCTTATTTATTAGATTCGAGTATGCTTGCTGGATGATTTTATTAAGGTGATTCGTCACGATGTGGTTCAAATTAGTGGTACTAGGTAGTTACGCTACCTTTAATGTTCAATTATTTATAATAAAGACGCATTTATTAAATGTAGCGCCCTTTCTCTAGCGTTCAATCAGATATAAAACCTTTCTTAAATAACATAAGCTTTACAAAACGAAGATCGCGGTTTCGATTCCCAGCGGGATACATGAGATAAGACAGCCAGTCCCCAAGTAAGTTGGGAGTTCCGGGTGTCTCATCTTCAATTAACAATTGAGCGCACGCGCCCACCCATTGTGCGTAAAATTTTTTTTTTATGCCTCACTGCCTGTATAATTTTTTGTTCAAAGTCCTGGACTGGCCCAGTTCTCTCGATTGTGCGATGCACTAACGGCACTTAGCTGTCAAAATTTGTACGTGATACTACTGAAGTTCACGCTTAAGAATGTATATAAAATATCAAACTATTTGAATGATAAGAATCATTCAAATACTTTGATATTTTATGTTTTATTAATAACATTCTGATTTTTTTTTTTTTTATATGAGAGGGCGGCAAACGACCATGCGGGTCACCTGATGGAAAGCAATCACCGCCGCCCATGGGCACCCGCAACACCAAAAGGGTCAAAGATGCGTTGCCGGCCTTTGAGGAAGGTGTCCACCCCAGAATAAGTAGGGCAGCCTGAGCGATGAGGGATTCTCCAGCAGTGCTGGTACACTCCTGGGGTACTAACTCTTTAAATACCGCTACCATTCTGGAGAGAGACTGGAAAGTGGGCCTCCGGCGCCCTCGCTCACCGGACGAAGCGCAGTGGCAAAATGCCACTACTCAGATGTCGGTCTTCTGCGAGAGGGTGGTACTTCCCCGGTCGAGCCGGCCCATTCATGCTGCAAGCTAATAACTTACAGCGTGGCTCTACCACTACATAAAATGATTTATCGAATATTTAAATTTATTTATTTATTTCCATCTTACTTCTATCATTACAGGCTTGGTACCTAATTCGATAGTGCGTGCTTCTATTAAAAATATGTACAATTTATTTTCCTCCCATAAAGCATACCAGTAAAGCTATCCTTGTATATTTATTGAAAGCAAAATTTTTTTGTCTATCAACGGAAATCTGCTATCACCACATGCAAGCAACCCTCTAAAAAGTGCGTGAACAACCGCGCTATTTTACAACGGTTTGTCATCAAACGGAACGTTTTGGTTTAGATTTGGTTTAGCTGATATTTTGTCATAACGAAAATCTTGATGTTACCAAAATCCAAACGCAAAACGTACGCACGAGTATTGAAAAATATATTCAAATGTTTAGCGTGATACGAAATGTGCTTGACATAACGTTTTTGGTCACGGTTTAGTTTTGGTATCGCGATTGGCCCCCAGGTCCCCACGGCCCAAGCGTTTATTCATTTAATATTTTATGAATATTGCACAGAAACTTATAAGTACCGCAAGAAGTAGTTTGACGCAAAAAATATTTAATTTTCTTTTTAATTTACTGAATTTGCATTTTCTCATTACGGCATAATATATAATATTACACATATCAATTGACAGATGACTCTCATCATTCCTCTTCGGTCGTTCACGTTATAGTAACGATTTTGAAGCAGCGAGGAATAACTGGTTATTTTTTTTTGGGTAATATTTATAAGGGCAGTAGACACAGCCTGTTGAAAGTAAGTAGGTAATGAATGAATTATTCAATAAAGTTTTCTGGAGAATAAAGGCGCTATGATGTGATATGTCACGCATGTGCAAGATTATGCATAATACTTTAAAAATCGAATACTGTTTGAGGACAGCGACAGTAGCTATATAAATAAATGTCTACCACATCAATCCGATATCGGGTCGTGGAGAAGCATTATTATCTGAGCCAGTGGTCTATGGTCAAATTTTTGTACTAAATATCGACGTCATACTGATGCCAATGGTGGCTGAATATAATGTAACTGAACTACACGCAAATTCCTCTTTCCTTTAATAATTTTAACCATACACAGATAAAAACTATGTGAAAAATGTATACAACTTTCACCTGGACCTTGGTCACGGTTTTACGATCCTGGCCAGCTCTCTGGATACTGAGGTCAATTCTGTGAAGTTTAAAATTAAATTTAAGTTAATCCTATCCTTTTCTAATTGCGTAAAAACGTCATTTTAGTTCAATCACCTGAATTTATATCAATCAGAGTTATCAGAGTTGTCATGTCTACAGTGCACTCTCTAAAAACCTTTCAGGAGTAAAATGTCATTACTTTCTTTTTACTCGGCTGCTTCAGGAAATATGTATGTAGATTTCTATGTTATCTTCTGAAGCGCTAAACGGCTTCATGGATTTTGAAGCGCAATGTGTCGTTACATTTTATGAAAAAAAAACACCCTGTCGAATTTTTGTTTTTTTTTTTAAATGCACAACGGGTTCTCATTTGACCTCAATCACACCTGATGTTAAGTGAAGATGAGGCCGAAGGTGGAAGCGTACTGACCCGGAATCCCCACTTGGGTGACTGGCTATCTTATGTCTCTGACAACCGGAACACAACAATGCTATTTACATTGCTGTTTGGCGGCAGACTTAGATAAGGTGGTGGTACCTAGCCAGGCGGATATTTTTAAAATGCCCTACCAGCAATCAAACCAAGTAACCCGCTGGGGATCGAACCCACGACCTCCGATTCTTAAAACCCATGTTGTTTACATTGTTCATATTGTTATTGAATTCTGTTATTAGAAAAGCGTAAGAATAGAGTAAATAATAAATAAATGTTTCGGACACTTACACCAATCATCCAGTCCCAAACTAAGCAAAGCTTGTGCTATGAATACTAGATAATGGATAAACATACATAAATATTTATAAAAACATCCATGACCCGGGAATAAATGTTCGTATTCATCATACAAACATTTACCCCTCGCCGGATTCGAACCCGCAACCACTACACCAATCGGTCGTCAAATAATCGACACTGTTGTGTTACTGGTTTTGAATATGCTACAATTACCATGCGTTAATACGCACTGCAGGTTTGGAGAGGGAGAGTTGGTTCAGATAATTGGGAACAATTTATTTAATCGTATCTTTTATAGACTCGATACGGCTTACCTGTACTCGAAGCTCTCTGCTTACAGTACTTTAAAAAGTGTATGTGATGCCACCAACACCACTTAATTAGGGGGTTTATTGAAGAGGTAATAGACAAATTACAGAGTCATGTATCATCGACCTCTTTTCCACCCATATAGACTGACACTGCTCCGCTCAGAGGCGTTGCGGTAAATCAATGGATGCAAGCAGTATCGTCTTCACCATAAGGGCACCCGGGGCCCGTGCCCAGGGCCCCCATTCTCAGGGGGCTCATATTCCTTTGCCTAATGGTTACCAATTGTAGTGGATAGCGGTCATTTTCGCAGCTTCAGAGAATAAAAAATGAATTGCGAACAACAATGTTACAAGAACGACTGAGTAATTTGTCAATTATGTGCATAGAAAGTGATATCCTTCAAAAAAATTACTTTAAGGATATAATAGAAGATTTTGCTCAACAGAAATCCCAAAAGAAACCGTTATCGTAATCGTAACCAAAAAACCAGCAGCACTCTAATATCATTAATGACATATTATATCATACTGTATTTGATTACACATAATAAATGGTCATACTTAGTAATAAAATGTTATTATAATTCGCTTTTTTTACTTTCCAAAAGGGCCCCAAATTCTTGAGTCCAAGGGACCCAGCCTAGTTTAAGACGGCCCTGGATGCAAGCAGCTTCCAACCAGTCGCTCCCAATTTATGGGGAAGGGTGTCCAACAGTGGACGTCCTGTGGCTGGCATGATAATGATGACATTAGCTTTCGTCAGTTATTTTGTTTGTATCAATAAACCCCTCATAAAATTATATGAAAGGATTACAAAGGATCAATAATGTCGTGGTCTTCTAGTATCGTAGCCCTAGAACAGATGGACAAATTTCAATGCAATTTCTCTCGTAAAAACCCGTTGTATTTATGAGATGGATTAGCGATTTCAAAGATATTCGAACGTCTTGTTAATTATTGCCCTGAGGATGTCGTGATCACCATTGATAAACCGACAAAGTTAAATATGTGTTTAGTTAGGTTATTAGATCGTCTAAGTACTTAGACCATCTAATGATATTAACGGCAAACAATGTTTGTAACGGAAATTTCATATTTTTTCTCTCTTATGCCGTATTTCAAGATTGTAGACCATCGGGATTGTACCATATAGATTTTAATGATAAGTCAGTGAGTGGGAGTTTTGGTATAGAAATATGTTTTGACAGGCCGTATTTATATCGTTACACTAGAAAATTGAAAGAATTACAGCAGAAAGACCGCAGACCTTGGCATTCCTTAATTTGTTTCAGCCTCCTCCTCCAGTCATTTTAAAGAAAAACTGCCTTGACACAGACAGATTGACAACAAATTGATCCTAAGTGTTTGTTATTTGGTACTTACGAAATCCTAAGAAAATAGCGCTCCCAATATAACATAGACTGACCCGACTTCTCTAAATGTATGTGACTTACCGCTGCGCGCGGGATTACACTATCGACTTTCATCATCGTCATCTTTTTGCCTAGTCTCAATTTATTTGGGGTCGGCGCAGTACGTCTTTTTCTTCCAATCTTCTACGACGTCATTTATAGCTTCGCTTTTATCATATCATGTGATCCGTCATCTTTTGTTGGACTGAGTCTACTAAGTAAAATATTTTACCGTATGGTCTTTATTACGGTCATTTCCTTCCTCTGCAACACAATTTTCGAAAGTGTCCTCCAGATATTTATTTTTTAAATCAATACCCAGTGTCTTTTGAACTGTGTTCAATTCCACAAAGACAGTGCTTAATACGCCATCCATATACAACCTTAAATTGCTATGGAACTGGCTTCGCATTTTCATCAGGCAATTAAAATTTAAATAACCATAACTGGTTACCCAGCCGGCTTTTTTGTTGTTAAAATGTATATATCGTATTAAAATATTCAATTCGTTTAAGGTTTAAAGCTTTTTGTGTCCCATGAGTTCTTAATTTGGGTTTCGGAATGTTCCGGTTATGTGTATGTTACTGCATTGATTATATCGTCAAATTATTGGTGTTACAAAATTTTAAAGTAACTTCGTTGGGTGATTTTATTATTCACTTTCATAAACGGCAAATTTTATAACGCAACAATAAATTGTGAACGTTAAAATCAAGCTAGTCAGTCCAAGTCAGTAAATTCAGATAGTAGGAGACAGGAAATTGTTACGAAAACTGACCCGATGACGACTTCTAATTGCTGCGGGAGGAGTTGGAAATTTCTTGGTCTTCTTACATACCCTAATTCTTTCTTTATAGTGACATATGATGTAACGACACGTCATGCGACTCGTTGGTTCTCTTTTTTCAGTGTTCTCCTTATTTGTTTCTTTTTCGGTTAAATCATAATATTTTAAATTCAAAATTTGATCTCTGCCTATTCATTCACTTTCTCTCTCTTTCTGTGTAGCTTTTGTTTAATCAGTTCATAATTTACCGTTGAAAAGATTGGACGTATACTTTTCTATTATTATTGTTTGAACTAAAAACTAAATAAATTCTGTTTATTCCTTTTAACCAGTATAAAATTTATTTTGTGTACGTGTGTAATTGTTTGTGTTTGTGATACCTTTTATTATAAGTTGTCACTGACAACGACTTTTAAAGGTCCGGCTCATCCTCATCTCTCTACATACTGTGGCCTACTCCTGGACATCCTCTACGACATCAGCCTCAGAAATCGTAGTTCAGTAGGCGTCGTGTGGAGTACCACTGTTGATTTTAGGAGTTATAGAGGGAGGAGTATAGAAGCGGGATTGTCCCGACAACGGTCATACAGCTACGCAAACAAGATGAAGTTGACACATTGGTAGTAGTATGTTATGTATCAGTATAAGAAATTTGTGACAGTTTCTTACATTTCAACTAAAACTAATAACACACTCCAGCGACAATTAAAACATCATTCAGGGTAACAAATATTGAAGCAATTGAACCGACCTTCAACGTGCAAACACCAGCTTTTGAAAAACAGCTGATCTTCAAATCAGTGCCAGAGATTTCAAAATTTATTCAAGGGTTAAAATCGCCGGAGGAACAAGTTTTTAAAGTACATTGTACACTTGTTATTATTATTACATTAAGTGTACAGTAAAAATATGCAATCAAAAACAAATTTATAAACCAAATAGAAAGCGTCGATCAAGATTTTATTAATGACAAAGCGGCAACGACACGACTTGCACCACACATCTCTGATGTTTCGACACGGTATTGTATTAATGAACGCATGTCAATTTATCAGCAGACAATGGCTTGTGAGACGCCTTTGTCACACGTGAACTGTGCCGCTTTTAAGTTAACAAAGTGACCAACTTGCTTAGATTTATGGACTGAAGTAGAGTGAGAGAAGTCCGAAACATCTTTGACAAATTATCATGACATGAGAAATCTTCTTGTATATTGCATGAGAAAGACACTATTTTTAAGTCTTCATGCCTTCAATGAGTACGTAGATCACAAAAAATTAACAAAAAACGGGATCATATTTGTAGTCGCAAAGAAAAGAATTGTAAAACATAACATGTGAAACAGTTGATGCACAGTGTATCACAGTTTGAGGCCAAGCAATTGATGACTCAGTACTTGGCTTCATAACTGTGTTTATTAATGAAGCCGTAGATTCTGTTAAGTCTAATGCCCACAGCGTTCAGCGATTGATACGATGCATAAATCACAGGCGAAAAACGATTAAAGAGTAGATTAGTAACACTATAATTTTGCTTTCAGTGTGTGTACTTAATTTAAAAATTACTAGATCATCAAATCACTTTCAAAAAGAAGTGTTCTCCAAACTAAGTCACCTAAAAAAGTAATGAACATTTTTACCAGTACACGTAGCGAGATGTGATCGGCTTACGCACAATCTTATAGATCTCGGTTGCGGTGAAGAAAATTATGATGGCGAATCAAAACTGCAGCAGCTACGTATCTAAGATAACAAGATGTATGAATTTCGGATTGCTATGGTAAACCCATAAATTGTTCACGATCCCAGCTAAATACAAATATGACTACAAACTGAAGAAATAAATTGTGTGCATAGGATAGAAAATCTCTCATTCATTTCCACATACAATCTAGCGTCTAAACTGTCTCATGACCGAATCGATGCGTCAATTGGTTACGAACTACGAATGAAACGAAATACGAACTTTATTATTACCATTATAAATAATTGAAGGATTTGTTTGTTGCATTCATTTTACAACATTTTCCAGGAAAGTTTCGTTCAAATCCGAGTACAAAAGAGAAGTTATCCCATAAAGGTTAGCTACTTTTGAATTTAGGTTAGAAATGACTAAACAATATACTGAAATTTGTAAGGGTCAGTTGTTGTTCAAAGTTTCCTATAACATTTTAGCTATATCTTAATGCTTACATATGAAATTGCTGGACCTAACGTCGAACGGCGCTTGTATTTGTTGAGAGCTAACGGTATTCTCACACAAGCAGATGCATTGTAACGATCAGGAATATCAGGTCAGACAATATAATGGGAACCTTTTTGTCGGTCTAGCTTTGACTAGGTACCATCTACTTGTATTAATCTTTCTTCTTTAGGTTTCTTTAAAGCAACCTAAAAAGATATGTTAACTAATTTCATAAGTAATTTTCTTAGTTATCTTTGATTGTCATGATACTCCCAAAATGAAAAATCTAAATTACCTCGTCAAAACATTAATTTCCGCATTCCTATCGTAAAATATAGATTAAAACTATTTTCAAATATTCACATTTCTTTACTGATTTTAATTTTTGCAAATTTTGGCAATTTCAATACAGGACCAAATGTAAACGTCGAGCGTTTATAGGAGATGGATATTTTATGGGAATTTTTGGAAATAAAAGTAGTTGACACTTCAGTTAGCAGCTCAACAGTAAGAAACAATATATTAATGAGTCAAAACTGGGATACGAAAGAGGTGCGTCGCGCACATGTTATCAGAGTTTACTTTGAATTGTCGTTGGTAATGTTTAAGATCAGTTTTAAAGAGCCCCTTACCATACATTTCCCAAAGTATTGTTCCATCTACCATCAAATTAACTTCTTTAGCCGCTAATCGCTTCTTTTATTAGCTGACCAAAGGCTGCCGACCATTTTCTCTAATAAACCATTATGTAATGATTCTGACTCTTTTAACGTTCGTCAGTATGACAGAGAGGTTGTAATTACTATTGAACACTTCAAAGAATATAAATTACCATCTACTGGTGACAGGGTCTATTCATTTGTGTGTAAAATTATCTTAACCTTTGGGGTTCAGTTTAATATAGAATGGGCTCATTCTGGAATTCATTTGTGCTTTAAGAAGTAGATTGATATGTAGTTAATTAAAGTTGCTGTATTACTTGTAGGATTAAATTTCGCCTAACCACTATTCTTTGATAAATTAGCTTCAGCCTGATGACAGGTTGGTGATGATGATGAATTACCTCTAACCCAACTAGGAGATTGCTAGCCATCACAAAATCAAACTTGGGATCACTCAAGGCTCTCAATCTACTTGGTCCTAATACGTAATTAAAATAAATTTGACAATTCTATAGAAGCGTGCTTTAACAAAAGATGTACGATGACCTGATAATGAGTGAGTACGCTAGATCAACCCTACAAGGATACATATTAGGACGCCTTCATGTTGAATATTGAACAATGAGCGATTTTACAACGGGTAGGTGCAACATTTAATGGTTGACATATGTTAGGAAGGCTAGACAGGCACTATTTGAATGAAACGACACGTCTTGTTGAACTTCAATATAATTCACGAAATTCCTCCAACACCAACATTCACCTTCGCTTCCAAGATTAGAATGCGCAATCGGTCAAGAGTCCCACCATTCCACCCGCCATTTTTACGTAAGACATTCGCCTTGCTGATTGGCTCCCGCCTAAAACGCCGGCCAATCAGGAACGAACACATGCTCGTACCTGATTGGTCGACGGTTTAGCATTTCCGCTTTTTAATAAAATTATTAAACAGTACCAATATTATCTGCAGTAATATTTTAATATCTTCATACGCTTATGAAATCAAAACCCTACAATCGACCATCCTGACATCGCGTGCGTCCCTGCACGCGACGCCCGGTGGCACCCTACAATCGGGATCATAACCAACTGCGCAATCTTAACAAATAAGTATCAATAATTAATTATAATAATATGCAAAGAGTATAATATATTCGCGAGCAAAATATTATCATACATTGCCAAATGGCGTACACTAGATCTGCAATAATCAATTTGTACCAAAATAATATGATAATTACAATAATTTAGACAACCATACAGCTTGTTGATAAACAATAAATTATATTTGGAGACTTCAAATTAGGAAATAAACTTCACAAAAACTTAAATCAATATAAATCTCTATAGTATTTGAACTAGCATTTTGTACCTAATGTATTGAAAATATAAAATTTAAGCTTTACATAAGTAAGAATGGTCTTTAATTATCAATTTTTATACAATTGCTATCTTTTCTCTATAAAGACTTATTATCTTCGATGTGCATTTTGGAGGACCAGGTAAAAATTACCCAAAATGTAAATCGAATCGACTTGATTGAGCGATCGATTCGCCCAAACAAATAAACATCCACCTATTATCGATTATCAGGAGCTGTCGCACACAAGACGATCGATTACTTGTGAGACGTCAGCAGTATCGAATGGGCTTCGAAAACACCAAAACACGAACCAATCGATTGTCGTGTCTGGTCTCGATAAAATAAATATCCACCAACGATCGATTATGGGGAACTAGCTGTCGCGCACAAGACGATCGATTACTTGTGAGACGTCAGCAACAGCAACTGGGCTTCGAAAGCATCAAAACACGAACCGATCGATTGCCGTGTTTGAGCTGGAACAAAGACAATATTCTGTAGTTTTCTTACATGTTTCAATTCACTCAATTACATTCAATAGTTTAATTTAAATCAATACATAAATAAATTAAAAGAGTATATTGTTGCCTTGGTTAATAACCCAATAGGCAACCAATACTTAATTGCTTCGGTCCTCATCTGAACTATAGGAATCTGACAAATTCTCATGGACTTGTAAAGCCGCGATATGAATCCATGGCTTCATACGGTCGGCGGCAACAGTTGTAGCGCGTTTGGTACGCGTACTACCTAAGCCGGGAATAGGCTCGACACAATATCGATCGTTACCTAAAACTTTGCTGACCCGATAAGGCCCTACGTATGAAGGCATGAGTTTCTTACTTTGTCCATCATTAATAAAACAAGTTTTAGTGATCTTAACAAGATCTCCCTTATTGTATATACGAGCAGGTTTCCTTCCTTTGTCATAAGCTAATTTTTGTTTCACTTGTTCACTGTCGACCCTATCTTTAACTTCATTTCGCATTGTATTCACGTCACAACGTTCCCGCGTCTCTTCTGCTATCTCGTTAAGGATTGGACTGACTTCTCCATTCATGCTGGTACCGAACAATACCTCAGATGGTGTTCTCCCGATTGTCTTTTGGACGGTATTGTTCAGTCCCCACTGGATCGTCCCAAGATGTCTATCCCAATCCTTCTCACCATACTTGACAGCCACCGCCCTGAGGGAATCAAGGATTGTACGATTGTACCTCTCGACTTGACCGTTCGACCTCGGGCTGGCTACAGCATTGAGAATATGCTTGGTGCCTTTATCGAGACAGAAACGTTTGAACGCATGAGACGTGAAACAACTGCCACGATCACTTATGAGACGCACGGGAACTTTAAACGTACAAAATATGTCATCTAGTGCTCTGATGGCATTCTGGCTATTGGTGTTTCTTACCAGTTTAATAAGGCAGAATTTTGTGAATGCATCGACAACAATTAACAGATGAGTATATCCCCTTTTCGACTTCACAAAGGGTCCAAGGTGGTCGACGTGGAGACTATGGAAAGGCACATTAATTTTTGTTATAGGGTGGAGTAGACCCTCGCGTTTATCAGAGCTGTTTTTCGCGTAGGCACATTCAAGACATGAATTTACATACTTTTTTACAAACCTGGACATTTTAGCAAACCAATAATGTTTCTTTATCCTGTCGAGTGTCTTCTCCACCCCGAAATGTCCAATATCGTCGTGGTTCATACGACAAATTTGCCACCTTGCACCCTTTGGAACCACCCACCGAACATTATCCTTGTCACCGTCTATATACCGATATAATTTATTGTCTCTAACAACATAACTCTCCCTCATATATTGCAACCCCTTCTCATCCAGATTACTGTTTAAGATATCACGAATCCTATTTAGTTCGCTGTCCCCAAGTTGGAGCGTGTGCAGCCAATCCTCACCAGATATCGCCATCACGGTTGGAAATGAGTCTGTCTCGACTCCGTTCTCGTCTACAATAGGATTACGGGACAATGCATCCACATGACTCATTTTGACTCCGGGTCGATATTCGACGGAACAGTCGAACTCTTGAAGTAGTAGCCACCAGCGGGCTATTCTTGGGATCAAGTCCCTCTTTGTAAAGGTGGATCGAAGCGCGCTGCAGTCGGTTATTATCTTAAAAGATTTTCCCAAAACATAGACCCTGAACTTCCGCAAGGAGCAAACAACAGCCAGTGTTTCCAATTCATAAGAATGGAAATTCTTTTCTTCGGGAGATGTTTGACGACTATAGTATATTACTGGGCGGAAAGGGTCAGTTACCTTTGAACGTTGTAGTAATATGCCCCCGATGCCTGCTCGACTTGCGTCGGTGTGCAACTCAGTTTCTGCCGTGGGATCGTATATGGCAAGGGTAGGTCTTTCAACCAATAGGGCTTTAAGCTTCTTAAAAGCTTCTTCCTGTTTTTCATGCCATTCCCAAGGAGTATCCTTTTTAAGCAGTTTGCTGAGTGGGAACGATACCTGAGCAAAACCGTTTATGAACTTTCTGAAGTAGCTTGCCAGTCCAAGAAATTGTCGGACATTGTGGACATTCTCGGGCCTTGGGAAATTCATTACGCTCAGTATCTTTTTCTCACTAGGTCGCACACCAGCGCTGCTGACCTCATAACCGAGATAGTCTACTCTGTCTAACAGAAAATGACATTTGGACAAATTTAACGTGAGATTAGCTTTCGACATCACTTGCAACGTCTCAACCAGCCTATCCAAACATTCTGTCTCGTCTTTGCCAAATATCAAAGTGTCATCGAAATAGACTGACGATGTCTTAAATCGAGCAGTACCGAGAATTGAATTCATCATTCGTTGGAAGTTGGCAGGTGCGTTAGCCAGGCCGAACGGCATACGGTTAAACTCGTATTGGCCGTCCGGCGTGACGAATGAGGTAAGGTGCTTGCAATGTTCAGCGATTGGCACTTGGTAGTAGCCCGAAGCCAGATCGAGCGATATGAAGCAACCCTGACCATTGAGACGCGCGATCTCGTCTTCAATTACGGGCATAGGATATCTCTCTTTGACCGTAATTGAATTCAACATGCGGTAGTCAACACATAGCCTAAGAGAACCATCTTTCTTGCGCACAAGCAATATCGGGCTGGCGTATTCTGACACTGAGTCCCTAATTATACCAGCATCGAGCATTTCATTTATCATAAGGCGCACCTTTTCTCGTTCATGATGCGACAACCGATAAGGGCGGTAGACGACTGGCCGGGTGCTATTCAGCTCTATACTCATTTGAGTCGCGTTAGTGCAACCTAATTCCTTAAACGAAGATGCAAAGCAATGCTTGTAGGTCCTCAATAATTCTAGCAAACGTCGCCTTGCATCTTCCGAAACCATCTCACCCACATGAATTTGACTTTCATCAATATCCTTATCGTTAATGACAGGTACTTCGGATAATTGGACAGATTCCTGTACGCTAACTCGTTTAACAACATCTACGGGTTCCGCACGACAAATGATGGAATTTTCCGGAATATGACAAAAACCTGAACATGGGATAACAGATATTCCGACACTACCGTTATTTGAAGTATGTAGCCCACCACTAACGAAGTACTGCTTATTCGGTTTCCCTGCAAAACCGTTGATGGTCATGAAAGTGCCATTATGTAAAGGGTCAATTTGAGCTATAACAGATGCTGCACCATACAGCTCTACGACACCGTTGGCTTTGATGTCAATCAATTTCCCTGTGCTTATATCCTGATCAGGTTGCGGCAATTCATTACCTATGTCAAAAAACTGTAATTTAATAGAGTCTTTGTAAACTATTACATGCGCTTGCTCAGTATACGATTGGCCTATTAAAACCGGCTTCTCCAAGAAATTATCTGCGACTATCTTACACAAAACATTAGCATCAACTCCATCTACGCTGATGTCAATAGCTAGTTTACCCAACGACTGGACTACACTGTTACCGAAACCTCTTATTAGTGAGGACACATTATCATGAGATAACCCTAAGTTATGGACGACAGATTCTCTCAAGAGGGTTACGTCACTACCAAAATCAACGAAAGCTTCAAACTGCATTCCGTTAATTCTTACCTCCTTAACAAACTTCGAACTTGGAACTTGATCATTCCGTTGACCGATCGTATTAATACACATAGTTTTTGGAAAGTTATTTGGCTTTGTGATCTTATTATCACCTTTATTTAAACAGTTTTCCACTGTATGCCCAACTCTATTACATTGTGCACATCTTATAATCGGTTTAGGACAATAAAGGAAGCTATGCCCCTTTTCCTTGCAATTAAAGCAACCTTGGCTGACCCTATACCCTAGTTTGTGGGTGACAGTACTATTGCTGCTAACATTAGAGACATCAACTTTGTTTTTGAATTGGTTTCGGTCAATGGAATGATTAGAATCCTTGCTACTAATTAAATACTGCAACAGCTGATCGGGGTGTGCACAACGCAACGCTAGAGCACCAGATCGAAGAGTCCTATCGGTAATACCGTGTATTATGCAGTCTACCGCACGTTTATCAATAATGTCACACTGATTAAGAAGGGTTAACTTTTCATAAAAATAATTTTCAATGGGTTCATTGAACCTGCTCTTCCTTCTCAGCATATCCTCCAGGGCCTGCCCATAATTCAGTTCGTGGGGGAAGGCGTTAATCAATTTTGCTTGCCATTCTTGCCAACTGTAAAGAACGGAACTTAATCCTTCGTACCAGACTTTGGCCAGGCCCTGAAGTTTCTGCATTGCAAAGTGGGTGGTAGTTCGGTCATCCCATCCGTATACTGTGGCACATTCGTTAACCTTCTTTAGCCACACATCAATGCGTTGGTTTTTAGTGGATGGGTCAAAGTTCGGTAAGATATTCATGTGGTCAATTTTAGCTTGAGGTCGTGTGCCACTAGTAGGCGGATGGGCTGTCAAACTGTCTTTTAAACAAGTAATGACATCAATAAAATCCTGCTTAGATAAAGATAGACTACGTGACCTGTCATGTTTTCCCGCGTCGACACGATGCTCTGCCTCGTGGTCACGTCGTCGTCCTTCATCCCTCGGTCCACGATCTGCTGAAGTGCGACAACCATTGTCGTTGGACCGTAGTGCTGAGCGCCTGGTTTCCTCCGCAGCGATGCGCTTCTCTCGCTCTTTCAATACTTGTTCTTCCAGCATCTTCACACGTTCTCGATATAGTTCCATTTCACACCGATCACGATGACTCTGACCTGGGCTGCGTGATCGTATCGGGCTGCGGCTTCGCTCTCTCCTAGAACTGCGACCTTCGTTCCTTGTCCGACTTCTTGCCCGCGAACCATCTTGGCGGCCGGACATCCGCCCTGGTGTTTCGAGCCTCCGTCCGCTCGATAAGAGACTACGGCGATCCCCGTGCGGGTCGGACATGGCCTGGAAACTCAGAGACGATAAAGATCGATTAGAATGAGTGAATTGAAATGAGGGTATTTTAATAATGTAATACTCGGGTACTTTTTGTTATAATTAATCAGCTAACATTCACAAAATACAAGGCTACTTACAGGGAAGAAGCAAGGAGATAAAAGGAACAAAAACGAGGAGAAAAATAAATTATTCTTTAAATTCAATTAAAAAAAAAACAAAAATGGTCATATCTCGAAAACGGCTCACTTTTGGTCGAAAATAAGGAAATTTTCCACCCCTTTGAAACCCCAATTAGGTTCGAAAGGAATATAACTAAAGACCCTTAGACCACCATAGATGCTATGTGGCCATACCACATATTCTAATGAAGTGAAAATGTCAGTTTAAAGCGTGTAGGTACTTGCATGTTAACGCGTCATGCTCGAGACGTGTAACATAGATCCCATAGACCACCATAAAATACCATGTGGTCATACCATCAAATCCATAGAGTAAAAGTGCCACTTTGGGGCGTGTACTTACGTGTTAAAGCGTTGTAATCCCACTTCTGAATTGTTAGGAAGGCTAGACAGGCACTATTTGAATGAAACGACACGTCTTGTTGAACTTCAATATAATTCACGAAATTCCTCCAACACCAACATTCACCTTCGCTTCCAAGATTAGAATGCGCAATCGGTCAAGAGTCCCACCATTCCACCCGCCATTTTTACGTAAGACATTCGCCTTGCTGATTGGCTCCCGCCTAAAACGCCGGCCAATCAGGAACGAACACATGCTCGTACCTGATTGGTCGACGGTTTAGCATTTCCGCTTTTTAATAAAATTATTAAACAGTACCAATATTATCTGCAGTAATATTTTAATATCTTCATACGCTTATGAAATCAAAACCCTACACATACAAAATTGACTGGCAAAATCCTACTGTCACGGTTTAAAAATATTGCTTAAATTACATACAACATAACATCAAGATCTTTATCCTAAATGGGGTGATCAGAGATATACCAAACATTAGCGTTTGGGTGTTCCAAATATGAAACAACCGCCATGGTTTACTTTTCGAAATATACAGAAATGAACACATGACAGGAGGTGATCCTATGGCCCGTTAAAACGTGCAAATCTATAGACGGTTTTTTGATGTTTGGGATATCTCTGACCACCCATTTGGGATGAAGGTTGTGACGTTATGTATCTATGTTTTAGATGGTTAGTAATAATCGCATAATGAAATAACTAGGATAGTCTTTACTGTATACGTTACGGAGGGTTAACGTTAGTGTGCTAACAACGCGCCTACACACGTAAAGTCCTTTTGTCTCCTTTTACGACAAATCAAACCAAATCAAAAATGTTTTATTTCGTAAGTTATAAGAATAACATTTGAAATCGTCATGACATACAGTTATCGCTCATTCACTAGGCAGTCTCCCCAGAGAAGAACGAGCAAGAAACTCAGGGGTTGCTCTTTCTAAATAAGTCAATACAAATGCAATATGAAATGTTTTTTAAAATGATTCGACAAAGAACAATAAGATTAAAACATACTGGATATTGCCGAGCGGTTCATGTCCACGCATTCTTATCATCCACATAGTGTCCGTTTAATGGTTGTTTTAAATTTATTTAATGGCAAATTTTGAATGTCTACCGGAACCACTTATGTCTACGGTTATGTAGTGGTAGAGCCACGCTGTAAGCTATTAGCTTGCAGCATGAATGGGCCGGCTAGACCGGGGAAGTACCACCCTCTCGCAGAAGACCGACGTCTGAGTAGTGGCATTTTGCCACTGCGCTTCGTCCGGTGAGCGAGGGCGCCGGAGGTCCACCTTCCAGTCTCTCTCCAGAATGGTAGCGGTATTTAAAGAGTTAGTACCCCAGGAGGGTACCAGCACTGCTGGAGAATCCCTCATCGCTCAGGCTGCCCTACTTATTCTGGGGTGGACACCTTCCTCAAAGGCCGGGAACGCATCTGTGACCCTTTTGGTGTTGCGGGTGCCCATGGGCGGCGGTGATTGCTTTCCATCAGGTGACCCGCATTATTTTGTGTGAACAGAGATATTGTGCGAATGGCGATATTGTACCAATGCCAGAATTGTACTAATTGCTCAGTGTACGAATTGATAATTTGTGTGAACAGAGAATTGTACGTACTGCGATATTGTACCGATGTCGATGCTTTCGCATGCTCGTTTGCCGCCCTCTCATATAAAAAAAAAAAAACCTTATCATAAAAGCGTATCCATTGTCCCTTGAATGACTTAGTGACTTTGTGTAAGCGACTGCTATGGACAATACGTTTATTTTTATATCTTGTATTTACATTGTTCACAATGTTTCCTAAACAAATGCAGATTCTTTCTTACGTACATTAAGTTTCGTAAATCAATATATTTACGAAACTTAATGCCAAAGTTAATATATTGATTTCCTGAAATTTATTCCTCAGAGTTATTCGGGAGCCTAACTTGTAGATCGCACGAACCGCTCGCTTCTGCAGAACAAAAAAACAATTTATGTCCGCGGCATTTCCCCATAACAGAATGCCATAAGCCATTATGCTATGGAAATAGCAGAGGTATACCAGCCTCGCGGTGTCCACGTGGGTTAAATAGCCGATTTTTATAATAGCGAACACTGCAGAGCTGAGACGTTTCGACAACCTTTCGATATGTGGACCCCATTGTAGTCCTTTATCTAACACAATACCATGAAATAGAGTAGTGTCAACAAGCTCCAACTCCTCGTTTTTTATTAAAATAGTACTAGCTACCTGTTTGACATTAGGTAGTGAAAATTTTATGCATTTGTTTTTTTTTCATTAAGAAGTAGGTTATTTCACGTAAACTATTCAACCACCTTAGAGATAGCATTATTCAGGGAACACGGAACGGACACCCACGGAAACAAACTGGTTAGTTCTTTTGACTTGCCGAAACCACACAGCACTGGCTAAATTAAATAATTTGAACAGTGTTTAATTACACAGCAAACCATACCATATGAAGTTCACACGAGCTTTTTGGGAAATTTTACGTATTTTGTGAAGCTCAAAAAATTTTGCAATATGTTTACATTTGAGCGCTGAGTTAAGTATCTAATTTATCGCAACATTTTAAATTTGAAAATCTTTCAGTGCAATATATATTTTGCTCGTTGTCGTTTGCTTTCGAATGTTCCAACCGATTACTCTCAACAAGAACGCCTCGGAGCTATAAATTATTACCAATTCAAATAACCTACTTAGGCAATTCTTCCGCAATATCCGAATCTACTAGAGGATGTGCCGATTTCTCTGTGTCACTATCAGTCGAGGATCGAGAGTAATCGATGGGATCAAAGGCAGCGGATGCGACAATAGAGTGCGTTGGCATCCGCAATCATGAACTGATTACGGCCCCTATCGCCCTCTGATTGGCTAGTAGGCCAACCTTGGCTCTACTTTTGAGCGCGTTGAATGCTCAACTGTTTATTAATTTCTTGATACTAGTTCGCAAAATCAATTCCGTTCTTCGCGAATTTAAACAAGGATTTCTAGATGTCTCTGGGTCTGGTTTCTCCACAATATTATCCTCAGATGTACACTGTTAAGTAATTAGTAAAATTCCATTTCGATTAACGAAGTTAAGCTATCTGGCGGGGTCAGTACTTGGATGGGTATCCACTAGTGGCATTTTAATATGAATGGTTTGTTGGTTTAGAGTGCACGTTAAATAGTCGGTCGCAGTTGTTTTCCAAGGTCTGCAGGGGCGGCTTATAAAATCTTACTCTCAGGTGGACAAGTCTGATACAAACCGACCAATCCGCATTTGACCCGCATGGTGGATATGGCCCATGTTGCGCCCCAACAGTGGGGACATGTAAGGCTGTTGTTAATGAATAAGCATTGCATTAGTAGTTAATGCATTTTGAATGTATGTGAGATAAGCAACATCTTCTTTCTTTCTTACATGTGGGAAGTTATTATTAACATTTAAATATAATCTCACATAAACTTAATTCTTGTTGCTAGTTCGCCAAAAAGGAAATATATAAATAAATTCTCTTTATGCTCGTACAACTGCCTTTTCTTAATATATTCTGCTGATCCAAGATAGCAGTTTTTAACCTGTTGTGTTTGGTGGCGTTGTGTATGTAAGCGTGTGTATGTCAGTCTTTGTCCGGATGTATACCTATCTCAATAACGGATGGTCCCAAATGGGTGCGGTACCCGACTGCCCAAGGAAGGGTAATGTTTTTTTTATATTGCACATTAAAGTCAGGGCTAGGTTCTTATTTCTTAGCTATATTTGATAGAAAGCATTTCGAAGATATTTAGCTTTTAACATAATTGGTTTGGTTTATCTGGTGTAAGACTCATTTGTTTTCTCGGGCATTTTCCTTACAATTTAGAGTTATGAATGTATTTGTTGAATAAACAATTTTAATATGACTTTAAGATTAAAGAAAAATAGTTTAAAAGTGCAATGATATTTATGTGTACCTACCAGTAAACAGTTGGTACTGACTGGGTTTGGGGAACGTTGGTCAAAATCCTGCTTGGCAGTAACGTGGACAGTGTTTTTTCATTGGGTAGGCAGAATGATAAAATCTTGCTAAATTTTTCTAAGCTAAGTATTGCATTTCATACATTGATAGCATAGTCTGATAATTGGTTCATCTTGTGATACATGTAGAACAATTTGCTACGGTAGGCAGTACCTTCCTGCTTGTATGAAGGGCACGTTTGGTCACACTTTTTCATGACATAATGCATTTATTAACAATTTGACAGACACCCAATATTTCAAATAGCATATACGATAGTGATTGTTAGTATTTTATCTGCCTACTACGTCTGATAGATTGATTTTTCTTTTATTCGAATCATATTGCAATCGATTATTAGGTAATTATTATTACCTACCAACGTTCGACTATCACACTCGAGCAATAAGAGGGGTGCTCACCCTCTGTAGCGAAACGGCGCGGGCGCATACAAGCCGCAGCGAGAGTTCAGTCTATCAATCCATAGTAATATTAGTAAAGAAATCGACTCGTGTTCGACGATGTACGCTTAATATAATAATAATTGTCGTTTTTTTAACTTTCGCTAACATTTGTTCGTGTAATAAAATGCCCCACACAACGTAAGATTCTACAATAAAATGTAACATTACATGCACGTTTTTGGTCGCTGGCTGCGCCTCACACATTATGTAGTGATTCAAGTGTCTACCGACATCTTGGACGAATGGGATATCCTTTTCTATTAATCTCGTAACTACGTCAAACAAATATCCACCAATACATTATAAAATCACTCCTGGGGCTATGTGGCGCACTAAAATCTAACATCGCTCTTCCCCCTCGCATGCATTTTCCCCGAAAATCATTTTTTTTGGGGTACATTTGAGGTATTTTGCTTTTCCATACGACTGCTTTCGTGTTTATAACCACAGGTATGTAGGTACCTACGTATACGTGATGCTAGAATACATAAAGTGGAATTGGGCAGAGCGCTCCCGCGCTCGCCCACCCGCCCGGCGAAGCTGAAAAAGTCCCGTGACAAATAGCGAACGATGATGCTCAAAAAAAAAAATGGAATTCAGCCACTTTGATAATATCAATAAATATTCAAGTTCCATAAATAGTGCTTCAAAAACAATAAAGTTATTTCGATGTTTTGTGAAAAGGTGCAGCGCACACGACGAACTTTTTGTCCACCATCCACATACGATTTCATTCCCGTCCTGTCTCTTCTCGTGGGTGCAGTAAAAGGTGACTAAGAGACAGCAAAAACCATCTGGCATGTTTCAACGGAGAAAGGTTCACCTCGTTTGACATACAAAAGCATTAAGTTTTTAATGTTTGGATTACCAAATGTTTAGGTTTGGGACATCTTTGACTCCAACTACTTGTAATGATTTAGCAGATAAGTGATGTGGAATGTTATTTGATGCAGTGGTCCTTGTACATGTATTTGTGTTGAGAACTATAATGCTTTATGCAGCAGAGTGGTTTGTTTTTAACCAGGAATTCGATTGATATGGAACTTTGGTGGTGATATTTAAAACATATTTTGTGCCCTTTTAACATGATTTCCCATAGTAGATGTCACGATTGCCCTCATTAACTGATATGCGTTAATTAACATGTTTTGCTGAACAGGTCTCACAAAAATTATAGAGGTTTGAAGAGACCGAATAATCGTGTCACAATGCTGTCGGAGGACTGTCCCTTTCCACGAGTTATGTCAAAGATGAATAATAACAAAACCTAAAATTACTCATCCTGAATGATTCCAAGTTTCAACAGTGCGAAAACTGAATAATGTCATATATTTCTTCCTGGTTTAACATTTTTGATTTGTTTTAACATTAGATAAAAAATCCGAGTCGCGGAAGGGGACATGTATCTATAGAGAAGCAATGTGTGTTATTTTTTTTAGGCATAACTGGGTACGCCTTTGACCATCACGAAATGATCACACTTACCTACCTATCTTACTTAAGTTTTAAACATTACAAGGTTATGAAAATGCAACGCATGCATGTATAGATTTTCTTTAAGGCAAATATCGCTTATTATTAAATTATAATGTTTGCGTAAATCTTTTTCTAATTTTTAATGTAATTATCTTCTAATCTGTAAGCTTTTTACACGCTTCATGCAACAGTGCAACGTTAAGTACACCTATCAATTTACCTTGTCTAAATTCGGATAACAGAAGCAGCTCATATCCGACACGTTTAATATCTTTCCAACTTCCAATCTATACTTTTTCGTTTCCATATCGTTGTATAAATTCAATCGTTTCGGTAGTCGTAACACCCACGCACCTACTTCAAGTAACCGTATTCACCACAGTAACTAATAAAACACGGTAACGGTACCAGGTATAATATTTTTTGTTTGTTACCTGTTATTTTGGTTTTTTGGCGCTAATGATACCGCGTAATGTAGGTTAGGTTGTTATGGAAGTTTAATGTCGACAGTATTTTGCAAAATCATTGTTTAAACAAACATGCCATTTGAAACATGAAAGAAATTAAATAAGTATCTAATAATTATATACCTACCACTAAAAAAAGGATTTGTCTTGGGTCCACTGGTTTACTAAGATTTCTGCTTTATCATATCAGCCACAGGACGTCCACAGCTGAACATAGGCCTGCCATAGAATTCCAGTGAGACCTGTGGGAAGCAACCTGCATCCAGCGATTTCCCACGACATTTATTAGAAATGTCTGTCCACCTTGTGAGTGGACGTCCTACTAACGTGGAGTGTAAGTTTTCTGTAAAATCCCGATTCGATTGTTCACTGTCGAACCATTTAGAATACGGGCAGATCTCTTTGTTGCTTTAATTCAGTATAGTAAGTACGGGGGCTTCAGTGTCCAAGAATATCAATGAAAACCGAAAGGAACGTAAATGTAGGTATTGTGCATTAGTCACATGAATGAACATGACCTACTCGCTACCAAAACAAATTAAATTTATCACAAAGTAATTGATAATTTAATATTATATTTCCCATATTTCTTCTATTGATATGAACCTAATTGTGTGTTAACATTTGATAATGAAATGATTCATTCGGGTTGTGACCACAAAGATAATTTGAGTAGGTAATAATAAGCTAAAAAGTAGGTACTTGTAAGACTTCTAGCGTTTTGAGTACATTCCAATTTTGTAAAAGACAGTACAACAGAAGTATATTAAAGCTCGCTTTTTGTATATTTTTAATATTGTTCTGGTTTTTTTGTTTCGTTTAATGTGTGTTCTTATATGCAATAAAGTGTTTAATAAATAAATAAAAATAGTACAATAAAAACTAATTAATAAAGCTACCTTTTTTTACACATCACATGGGAAATAAAATAAAAAATACGTAATTTGTAATGTTTTCTCGTTTGGCTTATGAAGCTGCCAATCCAAATTAAAAAATGAAATACGGCTAATTGCTCTGTTGCCAAAGCCGCTAAATAAATAACAAAAAAATAATGAAATATAGGTACTCATTAAAAGTACCTACTTAAGTTTACAGCCCGCATATAGTTTAGTACATGACAGTAACCTGACCCCTTTTGTTGTGTCCGAAAAATGCTGAATTTCAGACCGAGTATAGTTTAAACAGGGTACAATAAAAGAATCTTATACAATTAATGATTATTACAACAAAAATACTCACTCAATGACTTTTACATCCCGCCAAATTGTTCTTGCTTTTTTTATATTCAAATTAAGAACAAACTAGCCACGGCGCAGATTGTTCTTTATTTAAATTTATTTGGATGAGTATCTACATGTTCAAAGGTCAAACTTTTTGGACTCAAGCTTGAAAAAAAACAAAACCGTAGGATCTTCATATAATTTTTAATGTACACAATTTTTTTTTAGACACACATTAAAAAGTTTTGGAAGATAAATATGTTTTTCCTATTTCATTGGTGTGAAGTTCCACAGACTTTTCACTTTCATTTCACAATTAACATACCAAACAAATCGTTCTCGCTGTCTATGTTGTTTGTAATATTGTTACGTGTCCCATGAAATCGCTAATGTTCGCTAATTATTTTATTTCACCCAACAAACGTCGCTATTTTGAGCACTGGTCACACTTTATGAGCTCTGGTCACGCGATGCCAAAGGTTTAGAGGTATTAGTTGTAATTTGAATAGGCAAATGGAAAAATCATTAGAACGCATATCTATGATATACATATATTTTATCTATTTGGTTGTTTGTATGCGCATCACGGAAAAGTTACCTACCGAATGGATTTTGTGGATTTTCACAAATATATTTAAGATTTAAAATACGTAATCAAAATTAATTAATCTGTGGACTGTGGCCGTCAATATTAAAAATAGATATTTTTTTGTAAAATTTGTCCTTTTCTGACAAAGGGTACTGAGCCCATACAGCCAAGTTTTTTTATTCACTCGAACGGATTCGCAGACGGATAGCCAATATAATAAAAAATCTGCTGGTAACCAAGGACCTTTAAAAAAAAATTACGATATTATTGTTAAAGTTTACATCTCTCAAAAATATACCTACTATACTTCAAAATCATAATTTTAATATTTTGACTTGCATACAAAGACATCCAGTGTAATTTAAACCATTTGACGTATATACGTCCTAAGCTAGACCTTTGATAACAATAGAGGTCGTCGACTTGGATATTTTAAAATAGTCTTTATTTGACATGTCACCCATCAGTCATCGTCATAGGTATTATTTTTTCAAAAATAAATACCTATCTAACATACACTAGCCATCACATAAAGCTGTCATAAAATCATTTAGTAAGTATATGTATACACGAGCATATAAACGGGTTGATTTGATAACGTTCGCCTTTAGAATGACATGCGTGATTGGTACAGTGAGGTCACCTGACTTTCTCATATGGTACCAAATTATGTTTAAGAGGTACATACGATTTGTCAAACAGTTTACATAGAATTAATGTCAAATACCCTATACGAGGCAAGGCCCATATCCGTACAGTTGGATGTTTACGGGCTGATGATGATGATGTACCTATAACTTGAATATTTAGTAAAACCAACTATTTTAAAAGCTAAATTCCAAATGACTTTCATCTCGTTGCTAAGCATATCTCGCATATACCAGCTTTAAAATATAAAAAAAATGTTTTCAAATAGGTAGAGTAAGTTCTCTAAATATGGACTAGTCACCTAATATGGACTATAGTAATATTTCGCACGGTAGAATTGCTAGCGCATGGAATATAGCAACAAACAAAGCTCGTGCCTTGCGAGGCCTCACTAGTCATTCACAGCGAATCTCCGAGTGCGTTAGTGTCGGTGGCAGCCATTTTGAGTTTTTAACGTGGTCTGATGCAATTTTGAGGTAAGTTTTGTAAGATTATTGCAGCTATATTGCTATATATTTTACTGTACTTATTTATATCCTGAAATGGTTATTATATTAGTAGTTATTGTTTCTATAACTCGTAGCCGTAACTAACGTAAATATTTTCTGAGAATATTATAACCGTAAAGTAGCATCAGTTTCTTATATGGACCTCGACAGGGATTCGATATATGGACTAGTGGTCCATATTATAATCATGTAGTCCATTTTTAAGCCCAGTTTATTTTTGTTTTAGGATATGGCTTCGACAAGTCTTAAAAGCGTCAAAAACTTTGGTGTGCCAAAAACCACACTCATTCGTTTCTGCCAAAAAAAAGATACGCCTTTGCAGGAAGTGACAAATATAAAACTTGGAAGAAAAGCAACAGAGTTAGAAAATTATCTAGCTGAGTATATTCTTCGAATGGAGGAAGCTGGATTTGGATTGACGGCACGAAAACAACATAATTCAGCCTCTAGTTCTGAAGATAGTAATTATTCAGTCAACGATGATACTGTCTGAAGTCCGACAGAAGTCAAAATGATAACGCAAAATGCTTATACTGCGAAGGTCTTTTTTTCTGAGGACATCCATGGAGAACAATGGGTGCAATTCCCGCTTGTCTCCAATGGGCTCATGAAATTTGTGCAGGTGTAGAAGGAGGCGAATTTATATGTGAATTTTGCAATTAATGTTACAGAGATTATAATTTTTCACACATCTTTATTAAGTATAGACATTCCAGACTGATTAGTTTAAATATGTTTCTAATATAATTGGTAGAATAAGTACATTGTTCGTACCAAAAATTGTTCCTATAATTAAAATAATTTATACTTAATATAAGTGCAATGTTCGTACCAAAAATTGTATGGTCCATATTAAACAACCTAGGTCCATAATAAAAACCTAGTGGTCCATATTGAATTACCTATTTGAAAAAGGTTAAATTTGACATATTTTAGAAAATAATTAAGATTGTTAAAAAAAAAGTTGATTTACGTTATTTCATTTATAGTTTACAGTTAGATACTAGTTTTTTGACTGATTGAAATAATAAAGACTTACATAACTCGTATTATTTCAGTTTTATTTAAAAAAACCCACAAGGTAGTCCATATTTAGAGAACTTACTCTACTGCCATTTTAGCGCTTCACTGCTATGCAGACAAACACAGGCATACTTATGGCACAGTTCTTTTTGCGGGGATTATTAATAAAAGAATCGAAGGGGAGGCATTATTTAAACGAACCATTTCTAGCCATTTTTGCAACCTCTTCATCTCAGTAACTACTTACTATACATATGTACTAATTTACTCATGTAATGTGATGCTTATCGTTATACTATATTCCAATTTTAAACTATACGAGGTTTAAAAATCTTTTTTACATTAAAATACTATAAGACTTGTGTTATGTCTGCTTTTGTATTCCTTCATGTATCCGCTTTTATAGATATATTGTCTAGATACGCATAGAGGCTGTATAGAACGACATGATCGTTGAATACGACAAACTCTTAAAATCCGGATAAAGAAAACACCACAGTTATTGAAATTTAATACAATTCGTGGTAGATAAGAAAATGTAAAACGTGTCTAAAAAAAAAATGAGGTTTGAAAAACTGCGCTTGTTTCTTTCTAGCGAAGTAAAACGGCGGCGCGACGTTTTAGCGCCAACAATTCAATGCGGTGTTGCCGTACTGTGTGCCTAGATCTACTATGGTGTTTGTAGTATTCACTCGTCTTGATCCAAGTATCGTCTTACCTATATTATCATATGCAAATACTCAACTGTCAACTTTGGACTTCTCACGACTATTCGCGGAAATGAGTTTGGTGGGCGAATTTTTATACGAATATCATTTCTGTTATTGTTATCAGTGAGCTTAGAATAGGTTCCCACGGTCGTGGCTGCTCATATCACCACTTCCGCAGCTAGTTACTCTGCGATATTGACTCTGACGATTTTGTAATGCATAATTAAATGCATTAGAAATAGAAGTTATTATTATATCTTTACACCCGCTAAACAGACCCAAACGCAAGTAAAAGAAAATAGCTGTCTAAAAACTGTCTTACGATAACACTGATAAATTACTACTGTAATTAAATTGATGATAATTCTGTGATCGCCATCTAATTTAAAAATTTAAAAATTCCGATTGTGTACAATATCAACTAAAAAGATAAAGAGAAAAAGAAAAAAGAAGAGAAAAGAAGACGTCTGCTTTTTAATAGGGTCTCACTTGTAATCAAGTTGTAATCATTGATTTATAATAATAGGCACGCTATCGCGAATAAACGTTTTTCACAATTTTCTAAGTAGATTAAACAGCGCCATCTCTTTAGAATCCCCGAGAACTAATAGGACAGCTGAGAATTAATGGCCAAAACTAACACCGCGCATATTATTTTTTTGTTTAGTCTGTGCTCACAACATGTTAATCAGTCACATAAAAGTGCAGAAAGAAATTACAATATTGATCAATAATATGAATTTTACGAGTAATACTACTGTGATAACGACAGACACGTGTGACATTGACAAACCTGTTTTGTGTAGTGGTTAGCAACTCTGACCACTATACCAAAAGGTTACGGGTTCGCTAGGGGCATATGTTTATGTGATGAATACGGACATGTCAGTACCTGAGTTATGGATGTTTTCATTTATAATAAGTATTTATTTCCAAAAAAAAAATGAAGTTATGTATTATTTATTATTTAGTATCCATAACACAAGCCTATAGTTGCTTACTGTGGAACTAGATGGCGCTGTGTGTATGTCTAAGGATATTTATTTACTTTTTTGGTCACTATTCTGTGGTAAGTGATGCATTTTTTATAACATAAATCAGCTATTCATACGACAGTCAGCAGTTGAAAGAAGTCGGTGTGTGACTGAGTTTCCATTGACACCAAAAGCGTGTCCAGCCCAAACCCAATTGTCTTATTATTATTTTAAATTTAATTTCAAATTCAAAAATATAAATATGTTTATACAATGTGTCCCGGAGAGAAGTGACCAGCGGGCGTAGTTTGAAAATTTATACAAAATTATCGATAAATCATTTAAATTTAGAGACCTAACTGCTTTTGTTTTTTAAAAATTGTTAATCCTTTTTTTTTAATAGACATGTCTGACCTTCTGCACTATTTTAGTCATAATTTCTTTGTTTTTACGTCTTTCCCAATTCTTTTTTTTTTAATTCAGTGCTGTTATTATTATTCATCAAATTAAGTTATGAAAATTATCCCAAAACAAATAAATAATTTATTAAAAAAGAAATAAACTTAAAATTCGACCAACAAAACTGTATTTCTTTAAGTTTAAAAATAAAAAAACGAAAAATGTCCCTATAACATCATGTTTTTTTTTAATTATTATGATACTACATGATATTCTCTAAAATATCCTCGAACAATGTTTTTAGTTATTTCAAATAAATGTGAACGTACGAGAGATTGAAATTGACCTTTTATGCTCCAGTAACTAGATAGAGATAAGTTTAAAAAAATGAAAGTAATGTTTTAAGCAGTTTATTTGCACATTTAAGTGTTTTGTTATTACAATGAATCATTTTGATTTTAACATGATAGTTTAATAATAAATAAAAGATACTTAATTTGTTAAAATGGTTGTTTATTGAGAAAAATCAGGTAATTAATTAATTATGTTTCGTTACGTGAATTCATCAATGAAAATTATCCAAGATGGATTGGCAGAGGCGGTCCAATAGCATGGCCCCCGAGGTCACCAGACTTGACGCCTCTTGATTATTATTTCTGGGGCTACATGAAGCAAAAAGTTTATGCTGTGCCAATAATTTCAAGAGACCAGCTGAAACAGAGAATCGATGCTGCTGCCGCAGAAATAGCGCAGAATCATGCAGAAATAAGGCGAACTACACTAAGGATGTCATTTAGGGCCCTGGCCTGCATAACCGCTGACGGCGGTCATTTTGAAAACATAATTAATTAATTACCTGATTTTTCTTAATAAACAACCATTTTAACAAATTAAGTATCTTTTATTTATTATTAAACTATCATGTTAAAATCAAAATGATTCATTGTAATAACAAAACACTTAAATGTGCAAATAAACTGCTTAAAACATTACTTTCATTTTTTTAAACTTATCTCTATCTAGTTACTGGAGCATAAAAGGTCAATTTCAATGTCTCGTACGTTCACATTTATTTGAAATAACTAAAAACATTGTTCGAGGATATTTTAGAGAATATCATGTAGTATCATAATAATTAAAAAAAAACATGATGTTATAGGGACATTTTTCGTTTTTTTATTTTTAAACTTAAAGAAATACAGTTTTGTTGGTCGAATTTTAAGTTTATTTCTTTTTTAATAAATTATTTATTTGTTTTGGGATAATTTTCATAACTTAATTTGATGAATAATAATAACAGCACTGAATTAAAAAAAAAAGAATTGGGAAAGACGTAAAAACAAAGAAATTATGACTAAAATAGTGCAGAAGGTCAGACATGTCTATTAAAAAAAAAGGATTAACAATTTTTAAAAAACAAAAGCAGTTAGGTCTCTAAATTTAAATGATTTATCGATAATTTTGTATAAATTTTCAAACTACGCCCGCTGGTCACTTCTCTCCGGGACACATTGTATAAATATAATATATAAACCGTCAAGCAATACTATTGTTTTGAAATTTGTGCATCCCATTGTTCTTCTCTCGCTTGCATTGTCCATTCTGCTGTTTCGGTGACAGATCAGGATCGTACCTCTTTTCTTTTTAATGTGCGGTGCGATCAAAACACCTCATATTGTAGTCCTAGTGTAAAGGAACCTTAACCAGTCGTCGCCCGCAAAAACAAAGGGGTGACCTTATAGGGAAGACCACTCGTGTGGCTGGTTTTTGTTTGTCTCGTGACATGAGAGACCGAGCGGATTTGGGAAGAAGGGACGCATTCCGGGAAAGTCGTAAAAGCTGTTGATTTGGAGCGCGTTTATCGATGATTTTCGCATTAAGACTATTGTTTAAATTTAAACCACTGGTGTAACGATAGAATCGTACTCCATATCACCCATAATCGAACTGCTGCTTCACTGAATCATCCTTCTTCGATGGTATCTCTTCCAGACTTAAAATAAATAGTAGCAGACTTTATATGCCCATATACGCAAAGGACGCCTAATCGTGCAGCTTATTGTACACTGGCTTTCCGCCCGCGACTTCGTCCGCGTGGGAGATTTTATCAAAATCGGCTCAGAGAAAAAAATTGCCTATATGTTAAACCATGTCCTAATCTGTCAACCAATCAAATTTCATCCAAATACGTCCAGCCGTTTGGGCGTGAAAAGGTAACACACATACATAGATATATACAGACATACACAACACAAACTTTCGCATTTATAATATTAGTTGAGATTAATGCTTGTGTCCAAATGAAATACTTAAATTCATAATCTAATAAGCCAGAAAAATAACGAAGTTCTATTCATTTCCTAGTAAGTCAAATTATTTAATTCTAAATATTCTTTATGGAAAATTGCCACGATATTGAATCTTTACATTTAATCCGCTTCCAGTGTTATCAGTCTGTTTCTCTTCTATGAAACAATGCATTCCAAAAAAATGTTCTTCGTCGAGGGTTGAAATCAAAATCAAAATCAAAAAATGCTTTATTTTGTAGGGACACAGGGTACACTTAAAATAGTCAGATTTTACATTTTTAAAACTACTGCTTGTTCAAAAGGCAATTTTCCCCTGAGAAGAACAAGCAAGAAACTCGAGAGGTCGCTCTTTTAAAAAAAGGTTTTTATATTACAAAATTATTAATTATTATTTAATGTTATAATATTTCATTATTAATTGTGAAATAGCCTGGTTATGCGAACGGGCTGGTTATGTCCATGATTGTTTATCATCTAAATAATCTGATATTTTATAATATGCTTTCTTAATAAGTTTCTGTTTTACAGTATCTTTAAATTTATTGAAAGGAAGATTTTGTATATCAACAGGAACTTTATTGAAAAAGCTTTATTGTTTTGACGAAAGAATTTACAAGGATAAGAAATCTTTATTTGACCCATTATGCGACACACATACATATTAAACTGATCACATTATGTGTATAACCACAGAATACATAACAAGTACAAGTCGAATCCATAAAGTAGGTTCTACTGTCCAAATTGTTATCGTACTACGTGATGTTTGTATTATTACTCTTCGATTTTTATAAAACTTTAATCGATTCCCGAAATTCAACAATCTTGTAGGGTGATTACTGATTAGGCATCTACTAGGATCGCATGCTTCATCTTCAACCACAGATTGTGGTCAAACGTGTATCCTGTCAATGTAAAGAACAATGTTGATAATTTCCGTTATTATTAATCTCTGATCTGGAGAAGGGTTTTTTTATTAGGTTTTACTATTAAATCGCTTGCATGGTCATAATTAAACAAAACCCCACAAAACCGTTTGCATAATTTGTCCGTGGGAGCTCGAGTCTCACAAAAACCTTACCTTAGTTACTATATGGACGTCGTCATATGTATATTTATTACAAATACTTAGATACCCTTATCTATCAAGAATTTTGGTAGAAGTTGGGTTAAGTTTGAAGCCTGTCTGTTTGGGTGCCAGTCTGTAGATGTAGCGCCAAAATTGCTGAACCGACATGCAAACGGTTTTTCTACGAAAGCTTGTCTTTGGTTGGTTCTTAGCCAATTCATTTTGGTTGGACGGTTTAGTCATATTTTATGAAAATCAGTTACTAAGATGTCACATCTAGACAAACTGTGTCTGTGAATTAAAAAAAATTATTTGGCTGATTCACATCACGATATTTTTTTTTATCATAAGAAAATCGAGAAAGTTCAATTTTATCTATTAAAACACCTCTTCGTCAGAGGTACAGATAAGAAATAAGGAAATTCACAGTTAACCTGAAATGTTTACATTTGTCAAAATACCGTTCCCACGCGTCAATCACACTGAGAGCAAAAAAATATTTGGTTTTTACAAAATTATTGATAACGTATCAAAATTATTTATTAGGTACTTACCAAGTTATCATTTTGTTACGGGTTATTCCCGTTTAGTCTGTCGATTATTTTTTTCAGGCGTGTGATTTATTCGAGTCCACCTGTATTCGATTACAGTCTCAGTATATGAATCTGATTATGAAAGTATATGAAATTGCAGGACGGTTGTCCAATAAAGCCCTCTCAATTTTTGTGTAATTTCAATAACTATATTGCCATTTCCTCAGTGTCATCGTATAACCATCCGGTCTTCTACACCGATTTAGTGGCGACCCGACATAATTTCCAAGCCTTCAGGAAATTTGGCCACGATTACTATTGACATTATTATTCGCGGTAGCCTTTTGCTTTTCAAACATTAACACTCACTGCGTTGTGGCGCTGTCCGTGGTGTATCAAAACAGGGTATCAAGCATAACTTAATCCCCTTCCCCATAGGTTAAGCCTTAGTGCTGATTTTGAATTCATTTAGCTACACTCCCATTTGCCGAGGGGGGCGGAACTTCTTTCCTACTTATTAGTCTCTATTGGTCCAATGTAGCAATAGAGACACGTAGGGCACCGTCTACCTTCAGTAGGCGCCGTGCTGAGTACCACTGTTGATCCTGGCTTACAGGAGTTGCAGTGGGAGGAGTGTGGTGGCGGGTAATGCCATTTCCTTCGCCATTGGTCGAATTTGAAAATTTAAACGAGGGCAGGCAGCTCTTCTTTTAGTTCCTTGAGAAAAAAAATCACAAAATATTTCATGGATACTCGTTTTCGTTGAATATCTTTAAGTAACCGCCTCCGTGGCTCAATATAAACAACATTGGGTTTACGATTCGAAGGTCGCGGGTTCGATGTTTATATAAGTACTCGGTTTGGTTGGTGGTAGGGCATTTTAAATGTCCGCCTGGCTAGCTACCACCATCTTATCTAAATCTGCCATCAAGCAGCAATGTTAATAGCATTGTTGTGTTCTGGTTGTCAGAGATAAGATAGCCGGTCCCCCAAATGTGTTGGGGTTTCCGGATCAGTACGCTTCCACCTTCGACCTCATCTTCACTTAACATCAGGTGTGATTGAGGTCAAGTATACCAATCCGTTGTGCATAGAAAAAAAAAACTTTGAATCCCGTCCATTTTTGCGCTTAAGTTCTAGATAATAATTATTTTAATACCAGAGGTGAGTTTAGGTCAGTTGGAAATAACCCTTGTATTATTATACTTTTTACCGCGTTTTTTGAGTGTATGTAAACGTTTACACAAATGTTTACGTTTAACATAAGTAGGTAGATAAACTGCCAAAATGATGTGTGAAACTATTCTCCGAACATTCCCATAAAATAAAACATATAAATATCGCTCAAGAAACGTGTTCTTATCTAGAAATTATGCCGCAGAAACTGGTGTTTGTTGTTGCTACATCATACCTAAAATATCTAGTCATTCATAAAAAAAGTAGACGACCGATTGGTTTAGTGGATAGTGACCCTGTCAGCGAAACCAATGGTTGCGGGTTCGAATCCCGCGACGGGTTAATGTTTGTGTGGTGAATATGAACATTTATTCAGTCATGAATGTTTATATAAATATTTATGTATGTTTATCCGTTATCTAGTATCCATAGTACAAGCTTTGCTTAGTTTGGGACTTGGTGTAAGTTTTCGAAATATTTATTTATATTATATCATTATTATCATCATAATACACGAAAACCACAAATTTTGTGTCTACTGTTTAGTTTTGACTTTATTTTGTTTGTTCAAAATCAATATAAATAAATAACTCGTCATCACACGCATCAAGACGGCGAAATTTTCTCTCAAAAACTATTTTATTTCTAAAGGTTATAGTAGTTTGTGTTATGCATTTAAAATTGAACAGTGAAGTTTTTAACGAAACTAGATAAATGAAAAATATCCATGTATTCATCATACAAACTTATGCCCCTACCGGGATTCGAACCCGCGACCTTTTGGTATAGCACAGTTTCTAACCACTACAACAAACAGGTCGTCGTATAAATGTGTTGCAATCAGAATTGAACGAGTTTGCAAAGTTTCAGCCCCTTAGGTAAACAGGATATAGTTACTTAGGTACATACGTATTACATACGAGTACAACGAAGCCAGAAGTAGAAGCTGTTAAAAAACTGGTGTAAGTAGGTACTAATTAAATTACATCGATACAAAATAATGTAAAGGAAATTGTGAAATTTTCATTGATATGTTAATCGATCCTTGAAAGTTACTGGTTCCAGATTGACATTGATTTTACTGCGTAAAGATTTGTATTTTGAATTTCAAATTAAACGAAGAGTATTTCCGTTTGGCGCCGATGTGTTATTCGTTCGAATTTTGGGTGGTCCTCTTTCTGATTGATGCTCAGGTCCCTCTTCTGGTTCCTGTTTATTTCTCGCGAAATTTATGCGACAGTAAACCAGCGCTGAGCTCTTATAGGGCCAGCATATAGCTGAGTCGTTTCCCTTTCGCTGCTGCGACACTTATCTGAGTGTTCTGTTATTTTACTTGCCTAACAATTGTTGTATATGTGTCAAAGTGGCGAATAAACAGTTTCTTTCTTTCTTTCTTTCTTTATCGAATAACATCGCCGACAAGCATTTCGCCGTAAAAACATTGGTAGTTTTTATTTTGTAGTGTTGTATTGTTATGGGACTTTAGATTAAATTATTATTAAATATATTAAATTATTGTAAATTATTTTGCGCAATAAAGAGTATTTGTATTGTATTGTATTAAATGATTTTATTGGTTTTGACGACCTGTTTGGTGTAGTGGTAGTGCGGGTTCGAATCCCGCTAGGGGCATAAGTTTGTGTGATGAATTTGTGAATTGTGTGTGATGAATACGGACATGTAAACCCGAGTTATGGATGTTTTCATTTATAATAAGTATTTATTTACAAAAAAAAATGTATTTATGTAGTATATCAACCATCTGGTAACCACAACACAAGTCTATAGTTGCTTACTGTGGAACTAGATGGCGCTGTGTGTATGTCTAAGGATATTATTATTATTGGTTTTTTCAAAGGTCATTAGGTAGTTCATTCTGAGCTGTTTAACTATGTTTATCGCCAATGATTTTAGCAGTTCCATGTTTGAAATCTCTAAATTATCTCAACTCAACTTTATTCAAATACTCTTTATTGCACAATTAACAAAAGCTACATGAAGAATACAGCGTACATCATTAATCGCACAAAAAGGCGGCCTTATCGCTAACAGCGATCTCTTCCAAGCAAACCTTAGGGTAAAGATACAAGCTACCAGTAGGTGAGGTTTGCACTAATAGTAGCAATACGGGTGTATTTTATAGTTGGTAAAAAATATAACGTAAAGATAAAAATACATAAACTAAGCCTACCAACTATAACTAGATCATTTAACTGCACTTAAACATATAATATATTATTGACTACATAACACACACAAATTTATATATATACATATATATATTAAATATATAAATATATAACATTAAATATACACCGTGTAACGGTTAAGTGTAGTCATATTTTAAGGGCTTGTTCTACCCATCAATACGAACAACTTTTACTATGGGGGCAACTTCGAAATCGCGAAAAAAAAATGAGCTGTTCCATAGAAAATTTCAATAACCTCCCGATGCAATGTATGAAACAGCTGATTTTTTTTTCGCGATTTCGAAGTTGCCCCCATAGTAAAAGTTGTTCGTATTGATGGGTAGAACAAGCCCTTAAAATATGACTACACTTAACCGTTACACCCTGTATATACATATATAAAAAATAATAATAATAATTAAATAAAAATACATGCCATTTGTTTGCTCAGAAATAACTTAGAAATCATATTGACAACCACGGAGAAGATAAGAGGAGTTTCAATGATTTTTTTTTATTTTTTTATTGAAGGAAGTGCGCTTTGACTTTATTATTTAAGTAGCTAACCAAACTACACTAATATAAAATGCCTATGCAAATAGTTATAGTTTAAAAGTCATTGTCAACTATCTCTAATCGAGGTCAAGCCAATGCATTTATATTACCTCCAATCTCGAGGATAATCTCTTGCTCTGTAGATTACAATCGAGATCTGGAGATTGCTACGGAGGGTAAGATAGGTATCTTCGTGTAGGTTCCTTGTGACACCGATCAATCTCTTTTAAATCTCATTAAGATACTTTTGACGGGTTATAGTATTTTAATTTTCCGTTATATCTAGCATATTTTAAGAGCAACTTTTTTGTGGTCGCCAGAAACTCCAGGTCGATGCAAATTATGGGCAAGCAGGCACGATGTTCTAAAATCAGGGAAAATCATCCAGATAAACGTATTTGGATGAAATTTGGTATATACATAGAACATATCTAACCTGGATATACCTATAAAGTGAGTAGTTTCCGCGGGATAAACAAATTAACAATATCTGTGATAAAGTTAATCCACGCGGGCGAAAAGCAATTGAAACAGACGAAAACTTAGACGAAAAATCTGGCTTAGACAAAAGTGATAAGAGACTAGTTACTTATATCAAGCATAATTAGTTATATCCGCAGAGTGTGTTAGACCTGAAGACGTATTTTTGAGTATAATATTTCTTGCAGTCAATCAACTAATTAATCCCAGCCCATATCCACCCACTGCTGGGTATAGCCCTCTTCTCCATTACACCTCAAACTCAAACTCAAAGCGTTTTATTTCAACGTAAGATACGTGATATCATTTGTTGAATGTCAATTTAAATCTATTGGAAATAAAAATAGGGCTAAGCATTTTTCGGTCAGTCAGTATGTCCAAGCTATGCTTCGGAAAGGGAAATCATCTGTGGGAAAAGAAGCGGCGCAAGAAACCCACAGGATCATTTTCTTTTCTTTTCTTTTTTTTTATATATAAAAGTATACAACTAATACAATTTTATAATTTTTGGGAGCTGGGCGAAGTATACCAAGCGTTTTTGTCATTTAGGTAGTCACTAATTTTGTAATAACCTTTTTTTGTTAATGTTGTTTTGACATGGTTTTTAAATTGTTTTTCATTTAGATTAATGATATTCTCAGGTATAAGGTTATAAAAGCGTATACAGTGTCCCATAAATGATGTATTATCTTTGCTCAGTCTGAACATAGGGGTGGCTAATTTGTCCTTATGTCTCAAATTTAAGTTATGCTTATCGCTATTTTTTGGGAATGCAGAAATATTTTTTCGTACGTACATAATATTCTCGTAAATAAATTGTGAAGGAACAGTTAAAATATTAATTTCTTTGAACCTGTCCCGAAGAGAGTCATATCGACGCAGATTATATATTGCGCGGACTGCCCTCTTTTGCAAAATAGCCATTTTTTTAATTCAAAATATTTATAAAGCAAACAATTGAACTTACCATTATTGTTAAAACGTTCGTGGTAAATATGGTTGGTCACTTTAAATGAGCACGCTAATTATAATTTTGAATGAATAAGTTCCGAAGTTCTGTGCATCGAATTTGTAATTATCCACCAGTTAATTTATTCAGAGCATCGCTGTCACATAATATACAACGAGTAAGTTGCTTATCTTGATCTATTTACTAACTATTAGCAAATTCGACCTCTCTGCCCGTGTACGGCAGTAGCTAATGGTAGATGTAATTACAATTTTGTCGGCTTTTAATTAGTTGTCAATAGCTATTACGGATGTTTTTATTTTTGCCGCTTTACTTTTTATCAATGTGACAATTTCTAGACTCGTTTCAACTATGAGCCCGCTTCTACCTTCTGCTTCGTTTACACTTAGCATCAGGTGTGATTGAGGTCAAGCAATAATCTGTTTTGGTTAAAAATCAAACTGCACTCATCGTATATGTAAATATTAGCAAGTTAGTGTTACCATTAAAAATAAATAAATATTTCGGACACTTACACCAATCATCTAGTCCCAAGCTAAGCAAAGCTTGTACTATGGATACTAGATAACGGATAAACATACATAAATATTTATATAAACAACCATGACTCGCGAATTAATGTTCACATTCATCATACATACATTTACCCATCGCGGGATTCGAACCCGCAACCGTTGGTGTCGCTGACAGGGTCACTATCAACTACACCAATCGGTCATCAATTATTTCAATTTTCTGTATTGTTTTACCTGTGTTCTTCCTAAGGTGAGCAGCTCGCTTGTTTGACATTTCTAGCCATAAAAAGTTACTTACACCTAATGCGTCACTATGGATGAGCACGTATTAAGTTTGTACCATGGTTTGTAATACTTGTTCGTATTTAAAGATCCCTTTATAAGACATTGGAAGTACGAAGCGTAATTGACGAGGCCTATGTCTGGACATTCTCTAAACTGTGTACGCATCTGTCGCTGGAATTTCCAAATTTTTGGCACGTTTTATGTTTTCATGCCTCTCTTTCATATCCTATCACCGATGAGATCGATATCTTTAAGGTTTACTTAATCGTTTTCTCTTTTTTCCCAGGTTTTGTGTCGTGCTCGCCGTCGCCATGCAAAAACGGCGGGACATGTCTCTCCACGTCGCGCGGTGAATACTTCTGCAAGTAAGTTATGTCCTGAGTTATTACTTTTTAAGCAGCTATACAGTCAACGGTGCGGCACTATCTTGGAAGAATTACGAGTAGTTAGAACAATTTGTCATTTCATACAAAATCACTTCGTGCTAGTACAACGATATTATGCTCCGGTACTTTTAAAATTTTTCAATTTACCGCTTAGTAGATGAATATAGTGTAATTTGTTTTGCACCAAAATATACTTATATCTTTGAAAACTGACTAAAATAAAACTTAGATGAACTTGAACTTAAAAGTGTATTGAAACTGGAATCAGACAGCGATGAAAACATTTCAAAATAATAATAAGAGCTATCAATTTCAAAGCATCGCAAATAAATTCAACCATCGTCCACATGCCACAAAAAGCCGTTACAACCCCATAGATACCCACATGGGTAGCGCCCAACAACCATATCGCCCTTCGAACTGCCTTAGCTTTGTGTATCAAATTAAATACAGACAGGCTTCAACGAAAATTGATAATTATTCCTTGGTAATAAAGTTTAAGACTCGAGCAACTTTTGCTGCCGCTTTGTAAACGCGCAGACCAAAATTAAAAACGAAACCGAACATTCATAATACCAAGAGTAATAAGGTTGATAGTTAAATGGCTATCAGTATAAGCGTGTGCAACGCGTCGGACAGATGTACAAGCGAACCCTTCGGTGAACTCAAGTGGATCCTTAATTGCGTTGGCGTAAAAAAAGAACGTTGGGCATTGTCGCTAATGCATTTCACTTGTGTCGATTGATTTGTGGACGGCCGAGTTAATTTATTCAAGCTTGAAGCAAGGTTAGCTCCATACTGCACGGTCAATTGTAAATCTATAATTTAGGGGTGTTGCAATGTAAAATATATAACTGTTTGGATCATCCTAATTCTTTCTAATTTTATTGGAGTCGGTTTTATCTGCTTACATTTTATTCTGTCCACAATCCACATATTTTAGCTATTCCTTAATCATCTTTTCATGAGTCTTCTCCTCTATCTCTATTTATTCATCTAGATTATTTATCATCATCATCTAATTTATGAGCCATGCTCTTGTCGGTGGAGATTTTTCCATATCTCTCTGCTCTCCGCCTTCCTCTTGACCTCCTGATACGACACGATGTTCAACTTCTCTTTTATCTGCTTATTTTTATCGCATTGTATGCTTATCTATATATATATATATATATATATATATATATATATATATATATAGAATTTATGCTTTTTGTTAAGGCCCTAAAGTTGAGTTAATGAAATCGAACTTGTACTGATCATGCTGCATCATTCGTGCAGAATCATTTTGCAATGATATGCATATTTATGATCGACGTCCGCTTCGTTAGTTGCAATATTGTGACTGGGAAGTGCATACGTCTGTCATTCTTGTTTGATATCGCTGGATTTAAAGGCGTTATCCGTTTGCTCACGTCAGTTGCTTACACTCAGTACACCTACCCACTTTTTAAAAACATGATTAAATTAAGCATGCATAATGTCACGATATTTACCCCAAATGGGGTGGTCAGAGATAACCCAAAATGTGATCGTTTGGATGTTCCAAACATAAAGTTTTATGCAACAAGATCCGCGGTTCACCTTTTTAAATATAAAGAAATGCGCATATGAATGCGTGTGTGAACCCACTGTCGTTAAAACTTGCAAATCTATAGATATTTTTTTATGGAAACTCCCTTAGTCGCCTTTTACAACACCCACGGGAAGAGCCAGGTTAGTTCTGTTGTTTTAACATGCCGAAATCACACAGTACATGAATTAATCTGGACATAATCATTAATTTTATGTCTTCCATTCCAATTTATGTTATGTTTTTGCTCTTTAACTATTTCATTTCCTTCAGATAACTCACGAGCTTTGGGCTTCTTTCCACTATTACTGACTTTCTTTGGTCAGGTTACAATGTTGTATTTAACTTACTATAGTTGTACTGATGTCATATCATCAGCGAAATCATCAACGTGTGTATTCCTTTTTGTCTTCATTTCTTCTCGTCGACCATCATTGAGATCAAAAATCCTTTTACCAATTTGTCCAAATATAGGTGTATTTTCTTTACAATACGCCTTGTAACGTTACGCACTAAAGGGGTAATTTGAACCTTTATCAGATTGCCGTATATGCCATGAACTCGTTATGGTGTGCAGTCCACACTAGGGCCCTCACCCTTACTATTTGTCTTACACGAAGTTAAACGAGATGAATTCACTAATATTCCTACATTTATGTTACATATTTCTATATAATTCAATTAATGGAGCTCACGTGTTTTTCTGGTATTAAATGATCTACAACCCTCCATATATGTATATGTAGATTCTTTATTGCTCCAGAACATTACAATCATTATAACATAGTATAAACGATAGGTCATGTGCAAAGGTGGAGTTATCGACATGAGATGGAGGTATTGACATTTCTGTTTAGGTTATTAACAAACCAAATTGATTGTCCGCAACTATTGAGTAAGATTGGTTTTAGCGTATCTCGTAGCTACCCCAGAAAAACATTGCGCCTCCCTCGGTATCACACCGCAGGACAATCCTTGGAATCAACTCGACAATTCCTCGTTTGTGTAGGTTGCTCAGCGGATGTCGTGGATCATTTGATATTAACTTTGATTCCATCAACAATCTACGCAAACATTCTGGCTGGTAAACTAGCACCTGCGGAATGGACCCCCACCAAGAATAATTATCATTGTTTTTCTCCTTATTCTTTGTGTTTCTAACTTCTCTCTGTTTTTTTTTACAAGTAGTTAGTTATAATGCTAACTGTAAGTGCTTAATAATTATATAGATAACTAGGCATGAACACTTTTCCTTTTCTTCGCTAGAATAATATTATATGACGTAAGGCTAGAAAATACAAAACCCATTTTATTATTTGCAATTGCTTTTTGGTTTTTATGTAAAATTATTTTGCATGTTGTGTTTGCCTTAAAATGGCTGCACACTCAGCTATTATTTAATTTATAAGCGTTATTTATAAGTCATAGCGGCAGTGGCAAACCTCAAATAAATAAAATAAAAAAATAAAAGTAGGAAACGAAGTAAATTTGAGGTTAAGCTGCAAATTGTGTGCAAAAATAAACTAACAATATGTATATAACCTACCTATCTTAGAGAAAACGTGTTCTAGTCTGTTTCCGTGCTTTTATATTCAATTTTATTCTTTATTTTTAATTTCTTGTATATACCTCGTTTTCGATGTGCATTAATATCATGTATCTACTTCGATTGCCTACCTATTTAAATAATGCTACAAACAATATACCTAGGTTAATAAAATTCTAGGCTAGTTATTTGTAACTAAAATATCTAACTTGTAACATTGATTAGGGTTAAAATCCTAAATAAATTATTCATGAATACACTCAAGAGCAAAAAGACGACGCAGTTTAAATTTTTCTGCAGCAAAATGACTAAAAATGATATAGGAAAAAATTTCGTTAGAATCATTGTCATGGCACGGAATAAATAATAGTAGAAAAAAATGCCGCGTCAACAGAAGATTCACTTGCATTGTACTCGTATGAATACGGCGCTGCATATTTTAATTTTGCCACGCTGTGACCAATCATGTCCTGACGATAATTTCTCGCATGGCAATATATTTGTTGTTATTGTAGTTATAGAAAATTCAAAATTTCATTAAAATCACTGCAATACTTTACGAGTTAATGAACTAAAGTTTGTAAAACTTTTATGAAGATTTATTTTAAGCGGTTTATTTGCTTTCGAGGGACCTCTTTGATCAACAAAATAAAGTGATTGAATGTTATTTAAATAAAACACGTACTACCTGTATAATCTCACTAAAGTCTCACTTGAAGTCATAGTACCGGTAAATATGTCTCCGGAGCCTGCGGAACCCTTTGTTCTCCTCATTGGTGGTGCTCATTAAAATCGTTAGCCATCTACGGCATTATCCACGGAGGAAGGTGCGAAGAGCGCTGTTGTGTGTGCATTACGGAAATTTCTTACATTATATCCAAATAATAGGCATTTAGATATTTGCTTTGTCTAATTTTATAGACTTATTTAATTTTCACGTCTTTAACATTTTGTATTTTAACAAGTTCTCATTCATCTTCACATGTTTCTTGTTTTTAACCGACTTCATGTTCTTATTCATTTATTAGTTCACATTAATTATTTCCTATGACAGAGTCGTTCGCGTCATAGTAAAATAAGGTCCAACCTGTCTCCATCACGATGGGCTGCGTGGTTACTATATTAATTCTGTGGCGTGGTCATTGATCCGGAGCTCCCAAAAAAATCACGAACGCCAACGTGCCTCCCAGCGCGTCAATCATGGCAAAATCCTGTCATCAAAGCGATGCAACTTGCGCCAATTACCTTATCGCGGAAATTTGTTTATCCCACGGGAACTACTCACTTTTTCGAGAAAAAAAATATCCTGTTTTAATCCAGGTTATATTCATTTCCTTTCCCCTTGTAAAAAAAGGTTATATTTCATTCTAATCCGTTCACCCGTTCGCCGTGTTTGAGCAACAAACAAACATATAGTAGTATAATATTAGTTAGATGAGTGAGACTAGTTAGATGTATGTAATTACTTCCCATATTTTATGACAAGTTGAAATTTTTCCTCACGTCGAATTAAATGACAATAAGAGCAATGTTCTGTAACCTTGAGGGTTCGATATTGATCAGAAAGGCAGTCGTTCATATAAGGGAAAGGTTGTTGAAACTTCTTCAAATTTTGAAGTCGAAATTTATACAATAATCAAATAATCAAATACAATACTTAAGAGATAATAATAATAATATATATATATATATTATATTCACATAACTATAAAAAGTGTATCGCCTCGAGCTCTCTTACCTGCGGCATTGTCCCCAGCACGCTAGCCGCCGTAACTTCTCAAATATAACACATCTCAAAACCATTTATTCTTTAGAATATTCATGAAACTTCTAGAGGATGCCCATGCAAATTGCGTGAAAATTCTCAAAATATAGAACTGACGTTAACGGCACTGTGTCTCAAATTTGTTTCAGAAAATATTTCATTAAAAATAACTTATTTGTTATTAACGTACCATTCAACTGTTTAAATGCCGATTCTTGGTTTCTACTTACAGTTGCTATCACACAACCTCTTGACGATGCCATAACATCTTTCAAGAAACTTTTTAATCTATGTAATACTGTATAAGATGGCGGGAAGCCGCTGGATGCGGGCAGCGCAGGACTTTTGTCCAGTAGTGGACGTCTTTCGGATGATATAATGAATACTGTGTTTAATGTTAAAACTTAATGAGAACAATTTATTTGCAAGAACGCAGTGTATTTTAATAAATTAAGTTTACGGTGTTCTCCAAGTGATGCAGGTTGATCTGTGGATGCAGTGTTCAAAAAGTTTAGTAAATTTACTTTCTAATTAGCATTATTGAATTGTCATATTGGTAATACTGGTTAACGGTTTATTTTGGTATCTAAATCATCATTTATATTCCAAATTACAGGTTCACACAAGGCAGATAGATATTGTTTGATTCCAAGATTCTGTCATTCAAAGATTATTATGGAATCTTCAGTTATATCCGTACTTCAAGCGGCATACCTGAAGTCAGATGTCGCAATGAGTCACTCAATTTACAATAACACTCCCTCCACAGCACCGATATCTAAGATGACAGATATCTATTGTCCACTACCTGTACCTCTCTCGTCTAGACGGTGTCGGTGAACTGTACTAATAGACGTGGGCGTGCGCGCCAGATTCCTCCGAAGTCATATCAATAGCGTATGCTATTGAATTTTGGTATTAAATAAAAAATCTATTTTAAATAATTGTCTATTTTCTGTTACTATTTCAAAATTTACAAGTTGTTATTCTTAAAAATAATTAGTATCTCGTTCTCTAAATTTTAATTCCTTTTGTTATATATTATGTTATAATTCCAAGAGTAGACCTTTTTTGGCAAGCATGTCTTAGATTTCTTTTCTCTTGCTCAGCTCACTGGGCTTTCTGTTTTTCAATTCTGTTGATGTAGAAGCGAATACGACGCGCCTCATTTGTTGTCGTAGTTACACCCTTTATCTTTCATTTCTCAGCATTTCAAAATAGGTAGAACCATATAATTTTAAACATTTTCATTAAAAAGGAGGATGCTGTCAATTGGATTGTATATTAATGTTTCGCGATTTCCCTACCAGTTGCGAACCGATTTCTATTTTTTTTTTGTAAAAGGTGTGTATTTTGTCGGTGCAATTTTTATTAGTAGGATAACTAATTGTAGGTATATAGATGTACATTTTGTTTCCAATTCTCACAATTGTCAACATTTATCCTATTATTTGATCGAAGGGCGGGATCACGGTCACAGCTTAAATAAAAATAACAATTGTTACCCCATCTCCAAACACGTGCACACCAAATTATCTATTGAAACTTTGTTGTCCGTAACGTGACGGGATTAAACGTAATGATGTAAAATCATTTATGGGTGATAGTGCCCAATCCACGTAGAGATAACCTCTTATTAAACATACATTCTTGAAATTACCCTTTTTGTAATCTATACAATGGTAATAGTCTTTTCAAAATCAATTTTGTATGGGACCAGACAATCGTCCATACTCGCCTCGTCTCCGCCCACAACCATTAGCAGGATAAAAGCCGGTTCAGATAAAAGCGAATGTAAGAAAACGATAATGGATCTCTCCTTTGACCAAAAATCAAAGCTTCGTAATTCAATCCGACGACCAGATAAGCTTATAATAGCATCTTTTGTTCTAGAAGCACGTTAGTGTGATGTTGTAAAATTTTTGCTTTAGCGTGCCCGTTATGCTGTCAGTATTACTATCTAATTTCTTTTAAGATTTACTAGAATTGTTTTGATTTAGCATTCAATTCTCTTACTGAGTTTGAATGGCTCTCTTTGGATAACTTCATTTATATGTGCAGTGATTGCAGCCTCCTTGATTTGGTTTGCGGTACTCCGACCATTGTTATGTTCGGTTTATTTTATGATCACTCCGTCGATCCAATGATCCCATTTTACCTTTAACATCGAGATCGTTGGAATATATTGTGGTAATAGGTTCTAGTGTTCCCTTTGGGTTTCCATTTAGATTGATTACATTATTCAAAGTGCATGTTGGTTTCATCTTCAATTCAAATCGGTAATAATTTGAGACAATCTGTGATGTTGTTTTTCATAAAACAAAACGGTGATGATGTGATTGCGATCGGTTTTATGTCCTAGTTCTTGAAAACATAAAACTTATAGTTATATTATAGCTACACTGTATGTAGGTTCTTGGCCCAAAGTATCTGATTTTGATGTAATTTCATAGCAACTACCAGCAGCTTTTTACGACGTCCATCCACTTCGTTTCCAACCGTAAATTACATTGCTGCACGATCATTTTTAAGAGAATCATATAAAAATTACACCAAAAACACAACCGTGTCTCATAACATGTACCAAAAGTGGCTCCAATTCTGAGAATAATATACTCTGGACTGAACTTACGACCCTCGGCCATCCGGGGCGCACACGTAGCACCGCTCACGAAAACATTATTTGTATATACAATGGTTGTGTGTGATGAAACATGTACACTTGACGTATGTACTTACGAAGACTAATCTACATGTTGCATGAGTTGGTTAGATATTGAAATTTGCCGGTTTGTATTAGAGGTAAAGTTCAAAGTAATATAATGTGTTGTTAGGAAAACTGAACATGATGAACTAGAAGTTTCTTTGAAGGGAGGCAAGTTCTGTATAGGTAGATAATGTGTAAATGGCAAACTTAGAGGAAACAGTTGCTAGGAACTGGTTGACAGATTGAGTACCTGTCAGGGACAGACTATCTTATCTGAAATAGTTGAATCACAATAATGCTATTAACTCTGCTACAAGTAGCAAGCTAAGGCGATCGCGATGGGCTAGATAAGTTTGTGATATCTAGGTAGGCAGGTATTTGAAATACAAACAATTTAAACCTTAAATATAATCATCAGTGTAATCTAATGAAGCATTATTAAGCAACGATTTTAGAGGGCAAAGGGGCGATACATAGACAAGTAATATAAACATTTAACTATTTACTCGTATATACCTTGAAAAGCCTTACTGAGTTTTCTAAACAACTTTGTCTAGAAGCCAATGTATGATTAGCCATAGATCCATTCAATAGCTGGTACGTGATGAAGCTTTTAAAGAAAGTCTACGAAAGTCCGTACTCAGATACAGAATAAAAATGGTACCTGAAGAACGCTTCACGCTTGAATAATATAAGTTTTTCTCACATGACTGTAAACGATTATGAGTTTGAATTACAAAACATTATAACAGATGACCGTGTAACAGTAACTTATACGTTTATGTGCGGAACGTAACCAATAAAACAAATGCAAAAAGCGTTGACTGCTTACAGAATTGCGAGCAAACTTCTTGTTGTATAGTTGCGTCAACGAACACCTATGCCCAAACGTGCCACGTAGTGGTTACACAAAATAATATTCTCTATGAATTCTAAGTGACATCGCCATTTTTCCTTAATGCCGAGTGACTTACACACATTTGTGAAATATTGCCAAAAGCTTATCAAAGCCAGTCATTTTGACCATAAGTTTATTCTGAGGTGTGATTATTTCTATTCAAGTGAAGATTTCTTTTATGATGGACGGGAGAGGCGGTTGGGCATTTTTCCTGGTAGAAAGTGAGGATATAATCGATGATTAAGCTCGTTCCGACAAAGAAGCTATTCTTTTTCAAATTACAGAGGTTTGATCACTCGGGAATGAGCAGTATTGCAAATAGATTTCATTAACAAGAATTGTTTGTATAAATTCATGCATGATACAGGGGTAGGATGATATACCAATGTCGAAGTCAAAAGTTTGACGTTGCAGCCTATCAATGATCTAAGTTGTTATGCTCACGATGAAGATTGTATTACTCCCGGTGATGACGTAGAAATGAACATAGGTACAAAGACTTAAGTGAGCAAGAAGAGTGTTTCCTGTTAAAGTTAATACCACAGATTGAGAATTAGACAACCCTGATCCATTAGAAACAAATGCGTTTATAATACAGGAGTTGAGTTAGAAGTGCATTAGTTTAATCGCACCCTCTCGTATCGAGCTACCTCGTTACGCCGCATAGAACCGGATTGTTAAAGAAAAAAGGCAAGCTTTTTCTTGGTTTGTTTGACTTAGTTCCAAGAACATAATAGCGGGCACTTCCTCAAATTCGTTTCGAGATGACTCGGCCGCGAGCGTGAGAAATAAAATGGTACTTTTGGGAATTGTTCTCGGTGTAAGTGTTACCTCTGTACGTATTGTTGTGTAATGTCATCTAGATTTTAATCAATGTAAGAATACTGACTAATAGTTTGTAGTGCACGAATACAAAGAGGCGCCACATGGTTCGTTTGTGGTAAACTACTGTTTATTGCTAATATAATTTGGATCTCATTGCATTGTAATATTAATAAAGAGGAAAAGTCGAGTCTAGAAAAATTAGGCGACGATGATTCACCAATAGCTTTCTTCATCTAAATGTACGTAGGCCACTTAATTATTTATCATAGGGTAGCTGTTGTTAATATAATTATAGAATTTGAAATTTCAAGCCTTGGACATTACGAATCGAAAGCATTTATGCAACACATATCTCAGTAGGTAACAGTCATATGTTTGAAATAATCAAATCAACCTTTCAAAGTCTTCTCTCACCCGCATCATTCATTTGGGACCAAAAATAAATAAAATAGAATGTAAGCTATATCTAATAAAAATGTATAGTCTAGCTTAGGGAACGGTGTCGATTTTCATCTTCGAAGAGGTAGTGTCCCTTTAACGTCATTCCTTGTACATACATAAATAAATCACGTATGTGATCGTACGTGGTACCCATTTTGTCATTACACCGTAATTTTTCCTAACCAGTTACGATTATACGAGTAGTAAGTATTTATCTGAGCGTAGGACACGCAGGTTGCGGTAATGTTATATAATTATTTGTTAAATATTTTGTTACACATTTTTCTCTGTAATAGCTTCCTGGGAATATTTTCATTTTAATATATTAATAGTTTTATTGATTTAAAAGTCTACACACGGTTGGTGTTCATTGTGTCAATGAATTGAAATGTTTAAATTCCTAAAGCCTATCATTTGTGGTAATCCTACATGCACTCGAATCGAACTCCCAATGTAATATCATGTGGTCGTAATAATCTTTATTGTGGAAAAATTGAGCGGAACTACAAGAGCGAACGATAAATGGTACCATCTCCGAGCATCAACTCAGTGAGTCGAAATTGATTTCCAACGAATAGCTATTATGTACCGAATTACCATAAACACAGACTACAAAATCCCTCGTTACGTATTCTTAACACGAGGCTCGACGAACCTTCGACGATTTACGTGTCGGTAGTCACACCAAAAAGGATCAACTCTTTTTTCAACCATCTTTTGGTCTTAAGAAATACATTGGACTCTAAATTGCTAACTGAAAGTTTAAATCAGTGTCCACATTTGACCACCGAAACCATCCATTTAGGAATACCACCAGCCGTGATGATAATGGTTCAACATTTACAAAAATTATGCAAATTTATTTCTGTAGAAATTGTTTTAACGTTTTATTTACGAATGTGCCAGTTGGATTATTCGACGGTAGCAACGGATGGTCATTCGTTATCGTATATTTGGAGACGTATTTAAAATTTATCTGTCGGCTTAACCCCAATAAATAACAGGTTGTCTATAATTTTTTCTAAAGACCCAACGACAAAATTCCCTAAAGTCTTCTCAAATAAAACTACTTTCGGCTGGAATTTCTCTTAGGTCCGCTGGCAGGCATGCGTGGACGATCATTTTCGTACCATTATCTTCGGAACCGGTTTGTTTGGGCGAATTTGAAACAATGGCCGCGTCTGCGCATGCGACCGCGCTGCTATACGTGATCGTGTAAGGTTCCGGGACCATGCATCATGTTTATTTTGCTACGTGGTTAAATCTAACTACAACATTTACTACTCATATCTCAATCTCAAAACTAAAGGTTTATTCAATGAGATACTTAATATATTACAGAAAGTTATACATTTTTTAAAAACGATATCGATTCGAATGTTGTTATGGTTAGGGAGAAGAGGAGACAAGATAGGTCATCGCTTTACTTTTCATCTATTTTTTAACATTCGTTTGTTCAATTAGCAGTAGATAGACTGAGGTTTTACATGACATTTGATTGCTTCAAGAAAATACCAAGTATAATTGATTATCCATATTCATTACCGAACGATCGCTCGGATCCAAGATTACCTACAACGCCAATGAATAATAATAAACCTAAAGGTATTGAACCATGACTTTATGCAATAAATAACTTGATACAATCTTTGCTCTGTGTCCCGAGTGTAACCGTTGCGTTACAGTTACTTAGTCATTATAGTGTTTGCTTTGCCTTATGAAGAGTTCTTCATGCAAATAATGCGCTTCTGTAGCCAGGTTTGAATGTGATGTTTAGCATAAAGCTTCAGCGCACTTCTTTATTTGGTTGACTATAACTCACTTTTATTTTATTCCTTCGACCTTTGGAATTGTACTTGATTAACTAGTGACTAGGATTACAGAATGGTCGTAAATATTGTTTATAACACATTTGCTCGAAAAGTGGTATTTTTTCTATGAAAAACAGGTTCAAAAAGTGGCGCATTTTGGCCTCGGGCTAAAAAGTAGTACGGTTTTTTTTTTTAAAAATGTCAAGAAGTTTCGTCTATGGTAATTTTTTTAATCCTAGCAAAGAGTTTTTATTCCGAAAATTGATAAAAATTTTAAAAAATTAAATACTTTGAGAGGTATTTGTACACTAAAATAAATTATTAATCTTTATTTCAATCAGTTTCGACAAGAAATAACAACCATTTATTTATAATAAGAACACAAAACTTTAATTTCCTAATTTGTTAGTGGCTGTCTGTACTGGCTGTCTGCAGTATCCTTTGCCTAATTAAAAAAAAACGCTTGTGCGCGCGCAGCGCTAATTTGTGAGCAAAAAAAGTAAAAGTTATTTCGCGCGCTCTGTGAAAATTTGCAAAAATGTCTTCAAGCGACGAGGATTTCATGGAATCTACGCCCCCGGATCTTAAAAACGCGGCGAAACAAGCTACTTTAAGCCTTCTACCTGAAAAATCAGTTGAGGTGTACTTGCAAGCGTACGAAAATTTCATACTCTGGAAAAAAAACAAAAATGCTCATTCATTTTCAGAAAGCATTTTTTTAGCCTACTTCATGGAACTCTCACAAAAATATAAGCCGAGCACGTTGTGGAGTCAATATTCAATGCTTAAAAGTGTTGTGAGAACGAAACATGGTGTTGATATTAAGCCGTATTCAAATTTGCTGGCTTACCTGAAAAGAAAAGGTGAAGGCTTTACCAGCAAGAAATCTAAAGTATTTGCGGCTGATGATATTGAGAAATACTTGAAAGAAGCTCCGGATAGCCGATATTTGGCAACAAAGGTCAGTTAAAACTAAATTATTAAACATAATTCCTTTAATTTTCGTATTTATTTACGATATAACTAGATAAGTACCTACTTCGGTTTTATTTTATACCTACTTACACAGTTTTTGTTTCTTTTCAGGTTGCATTAATATTCGGCATAAATGGTGCATGCAGACGTCAAGAGCTGACAAATATAACCACTGATGATGTCGAGGACCATGGGCGAATTCTCCTTGTCCAGATCAAGAACACAAAGAATAAAATACCACGCTCATTTACAATACAACAACCTTTTTATGAAATCGTAACGAAATACGCAGCACTCCGTTCCACAAAAGCGAAGACTAATCGATTTTTTCTAAATTACCAGAATGGTAAATGCACCAGCCAACCCATCGGCCGTAATAAATTTGGAATGATGCCTAAACAAATCGCCACTTTTCTCAACTTACAGAACGCACATGAATACACAGGGCACAGTTTTAGAAGGTCCTCGGCTACATTGCTCGCCGATTCAGGAGCGGATATATTGACACTGAAACGCCACGGAGGGTGGCGTTCCTCCAACGTCGCCGAGGGCTACATTCACGATTCAGTCAGGAATAAAGAAAAAATCAGTTCCTGTATTACAAAAAATATTAATTTGGAGCCGGGCCGTGCTGACTCTCGACCATCAACGAGCACATACATCCCGCCATCATCTCCGCCGCCGCAGCCACCTCCGCCGCCGCAGCCCTTAACTACAGAGCCAGAGCCCTATTCTGGTCTCATTTCTCCTACTTTCACTCAGGAGAGTGAGAGGAAGACAGTTAACAGTACGACTATGTTACAAATGCCGACTGGCAACGTAGTACTACATTTTTCAAATTGTTCTGGTTTTTATAACTGTTTTAACAAATAATTAAAGATTTATTCATTTCAGTAGCCCCATGTTTTATTTATTTCCTCACAAATGTGTTATAAAACGTCGTGTGACACACGTGCCCATTGATAATTGCAGCCTCAGCTTTTTTTGTAGCCCTCACCTACGGTTCGGGCTAGCAATCAAGCCTCGGCTGCAATGATCAACTTTGGGCCCTTATATCACAATGTACTATTTCGAAATCCCTATTTATTCTCCCGTTCAACGACAATTGAAGTTTTTATAATATTAAAATTAAATGTTATGATGACAATTTCATGATTTTATTTCCTTCATTGATTAATACCTACATTCAATATAAATTTTAAACGTTTCTCAATATAATTGAAACTGGTGTCACATGTGAATTTCCTATGACTATTAATCTTTCTGTTTAAATATTAAAATCAAGGAAACATGTCATATCATGTCATAGATTTACTTAAATTGAGCAATATTTTCTGTAATGCTCGCATACATATTACAATCTTCAACATGTTTGTTGTAAAACACTTTGTTACTAATTGCATTAAAATTTAACGTTCAACAGCTTTCACCACTTCATGTTCTCACTTGTTGTGTCGTGTCTATTTAGCTCAGCTTTGTCTGTAATATCTGAAATGCAAATAAGTTTAGATAGTATGTCTATAAAATAGCATTACATTATATTATATGGTTAGTAGATAGACTTTCTTAAAAATCCTTTTGATATCCTCCGATATGAACACTTTTCGCAGTTGCATCCTAATCGCCTACTTTGCCGGATTTACGAGAAGCGCGAAACATTCTTTTTTCCAACTTTTTTTTTGCTCACCGTAATATTGACAGTTCAGCAGTTGGTTTCGGCTTTTGTGTTCGATTTTAATGATTTGGCAGATTCTTTCGAAGGTTTGATCGAAATGACATTGAATATAAAACGATTCATTTAAAAGATTGGCTTTTAAATCCTGCCTAATCAAACTTTTATTTACAATATCGGTATTACTAAATATTAAAGAGAAGATAATGATAAGTTTTACGTAATTACTAAGATATGTTATTTAGTAGTCTTTGATTAATAATCGTACCATAAATACACAGATGAAAACAATTACCTATTAAGTTGAGGTTATTTTAATACTTTACATAAACCGTACTCTCAATAATCTGTTCATTTCAGATATTTTTTACACGTTGGCTAATGACGTTCCGTTAATAATGTATCAATGATACCAACTTTATCAAAACACGTGTTAAATAACTAAATATTTGTCACACTCTCAAATAGTTCAATAAAACTGTTGCTCACTTAATTTGACCGATAAATATTCAGATTGCAACACAAAAGTTCTCGTTTACCGAAATGTAAAATGTGGCCGCTGTCACGTTTAGAGTGGCTCTGTCCCAATGTCCTTTGGCTAATAAACTGGAGCATGCAGAAGTAGGTAAGTAACTTCTTGTTATTCAATTAACTCCTCTAATGAATCCGGCAGTGGGTTAGTTGCGCAAAACAGTACATTAATTCTCCTTGTTTGATTTATTTCTGGTCATGTGGTTACACTACAATTCATTACTTTTATATAATATATTTGTTTATTTAATTTGAGATTGATATGTGTATATGCAACAAAATTTAAATAACTCTTTGGGTCTTTCGTAAAATACAAAGTAGTGGAGGTAATATCCATTTTCAGTTAACTCTATAATTTGTTTAGATAGACAGCTATATCAATAAACATTTATTCTGTGAAATTTCATTACTTACGACATGTCAAAGTTAATGTACCTTACTTTTGATACCGGTGTGGAAATAATAATAGGTTCAAGATGAAATTCTTCTTAAACTATACTAAGATCTTGAAAGGCTTTGTCTGTATAAAACTACTGTAATATAAAGTTGTTTTTGCTTATCCCCCTTGACTTTACACTTATTTCCATAACTGTCTAATATATTATCATTAGCTGTGCCTTTTACTAGAGTCACCCTTACTAGTCCTAAATCTCATAGTACAATTTCCAATCATCAAGTTAGCAAAGACCAAGACCCGTCCACTCCATACAGCCGTCCCATAATGACCTGCGCTTGCGCCGTATATGGCGTTCGTTTGTTGCGCGGCAATCCGCTAAGCCGATATCTGTATCACATCGCATTGTCGCTAACGATGCTTCAGTTAGACTTGATACATTTTAATGCATTGATGGTATATGGTATGATGGATGAGCATTACTTGTTTTTGCTTCAGAACTCGTTAGGATTATAGATACGGAAGTATAGATTATATTTCCTATCAGCTTCTTTATATACCTAAGCGGATTCTCTAGATTTGTAGCAATTGAGATATATGTAATGATGAATATTTAAATTTAAAATAATATGCTGGTGCTCTATAATTAGATATCGAAGCCTTAGATGAGAAGTTTGAGGATGAAGCTACCTAAATGAAGTGAAGGATAAGAATGACCGAAGTATTTAATCATTATTGTTCTATAATAATAATAGAGTGGATACAACACACGGAGTACGAAATATTGGTATAACCTATAAACTTTTCCAGAAAAAAGTTGATGAGTAAACCATATCACAATTCTTAGAATGTGTAAACTAAAACGAAATTCGCTTTGTTTGTTCGTGAACGACGTCGTCTAACTGTGGTCTTATTTTTATCATTTCAAATCTTGATGACAATACAAGAAAGAAACTATGTTGAACTTCCACAAAAAACTTAAAGAAACCGACTAAGACTGTTAAATATATACATACAAAAATGAACTTTACCCCTTTTTATTACATACGAGGTTGATAGAACGATGAATGTTTTTCATATGTGAAAATTCACCTGCGCGGGCACATACGTATCTCGATGCCGTGAAGCACGTCTTGTATAACTTCGACCCTCATGCTTTATCTGCCAGTCGCTATGTCTTAATGGTCTTACTAACTGTAAGGCCACATGAGTTTTCACGAAGAGCTAAATAACAAGAACACGTGTCTAAGGAGAAACTTAGTTTCTTGATTCGATTCCGGTGTCTGAGCCCTCTACGAATTGGAACGTAAGAACTGGGTTATATGAATGAGTAAGATGTTTTTGTGACTACTGTCCTAAAATGTAGTAAAATAATGTATTATAAAAATATTTGTAGTAGATAATCATCATCATCTTCGTTGCGGTCTAATCCTGTACATGACCTCTTAAAATTTTTATTAAATTAAATTATTGATAGGCTTAATGATAACTACACCCAAGAAATATCATCGACGTCTTTATAAAACGCTTTAGGCGCTGAAACTCTCAACAATAGTCCATTATTACGAAATGATAAATCGATACATATAATCAGTCATTCGGAACAAGGCATTAGCGCGTATTGGTAAATCAGGGTTCATTCTAATGTAACACAACATGTCTGCCACCCACCAGACGTACATGTAGAGACACGGCTATTCTTGACGCGTAACACGAGCGATCAATCTGAACGTTACATTGCAACATCCAAATGTTAACTATCAATTATCTCTCTAATGAAATAATAGTGGCAGACCATCACGACTTAGCGTACTATATGACGGATAAGAGAGTTTTGCGCCTTGTTATTATTGTAATCGATGTTACAGATAGTGATCGGATAAATGGTGAATTTAAATATACTTAGTTTATTATATAGGACAACTATGTGAAAGAGTGGGTGAACTTTTGGATTTTCTATATTATTTTGATAGTTAATATCACTTTCTTAAAAATCAAGTCCTGTAAGACTGGTAATCGTTGTAATGTCTCGTAAATGTTGTCTTAGAAATATAATTGATTTGTTTTGTCTTATTAAAAAGTTACATCGATTAAATGCCACGAGAAATCTGCTTAACTATTAACAATTTTGTAATCGCAACTCTTGATGCAATTGCATTGTAGCATCTTTTAATAACGTCCGAAACCATTAATAAAAATTTAGAATAGGACAAAGGTTTCAATAGCAGATTTTCGTGGTCGTGGTGGTGGAATATTGTTCTGAGGTCCATTATGGTTCGTAATGAGGAGTTGTGTTGTTTACCTACTTTCGCTATAGTTACCCCATGGATCACGCAACGAGAAGCGAACCTCAGCGAGTTGCTAGAACAATAGTGTGTTCGGTTTGCACGCGTGAGTTATAGGGTCGCACGCATTAAACTTTCGATTTTATGTGATTGTGCATTAGACACTGGAAAATTGCATAAGATTCCTTATTACCTTTGCTTGTTTGTATTTCTTCTCTCTACTTACTAATATTGAGCTAAGATTTCATTTCCACAATATCAGATAATATTTTTGCTAAAGGTTTTGTTTAAACAATTTCTTTAATGTCAACTATTAATTATAATCCATCATCAACAATGGTATTATAGTATAAAGCTTCGTGTATTATTAATTATCATTTATACTATCATGCTTGCTCTTACGTATTCCATCGGTAACAGATCTATTGTAATTTCTGTATGTTCTTTCGGATTTCCATTTCTTTCTTACCATATTTTATTCAACACCACGACGTTTCAATAACGAATGAATTCTTATATTCCTGCTATGTGTGATTCATAATAAATGTTATCTTTTCTCTCAGTATTTCTGACAACTTGTCATCGCAGTATCGTGTTCATACACACTTGAACTCTAACCTTGAGGTACCTCACACTTCGTAATTTGTCAAGTCATCATATTACAATCAAAAGTCAATACTCATACATAAGTATTACTTCGAAGTTGAAAAGTCAGCGACCTGCTGCTGATCTCCTCGTGTACGAGGCAGATGAGAGGTGACACTTATTAAAGAAGAATAAAATAGTGACACATGTAAATATGAAAATGATTAACGTGATGATGTCTATAGATATCTTCAAACATGTTTGTTTAAGTGAGTGTTAATAATAATAAATATTCATTAACAAGTTTAGTTTACGTTAGAATAAACCAAAAATGTGGACGCTTTGGTACTCTCAAATATTATGATACTCGGTAGAGTTGTATAAAAAGAAAAGTAATGCTACTTATTTTCTATTTCATGCACTTGGTTTCCAACAAAGCTTTAGACGTGACCGAGCCAGCTTCTCCCGGCAGCAAAGGCGGGCTACAAAAAACAAACTCATTTAGGATTTAGATTACAACGGTTCCAGCGTGACCAACCGACTTACACTGTTTGCTCAGCGTCGCCGTTTGTCCATGCACGATCTGTTAAAATCGACGGTCATTGTCATGCTTTGATCAGGCAGGCACCAGATAGCTGGATGCAGGGCAGGACTGAAAGGTTTGATTTTAAACCTCGTGTGATATAACCTTGGATGTTGTGTTAATAGGTTATAGTTTTAAAAGACAGGGCGGTGTTTTACTTCTAATTATCGAAAGTATGAGAATGCAAAAACTACATGCTGTTGAAAGAAATTAATGTTCCATCGATGGCGACCAATTCAAATTTAAATGCTTCAATTAAAATTCTGTAAGCACGCACCGAGCCTGCGTTTTAGTCACTGTCAACGATTAATCAGAGTGATTTAACGAAGCGATTCCCTACAATAAGTTACAATACCAATCACTTGGAGCGAACAACTATAATTTCCAATTAACCAACCGATGTTAGGTCGCTTAGTGACTGTACGTCAATGCTGGACAATAGCAAGAAAGTCAGCGACACAAAAAGCAAGCAATTTAGTGCGATATAAACAACATTGTTGTCAAAATACGCGGCTTAGTCGGCTCTTTATGAGGCTTACACCGTCCGTAGGTGGACTGGAGTTTGCATAGCATCCATAAAGTTGCCTTTTAATGGTGGACGCTTATCTTCTTGGACTGAGTTGCACTGACATTGATTGTACTGGAGTGTTGAGTTTGGCTTGTATTAGATCATTCATGTATTTTCTTTCTTTGAAGTTTAAAGTTGCTGAAATAGCAATTTACGTCCATGTTGCCATTTACGTTTAGAATGTGTTGTCATTTCTCAAAGTGAGACGGATTTCTTTAAAAAATTACAACCATTTTGATCGAGATGTAAAAACCATGTAATGTAGAAGACGAAAGAGAACAAATTAACTGAACTGTGATAAGTGAGGCTAATTAACATTATGGGGGAAACTGAACGTCAAGTCAAAGAGAACATTGTCAGTGACGATGGCCCTAACAAATATATGGCGCGACATTTAGTGATACTTAACTTTAGAGCACGTTAAATAGATGCATCAGTTGAAATGCGGTGCAGCTGTTAAATACGCCTAATTGGAGTTGATGCAGTTATAGTGGAAAGTTGTGAAATAGACATTAGATATTTCGTGACTGATTTGTTGGCTGTGATAAAAGTTTTTTCTCTTCGTAGATAACAAAAACTTCGCATTCATAATCTATCGCACTAGACTCCAGTACGGATTTGTGGAATGGTGTCAGACAAATGGCCACCTGGTTGTTGGAATAGCCGCCCCTGTAGATCACCGATTTAGTTTCAGGATTACTTTCAATTAAAAACCTGGACAGGCAGGTACCCTCGCACGGAAACACTCGTATGAAAATGCCACTAGTGATTGATCATCCATCCAAGACATTACCGCGCCAAAACTTCACTAACCGAAAACGAACGCCTCTGCGCAACGAATGTTTACAATATCAAATAAGTTTTATTATCTAAAGCGAATCGCCAAAGAAACAATTTGTTTGTAACAACAGTCACATTTTTTAAAATTTAATTATCATTTGCAACATATAGGGAAAATAATTACGACAGTAGATTACATCGACTGGCACATTTATAATTATGATAGCATCCTAGAAATACGTAATGCATTACGCGGAACGGATAACACAGGAAAATTTTAGAAAGGGTTTCGACCACGATCACCGAGTTTTTAGATATTCTATGTCATCCTATGACCAAGACCATGCCTTGTTAGTTCTCTTAAGTAGGAGACCAAACGTTGCCTCGTAAACCTCAAGCATATTGTTCGGAGAGCTTTTCAACCTGTTATTAGCAGTATTGCCTTAGTATACGCTGAACGGAGCGCCACGCCCAGAGTTGCCGATGGAATGAGTAGGGTCAACGCGCTTACATAATGCCCAAATGCTGCTGGATCATCGAATTGTTAATACTGTATAGCACAGTATATATAAGTGTTGATTTTTGTACAGTAATGATGATAGGAATATAGATAGATGGAATAATGCACTTATCTAAAGACATGAGTTGAGTTTTGTAAATTCAAACCTTAAATTCAACTTAACGGGTGGCTCTTTCAATATGGAATTTGCAATTTACAGTATGTTTATAGAAACATCGCAATAGAACACACACACTATTTGGAACAAGTATACCGTATAAAATTAGGAAAAAGTAGCTCCTCATTCAGATCTTTTTTATTAGCTCTATTGCAGAGGTTTTTAAATTTCTTAGTAACTTTTTATAGCAAATATTTCTTGATACAATGATCTTCTAAGGTCTAACTACATAAGGTCAGTAATTCATTTAAGCGGCAATGTATATACGCTTTTACAATAAGATTCCGTAAAATATACAGGATTTGCCGTTAAATAAATTCAAAGTTATCGAGAAGCAGAGGTTGAGTGCAAAGGGATACTATAGCATAACTGATTACTTGGATGATAATACAACTTGGACTTAATTTTGACTTAAAAGAGCAATCCTTGAGTTTCTTGCTCGTTCTTCTCAGGGGATTGCAGCGTTGTGAATAAGCAGTAAATATAAGTTTAAAAATGTTAATGTTGAGGATTTCAAGCGATACTTTGTGTCCTATGAAGTAAAGAACTTTCCATTTCATTCATTTCATTTCTAAAGTCATTCAATGTGTGTCACTACTAAAATAAGCTGAATATTTTGAATATTGTATTATAATGTTATATTGATATATCCGCATTTTTCAGTTAATCATAAACCTCCTTTAACTTTAACAACTAGATATCTACAATTTTCAGTTGCCAAGAAACTAGGTATTAGCTTGATTCAAAGGTCACAGGTCGAAAGTAGACTGTTTGGGAATTACACGAGCAACATAACTTGCAAAATTTAAAATGTGGTATAAAGAAAACATTGGACAAGAAACTTGAAATTAGAATTAATTCTCTCAGCAGGATTAACATCACTTTGAATTAAAATTACGTCACGACTTCCTACAGCTTGCCACTGTGGTTGGACTAGTCGAAGTCTTTTTTCTTGTGGCTCTCTAGAAATTTACTTCGCTGCTACCAAATGAATGTCATCATTTGTCCAAACAAAGCTTAATTTAAACAAATTCCACCTTCACCTGAAACTGGTTTATCTCATTTTACCTAAACAAATAGTTTTATAACCTATCGATTTCATCAATAATCGATTCTGAACTTTACCAACACGGCGTCTAAAGTAGAAGATCGTTTGGTCTTGGTAACTTAAATCGATTATTCAAAACGGAGTGTTACTAAATAAACACTTGGAGATGAAGTCTCGAATCGATTTCGTAGAATGTTTATTTTAAATGATTCTTCATGGTTTTTATGCCAAGTTCATCGGAGTATATTGATCGGGTCATCATCATTTCGTTTTTGACATCGAGCATCATGTCAAGAGCGAGAATTTTATGCTTTAGCGTTATAACAACAAAATCATTTGCTTTATTGTTATCTATTATAGCAAATCAATGTAGGTGTAGGTTTGTATGTTTATGTTCGTGTCTGTCAGTCTATGTTTCATCAGTGAGCTTCTCGATAATATTATTTTGCGCTGTATGGAGTATTGTTTCTGTTGCAGCATAAGCTGTGCCATCCTCTTTTGTAACTATCCCATATTGAGGCAATATTAAATTTTTATTTTTATTCCTGTAAAAACAAAGCGCCTTCACAAAGTCTGCCGTAATGCTTTACGTTGTTGTTTTTCGGACCTGCCGTTAAGATAACCCGTCCCCCAATCAAGTTGAGGCTTTCAGTGGAACCCTCAAATAAGTAGGGGATAGGGGATTTTGAGCTGCTTCCACCTACGAGCTCATCATCACTTAACACTAGGTCTGATGTGATTCAGATCAAGGGTCAACTCACTGTGAAAATAAAAACGAAATTGTTAAGAGTTTTACTATTATTATTACTCTATATAAGTTTGTTAGTTATATGGTACATTATTTGTGTAAATAATTTTTTGGAACCATTACCAAATTCTCATTTCGACTAATTTTATACATTAAACGAAATTGAATTATAATTATAATTATTAACTTAAATGTCATTCAAATGTTTAATATATGTTCCGCATCGTAATACACAGTGACATGCACATAAAAGTGAATTTATTAACTGCTACTTAATTCCATATCACTTCCTAACATTCCTTAGCCAGCATGTTTAAAGGTATGAAAGATAATGCCGTGTCTGAGATGTATTAAAATGAGGATGTCTAATTTAAAAATGTCCATTAGTAATAATTACGGTCCGATATCGCTGACTTCTAAAACAAGTGCTCGGTTTGAATTTTAATAAAATGACTATGGATAAACCAACACCGTTTTTGTGTATGGTTCAAGAAGAAAAAGATATTTCTAATTATGAAATAGAAATCTCAACTTACTATGAGGGTTAGTTGTGGACTGTAATCCGTCACGCGGGTGCAATGCGAATTGGTTGATTTGTGTGAGATTAGTGGCCACTTGACTATCAGTGTTTTCAAGCCACATATGTATATGTATAGATCACGGATTTCGCTTAACGATTGCATCCAGTGGGATATATGAAGAAAATACTGGTTTTTCTATCCAAAGAAGTGATCGCGACAGGCGGCAAAGGAGATGATAACATGTTTAAAGAAAATAGTGACAAACTGTTATACCTAGAAATCTGTAGTTTTTACTAAGTTCAAAATGTGATGATCGGATAGGTCACATGGTCACTCTTACGTAGTCAACAGGTTATCCACTGTTACCGGCACATCCTGTGTAATTCTTATATTAAGGGGAAATTAGGACAAGGAAAAAGTGGTATTGAATGAAATCTTTGATTAATTTGTTGGTATATATACCCTATAAGATCAGGTAAACGCTAATCATTGTACAATTCTAATGAGATTCATTGAGAACTAGTTTTACATAAGTGTTCATCTCCTGTAACTTGAAACTGAGTGAAGCAATAAAAAGCGTTAATACAGTGCCAACGACCGATTATCGACCTTATTTGAATAAACTCCAGCAATCGCATGAATTAAAAAAGAAATTCAATAAACAACCACAGTTAAACAGGGACGCATAATACTTGAGACAGCTTCAGTGTGAACCAGAGATCGTTAGCCGTTATTTAGAGACAGTTTTCTAAACGATATGACCTCTATAATCTGTCGGTTGTAACGTCTAGTATTAGGTTGTTAGGTGATTGTAATCTTGAATCTTATTGAATAATCTTCTCCTTAGTCGATACACTTAATGTGTTTAATTGTATTATGATCGCGACAGTAATTTAAATTGTGGAACGTTAAATAATATTAGATAGTATTATTATGATTAGACATTGGATTATTATTTCATGTGTCACAAAATAGAGCCTTCTCTTCAATTATTGCAATTATATGCAAAGATATTGCAAGAGGTTACTAAGAGATTCATCTTGACTATAATGGACCACTGATCAAGCAAAATCAAATTGGAGCTTCCAATAAATCGACAACCTCGCGGTCACAAAATTCATACAAAAGACGCCTTGGGAGAAGCTTACGTCGAACAGTTGACCGTATAGGCTGTTGATGTGTGTCGATCGGGATCTAAGTTATATAAATAGTGTTGGGCTAAAAAAGAATTCTATATACAATCTACAGCTAAATATTAAGAAAAAGAAAGAAGAAGAAAAATGTTTTATTGTACACAACTTAAAAATATACACAAACATACTTCCAAACAACTGTGACAAAGGAGCTTGATACATAATATACACTACTGCTGTGTAGCGTAAAGCAAAATTACAAACAAAATACACACATGTCAATCCCTGTACTAATTATGAATAATAAATATATCACACAAATGTAATATATTACAATATTGATATATATTCATAAGTACATACATACATACAGAATAATCGGCTTCTTTTACAATTATATTACAATATAATTATAAAAGAAGATTGATAGTGTGTTCCTTGTAGTAGAGAGGAGAATAACTGAACATCTAACAGAGAGAATATTATAAATCGAAGCTGTAGACGTAACACGAGATCTGCAAAAGTTAATAGAAATGTAAGTAGGCACCGAGATGTATACAGCGCAATATGCTAGCCTGTCAAGCAATAAATAAATCAAAGTCATAATACCAATTGTGAATATTGTATCAACAGACGCAATAAAACATAATAAATTCATCGAATTGTTGTTAAAATATTCGATTCCACACAATAACTTTATCCGGACTAGGTTGTAAAGAAATTTGAATACAGCCGGGGCTTTCTGTACCGCTTTTATTAATGTTGATCCATTAACAGATTTTATTGCTAAGAGAAAAAAACTCGTTCGGTGCACAAATTGGTCCCAACTGATAAATGAAGCGATGGCTTTTATTGGAGTGTCCGGAGTCTTTGATTTTATTGGGGCTTACGTCATAACTTTTAATTTGTATGGATATTTTTCTAATTATACACGTATTACGCTAGCGGTTTTGTTGGAACTTATGATTTGAAGAAATTCCTATTAACCAATTTTAATTAATCGCTCTCCATACCAAATTGATATAAATTTTTTGCTTGTTAAAGCGCTATTAATGTTATTGAAGTTTATATGTATGTTTATTTTAATAGATATGTCAGCGAATTTTAATGGGTATTGTTGTTAAAGGAGCATGATAATATCTATGAATTCAAGAAGAAATACTAATTAAACTCTAGATAGAATCTGTAGGCAGACTATAAATTCCAATCCAACATTATATAGACTAAAACAAAACTTCATTATTTATAAAAGCATTGTAAATTCTAAACCAGAATGTTCCAAAAGGAAAAAACTAATTATGTTCGCTGCGCTTCAGCCACATACAAACTCAACTAATAAGGTCAAGGGATCACTGATACCACAATATCCACATCTGAGCCTCGGAAAGACGCTAATTACTATAAAAAGGCTCGATCCCTCTTAATTATGACAGGTTGAAGACGGGCTGAGTCTTGTCTGCTTAATGCATCTTGCTAACATCGGTGAATCATTCACATGTTATAAATTTGCTAAGTAATAAGAATGGATTATGGCTTTATCTATTTTATATATTTGAAGTTCAAACAATGTGGATGCAACTAGTAAGGAATTGTTTCACAGCGAGTTTGCTGTATTGATGAGCGTCTCGCTCGCTCTATAGTGACTTTAGAATCAACACGTTTACCAATTTGGCTCAATAAAAATTATGTTGAGTTTCATCACTAAATAATTTTTAGATGACAGGTGCTTTTTCTATTTCTTTTATCATGATCATAAACTGCAATAGTCGTAAATCTACTACTGGATAAGCCCTCAAAGCGCAAAACCACAAGAATATTGTTCCAAATAAATTGTAACGTTCCTAGCCTTGTATATATATATATATATATATATTGCAATTTATGATCTCTATCTCTGATTGTATAACCACATTCTCACCACTATTATTGTAAATATAGCCAGTGCTGTCCAGTCAATCATACAAACAAATCATATCATCAAACTTGTTATGGTCACTCGTGATGCAACAACTAGGTATGCAAATTGTCTGCGCCGACGCAGGGTCGTCGACCTCCATGTTTGCGCAGCATCAGTCGCGACGCGGCCCTATTGGCTCGCCGTGGAATCGATTCGTAACGTGCACTCGGCTGAGGTCAATGTCGATACGCCTTTGATTGCTACTGATTTCAATTCAGCTGTTGATACTGACTGTTCTAGTTCCTGGCTTAGAACGGGACCAAGTTATCAATGTCTAGACGTGAAAATCGCCAATACGTCAGCACGTAACGTTTCACTGGTAAATACAATGTCAGGATAGCTGAAGAAAGACTTATGTTAATAATTAAACTTGGGTTAATGCAATAAACCCGTGACACGCCCTGAATGTCCAGTTCTGTTTGTTATCATAAAATTTGGAAATAATCTCTGTGAAGTAATTTCACATTTAATCTCTTACATTATTTGCATCTTTATGAAGATTGATGATGATATTTAATGAAGTTATTTCTCTTACATTCAAGGAAGATCGTGCCCATCAAAATCGATAACTCCATCTTTGCTTGCACCTAAAACGGTGATCGCGCGTCATATTAAACCATTATCTCGAATAGCATCTTACACGTGAACCGCCCACGACCTCGACATTAGGTGCGCGCGCGCAGCTCAACCCGTCATGCTCTTACTGACGCGTGCTTTCGAACAGCGGGGGTAATATATTGGATGGACTTATGAAAAAGCCTACAACTATAGTCATATTTAAAAATTAATAATTTTGGTATTTTTATGTTCATCATTACCATATCAGCCATATGACGTCCACTGCTGAATATAGGCCTCCCCCATTTTTATGGCTTCTTTTCTGTGTTTTTATTGTCTGTTCTGCCTTTGGCTAAAGAGGGTTTAAACCTTACTGCAGCAATTCAAAAGTAACTTCGAAATGATTAAATCGATTCTAACAAAACTTTATACGCATAAGCAAACCACATAACATTAGCTACTCATTTTTCACATTTTCCACAGTAAACGATTGAATTGAAATATATTTTTATGGTTACATATTTCGAGAATATGTTTTACTATCTAGACTTGTGTATAAAGCTTCATTCATTTCTAAAATTTTGAACTTTTTAAACCGTGGCACCGCCGTTGACCGTAGAAACAGACAGACCGTAGAAATAGACGTTCACATCTAAAACGAAATGGGTCATAATGTCTCGTGCAAGGTTTTATTTGCATTCCATTTCTACTACGGAAATAAGTTTAAAGTGTCAACAAAAATGCATCTACTTGCGCTGTTGCAGTAGCAGATCTCGTATTCCCATAAATAACCGGCACCCAATCTAGATGGAGTTATAACACAACATGATTACAAAAATTATAAATCTCGTCAGTTTTATCTATTTCAACATTTAATTCTTTATTAAGATTTCTTTGGCTACTGGTATACGGTGTAACATTACGGCTTTAAATTATTTAAAAAGAACATCTGTATGAGTTAATAGGCAATGAATTTAATAAGCTTGAATTAATCTAGGTTTGATCGATTCGTGGTAACTCATTACATCTTTAATGACTTATTTAGATGCTGCTACAGATTTGTGGGTAACAGTTTGAGTTGATTGAACTAAAGTTTAATTATTATCGGCTTTTAGAGTTCCTCAGTTAAATGCAAAAATGGAACCTTAACAATTTCGTCATGGATGGCAGTTCGTTCATCCCTCAGCACGTTTAGAAATTCGCCATCTTTGCATCAGTGTTAATCAACTTTCCAACCTTGTGATTAAACTTCATAAACAAATGAACCTATTAATTTTTTTACGTAAATTTGATTTGTAGCAGTTCTTAAATATCCTCTACTTTCAGTTATCAACAATAATTTTGATATCCATGAATTTTTTTGAACTATTACATTAGGTTGAAAGTTGTTTGTAGGTTATTTCATTCATATTATGGAACCCTAAATTGAAGCGTGTGCGACACGCCCTTGACCGGTTTTTATTATTCATTATAACTCTATTATACCTTTGCAATAGCATACATTACAAAAAGGCATATTAAACTAAATAACATTGTAGCTAATATTTATAAGGGAGAAAAAAAAACCTCAAGATAAAAAAGTCCTCCAGAGCATAGCGGTGATGCAAGGTTTGTTCAATTGTATTGTATTATGTAGAAAAATTTTTAGAAGTCAATAAAAGCAATCATTCTAACGAACATACTGTGAATGTGAATACGTTGTTCTTATTATTTGCATGCAATCTACATTAAGTTGTTTGTTTGAAGTAATCTCTGGAACTAGACCATATTCTGAAAAATCTTTCAATGATGGAAAGCTACAGTATTCTAGAGTGACATGATATAGGCTATATTTTATCTATTTAATTATATATTTCGGAATTCACAGAGATAAAGTCGCAAGCGGTAATTTAGTATTTTAATGACAGACAGACAGCCTTTGACATCGTATAGCAGTATATAGGCAACTATAACTTTACCCTTATTCGTAATTCGTAGTGAGCACGTAACTGTCCATTATCTGTTCATTCCCTTGATAGAAACTGCGCATTTAGGCTTCTGAGAGAATACTATGATTAACGATGGCGTCAGTAACTAGCCGTTAGTATTCTGTGTCTACGCAAATCAAAGTGAAAAGTGGCGCAGCACGCCCATGCAATTGTCTATCTTAGTTCTCTACAACTCCTACTATTGTAACTGGCTTTGAATCGCTATAAATATATGTTCGCTCATTAATGTGAATGAGAAATAAGACAGTGCATGGTAAAGATTTCTCTTTAAATTATGTTAAGAATGCTAACAGAGGTATAATAAAATTGAAGGTGAAAGAATTGAGGAAAATGCCAAGGGTAACCAAATGTGTAAAAAGATATACATAAAAGAGAAGTTATCAGGCATATAGACATAAGGTCAAAAAGTGTGACATATAGACACATTAAAGTTCTCTACAAAAGCTTGATAAACGATTAAATAGTATTAGCAGGATTACATTTTCAATTTAAACGAAATTACCGTCTGTTCGACCGAGCCGAGTTTCTAACTGAACCGATGGTTACGGCCAGGTTGGAAATCTGAATGGTAGCCCGAGGCGGTGGCGTGGACGCGAGGCCAATCGCAGAGGGAATGCCGGCCGCAGGGGCTCCCAGGCGAGACCCGAGCCTTTCCCACAAACAGCTTTGTTGTCGGACAAGCAGGAGTTTTGATAAATTTAGGTGTAGGCAAAGTGGATAGCCAATGATTGGTAAAGTATCACTTGGTACAGCGAATGTTGCAGTTGGAACGATATGTTCTACAGTAATATTTTCTCTGGGTTGAGTAAATATTTGGGTATATTCACGGGCTAAATTCAAACTTAAAGTTACTAAATTATGTAGTAGAGGTAATTAAGCAAGATATGCGACTCTGCACTCTATAGAGTAATTTTAAGTACTTAGGTGATTGTAGTCTTTGCAATAAAACTTAAGTAGAAGAGACAAAGTTATTTAATTCCAATCGTTCTTCTAGCCTTAAAAGTACTGCTTTCTTAAGTCCTACTATGGTTCAACTTCATAACTTGGAAAATCCAGTTTAAGTAAAACCAGATGTTTGCACCCGTATCATGTAAATGTTTATTGCCTTGGCTTCTATTGCGAACATTTTCTCCAGCTTCGTCTCACATACAAAACGAGGTTGCCCAACGATATGTGATAATCGGGCAAATTCAAAAGGCGTCTAATTTCTCCAGTTTAATGTCTCAAGCACGCTGTGCCATCACAATGGGTGACACGTGTTGCCCAATCGTTATTTATTTAGCGGAGAACTTATATATAGCGGTGTAAGTCAAAAGCTTGTCTCTCTAGAACCTTGCTTTTTGTCATTTTGAAGTATAAAACATTATTATTTTTAAAATGTTTAACTTATATTATTAACAATTGAAATTCGCATTTTGCTAGCAAGATTTCCATATTGATTTAATGCTTATATTTTAGCATTACAACTTAATATATTCTCATTGCCAATTGAGCACCACTATATTCTGAATAAGAAAATTGTACGATTGCATCACGCTACGCGCGTTAAGTTTAGTCAATGCCCTTATGGAGAACGCTGTCGTCTCCAACTTGTGTGTTTAGAGAATGGACTACTATTTGCATATAATGCCTGAGCGGTGCGACCACGAATCGAGATCTGGAGCAGAGATCAGGCGCGTCGTGTGACCGAGGACCGCTCTTGTATCATACTCGCAGATTGCTACGTTTCAATTCCAAATTTGCATTTTCTATAGGATTAGAACTGATTGCATTGGTAGTCGTACCGACTCACTGTGGCCTAGTGTAGGTTGTATGGGCGATAATAAATGATTCAACGTTCTATAAAACTTATGACTTTGTCAGATTTATTTCGAGTTCATCGCTATAAAAAAAATAAAAACAAGTTGCTATTTCTGTTTGGGGTTTTGTAAAAGTCGTGGTCATATTTCTGATAAAATATGGCCACAGAAATTTTTAATTGGTTTTGGATGGTCTATCATTAGAGAATAATTGATCAACAATGTATTCTGGAACGCATAAATTTTCTAAAATTCGACAAACAAGAAAAGTCAACCAGAAAGAGCATAGCTAAGTGTATTGACTTTAACCTCATTAAAAATAAAGTTCGCATTGTATGACTCACAACGTCAACCAAAGTTGTTCTGCTAATAGGCGACCATTTTATTGAATTATAGCCGCTGCATACGGTTCAGAATCCGTCGGCAACCGGTTTTGACGAGGCAAATAGAGGTTTGAGTGAGCACATCACGTATTCTTGTGATCTCGTATGAGCGGGGCAGCCGCTGGTATCAGAGTTGTTGCGCCGTTTAGCACAGCGACCTGACCCCGGGCGTGCTCGCCAGAACAATCTCATTGATTCGATGTAAGATTAAGCAGCGTCCGTGAATGTTTCCATTTTGAATCTCCAGTAAGATGCTCGCTTGAACTCGCACCCGGATGTCATGTTCGATTTACATTTTGTTCTCTTGTTGCCCCATTCAATGCCGATCGTGAGCACTGTTCATAGCGACTCCATGATTGACAGTGTAACAATCAGAAACATTTTCGAACGATTGTCTCACTGTTCACTGAATAGGTATGAACTAAGTTGAATATCTATACATATTTTATAATAAAATACATAGTATTCACACACAAAAAGTGAGACGGGCTTCAAGTCGCGTGTTTCCCCGCGAATCAGTATTCAGTTCTGCGTCCGTGCGGCTTGTTTACATCAGGGTGTCATGTCACATAATTTCACCTTGAAGGAACAATTATGTTCCAACAGCTACCGTATTAGCTCGTACACTTACTATGACCGTTAATCGCATTTTTAACAACGACCTTGTCTGTATCGTTGACCCCTACGGACTGAGTTGAGGTATTAATCATGATAGCGCCCCAAAAAGGCAAAAAAAGGAGAGCACTTTGAGAGTGAAGTCGCAGAGATACGAGGCAGTCGCTCGTTACTAAGCGCGCATTCGTTTTGTTCGAGCGCCTGAGGCCAATCATGTCTCGGTATAATAAAGGGTTGCGCTCGTCCTTTCGGCTGGCTTTTAGATTTATGGTCGCAAAGACCGAGAGAGCCGCCGCCGCCGACGCGCGCTCCATACGTTTGTCACACCATTATCACGATCGCGTACGAATCGAAAGCTTACATCAAGTTCACGTGGTAATTGCTAACATATGCTCAGTACCTTATACGGCACTTAGAATTAAATCTGTTGAGTGTGTTGGCGCCATTTATGTAATTAAAAACAAAGAAAATGGAATATATTCATCGTTTAAGTGCAACATGACAGCGTCACGCCCATCTTAATATTTATGCTGATCGACCAGACCGATATCATCAGTTCGTTGTCGGTTTTATTCGTGTTGTGTAACGTTACATATTATATTGTATTGGTCTTCGACTTGTGTTATGCATTCGATAACATCGGTATCAATAGGATATGGTAAAATATGTACACTGATTTGATGCAATTGCGTTAAAGGCGATATAAAAATCGAAATTGATTACATCTATTCTAAAGATTTGTGAATATAATAACCACGAGAAAGAGTAATTTAATCCAATTTAAAGAAACAATCAAAGATACATAATTTGGTCGCAAAGTGTTCTTATAAAATATTGTAGCTACGGATATGGTATTACCACAGAATAGAATATTCGATTTACACTGAAAACTTATTGAAACAAAATATTCAATTAACGACTGTAATGCGTTTGGATGTTATCTCAGATCTGGCGTCGATTAGACCCACCAGTGAGCGTGTTTCAAGCCTCGACGCGATTCTTGCAGCCCGTTAAGTGGGGTTATTAATCCTGTTCACCGCTTCATTTATGTCTTACACTTCGGTTAGTGTAACTGAGTCTTCTGAATCGGGTCGTTTAAGTTAATTCACATCAATTTCATCTAAATATTTTAGCCTTACATTGTCATTACCAGCATTAGACGAAATCGTAAGTGTTGAAAGTGTCTTCTTTATAGCTGTTCTTTTATACATATTGGAATCAATCGTGTACATTTGTCATGATTTATTTAGCAACACCAAAGAATTTGTCTCTACCTTTGATCTATATGACACCTGCTGGGTGCAAATGTCAAGAATTTTATCTATCTGATTCATGACATGACCATTGCCGTGCTGTTATTGAAAACAAGCTTGTTGCAACTAGCTTTCCTAGTAATTACGAAACAAAAGTATATATTTCAAAAATAAGCTAAATTGTCGAAGTAAAATAGATTATTGTAACTTGTTGGCTACGTCTCAAATAGGTATGTCATAAACAGGGGTACACATGTGTATAGGTTTGCACGTGTGTGCAGTAACTCGATCCCGACGTAGATAATAATTTCATTTTGTCGGGGCCCCGAACCTCGGGACGCTCAGCCTACACAATAGCGGAGCTCCAAGGGGATGTCAAATGAATGGATGAATTTTGTCTGCCGTACGAGATGGTCCGATACGCTATTAATTTTAAACGTGTTTTATAGGTGTTTGTATTGAACTTTACGATTGTTTTTGTTTTATTGTTTTATGAGGATAAAGATACAGTAATATGCCCGCGATGGTGTGATCATAAAGCTATGAGAAATATCCAACTTCCAGTGACTGTAACTTTTCCAAGTAAAGTCTAATTACTCTATGAAAAATATAGATTGATATAGTTCTTGTGATAGAAACTATAATTTATATAAATGATCAACATAGATATACGATTTGTGGCTGTTAAATTTCAGCTATTGTCCATTAGTATTGCTTGTCAGAAGTTAAACCAGATGTAAACACAAAACTAAATGATCCCACGCGATATTATTCTAGTGTAACGAACAATGAACCCTTTAACTATGAGAATAATCCAATAAAGCAGACGATTAAAATGAAAATGTAACGTATTTCTTATCTTTTACATTACATACAAGACACGCCCGATGTCGCACACTGATGTAGCTTTGGGATGATTAAAAACAAGGCTCTTTATATTTTATATCAAGGTTTTGCAATTGTTTAATTCTGATAGTTTAATAGTAAGTACCAATGATGTTCCATAGAAACATTTGTTTCTTTCCCTTGAAGGTCTGTGTAAGACAATACTTATAATGTTTTTTTAAGATTCTTTTATTGCTGTTGCAAATGTATCTACTCAACGAAGCTTCACTTTCATACACTGACGCCTTATAGGCATTAATAACCCCCTTTATTGCAGCACTGATTTCACTGGCTTATGAATAGAACGCGTTGCCCATAGCGCCTTGTCACAAGGTTTCACCTTGACGATCGAATTCGGATCACGTCCGTGTCGACAGCATCCACTGACAGCCCGTGTGTTCAATGGAGATCGGCGGATGTTGACGTGCGGGCCTCATAGATTAGTGACGTAGATGTGGCGTTCTAGTTCAGTATTGACAGAAATATAGAATAAATACAATCATTGCCCAACTACGATCGCTTTCTTGACAATATTTTCATTGCGGCAATAAAAACGATCTGGGAATTCATGTTTTGTATTTTGAATAAACTAAAGAATAGTAAACCAAAGAAGTTCTGGTTTAAGATATTCATAATTATCAGTGTGTAAACAAACACAATAACTCCCGAGTTCCTCGAAGCAGGATCCATCCAACATAAAAACGACTAATAAAAATGAACACACTATAAAATCCTCCGCAAACTACTCTATGAAAACGTTGCGCGCAAGCTGCGCGCGCCACTCACGCACACACGCGCGTGCTCCCCTGTGTGCGTGTGCGTGCGCGTGGGAACGGGCGCGGCGGACGCGTGCGCGTTGGGACCTGCGCGTATTGTGCATTATTTAACAAATCGACGTTTTTTTACCATCCAACTCACCATGTCCAAGAGTACATTCTCTGAAAGATCAACTCGATAAATGACTTGCACGATTACACCGCGATTACTGCCTTTTATCCAATTTTGATGTAGATACAGTCAAAAATCTGTAAGTTGTCATTTCTTTAAAATTCATCTGACAGATCTTTGCCTTGTTACTTTTCATTGGTTGAACTCCGAACTAAGACAACATTAGGTATCTTAATATAGTACAGTTCGAAATTGTTGATTGGTTCGCTATCGAACAGGAGTCTTGAATCACCGATATTACAAACTCTTCATTTGTCAAATTTTTGTTTTCTATTACCTGTATGATGATTTGTTAATTTATTTATTGGGCATTAGATAATACATTTTTCTAAATATGTCAAGGATGAATTTGTATTGGTGAACTATGATAATGTTTAACTCTTTACAAGCAATGTTCGGAAATGATAAGATTTTAATCACACAGTTTGCTGCAGTTCAAATGCGTTTTTTCAAACAGCATCCGATTCTATACATGTATTGTATTATATATCGATATAGGTGCATGAATTATGAGCGGTTTATCCCCCGGGGCAATCGCCTACACCAGATTTATAAATCCAGTTTGTTTCATCCCCATTTTATAGCTTTCGACGTGTGCGCGTTCGCTATGGTTTATTACTAATTGCCTTTTGTTAGTTGACACGAGTTGTCTCTTCCTTTTGTTTTTGGTTGAATTACCTCTGTTATTTTTGCGGTTATTTTACTGTGTAATATTACATTCAATTGCTTTTGTTTGTTGACGTTTCGATGCAGTGCTATAGTTTTTTGTGGCATTGGTTGTATGGTACTTTCTTAGTGTGCTGCGAGTATATGAATCTTAAAATAAGCATTGCTTTCTTTTTTAATGAATTTTGATTCTTTATTTGTATGTGTATATGTTTCCAGTATTTACCACCGCATAAAGGTTGAACATTTCGCTTCAATCTATATTTGTATTAACTATTGACTCCAATTTCTCTATAACTGTTTCAACTGAAGCTGGCTCGCAGTGTATACTTAGCTAATATAGCACCTCGTCCTAAGAGCAGTTGAACGTAGTAGTCGGTACCTAGATGTTCGCTCGTGGTGGTCCCCTCCCGCGCTACCGTAGACCACGCCTCTCGGCAAATTGCGTCCACGGTTGCGCCCGCGCCGCTCTCTCACCCAATCGCCGATCAAAGAAAAGCTGAATTTTGCCGATCTAGTATTCTAGTGAGCTTGGTTTACTTACCTCTGTTTCAATTTGATACGGATAACGGAACAAACCTATAGCAGTTAGAGGCTTAAGCTGTTTTGACGTAAACTTTTAGAGCTATAGTAATCGTTTTCTGCATTGGTTTTTAATACTGTATGAATATAAAATTAACACCTGCATTAGGGTTTATAAAAGAAATGTTTCAGAATAAACAATTTATTACCTGTAAGTAAACATAATATAACCGTTAACCAATATTGTTTTTCGTTACGGTTCTGACTCTGCTCAAGGATATAAAATTGTTTTAGTCCCTTTACATTGTCGGACATTCTCGTAAATTTCGATCATAAAGCGTAAAAGTCCTTATATTTTCTTATTACATCAATTACTTCGCCCGGTTTTCTTATCGTTGGGTGTCCGAGGTTCGCTATCGGGAAGATTTACAGGTAGTGGGAAGTCCGGCTCGGAGGACCAAGATAGAATCCGCGAGGCATTGTGCTTGTATCTCTAATTGTGAAATGTGGCTAATTAACCAACGCTGGTTTAGGAATTTAGACAATAGATTTAGAAACGGTGTCCAGTTTAACTATAGATAATGCAATTTTAAAACAATTGTGCTTTCATAATTTTTTTTTCATTAGTACTCGTAGAATTGACATTTTATAAAGAAAGACATTTTAGAAACTAGACACATATTTACAAATGATAATTAATCACATCTTTGTAACAGAAACATACATAACGCCACAATCCTTATCCCAAATGTCAGAGGTCAGAGATATCCCAAACACACGCCTTTGGGTGTTCCAAACATTAAAAGTTTAATGCTTGTAACAGCAACCACGGGTCTCCTTTCAAAATACAGAAATACACGCGTGTCAGTGAGCGCATCGCTGTTGAAACGTGCAAGTCTATAGACGCTTTTTGTTGGAAAGTCTCTTAGTCGCCTTTTACGACACTCACGGGGAGAGACGGGTTGGTTCTATTCTTTTAACGTGCCGAAGCTTTTCTAAGTAATACTTTTCTAGATAGAATTAAATGGCACTGTCGCCTCTATTTTTAACGACTTCAAGAAGAAGGATGTTATCAATTGGTGGTATTTTTTTAAATATTTGTTACCGCAGAATTCAGTCATTTATAAACTGATTTGGAAAATTCTTTCTTTATTTAATGGAACATACTTCCATGGTGGTCCCATATTCATCATAATCCTGTTCTGATAGTAGTATCTATGAGGTATTGAGGGAAATCCTCACAAATTATATGCATACAATAGCGATTTTGGTGTTTACACTTACGAGTCAAGAATTTATATTCAGAAAGTGGAACCTTACTGAAGTCGATTGTTTTGCCAAGTTTTGGCGGTTCAATTATTAGTGTTGTTAGTTTACAAAAAAGCTTTCAGTTGTGTTCCTTCAAAATATGATCTTAGTGATTTAGGAAAATACACGGCATTCAGCGTGTTATTGTCGCCTGGTTCGTCCTTATACCCTGCTCATTATCTTTGTCATTAATTCACACTCTTAACACACAAATCAAATTGATATCAGATGTTAAGACCGGTAATCTAATACCATTTAACAGCAAACCATTAGCCTCCCCTGATACTAACCATAAAAAGCTTCTTCTAGAACATACCTCAATCTCCATAAAATTAACATACAAAGCAGTAGACAGAAGCAAAGTAAAGAGAAGTATTTATTGTACAAGCAAGTTGCTCAGCCGGTCCGGCAGCCGATGAGCTATGGGCTGCCTCGCGCTACTGGGCTTGCATTTATGGACTTTACAGATTTTATTTCTTTACCGACGATACGGTCTTACTTTGTGGTGTTCTGTTTAATTAAGTACTTTAAGATGTTGTGTTGAAGTTGCTTTGAACATTGGATAAAGTAAGTAGTCATTAAGTCAAAAATGAGGGATCTGGGAAAAGATAAATAGTTTTAGGGGTAATTTGACCGGACTAATAATTAAAAACGAGAAGCTCGTCAAATAAAAGAGACCAATAAACTTCCTGCATAAACGAGAGCGCTCACAATTTTTTTATTGCGTTTGCAACTCAGTACAATTCTGCAAGATAGAAAATTGGACACACCGTTTATTTCGAATCTTAATATCGATATCCAGATTGCTTCAATTAGTAAAAGAAATGAAAGTCGCATCGTGGACAACTCAAAAGATTTATAAGAAGGACTTGTCACTTCTGTGAATCTTCCCTCTCTAAGCTCTCCCGTGGTTGCCTTTAAGTGATCCTCCTGCCAATTAAAAGTTAACTGCCTATAAATCTAATCAATCGAAGATGTCTTACAAATGGGTACATCGCACTTTTTCCTGTTCGGCCCACTATAGGTCATGTAACTGCACACGTCAGTGCCTGCGCTGTTAATCACGACAGGAACTGGACTGGTTCGGATGACACCGTAGTAGTAGTCGCTGTGAGAAAAAATAGTAATCCGCCATAGTTTTTGTTATTGTGTCGTTTTTGTCGCTTCTTCGCATGGATGACCTGTTTCTTTGAGTTGAACATTTTTCTTTTCACAAAACGTGTCTCATTTTCATTTAACTGCTTGGAAATAGAAAAGATATTCTATTGTTCATATTTTTTATGATTTTTTGTGAAAAAATTTGTGTCCAAGGAAGACACAAGATCTTGATAGCTGCACTACGGGCGATCGACGGCGCAGATACGCTGTAACGTCCCATGCGCGTAGCTCTGCGCACACGCAGCCCGTCAGCGCGCGTCGCGCATCAGATAGCTGGCGACATGCGCGCGCTTCTACGAACGCGCATAGCCGACGCTTCGAATATTTGTCACGTGACACTGCGCGTTCGGTTACATTCGACGTAATTCATTCATTTGCATTGTACTTTAGAAGTTATTCCTAGTATTGTATACTTAGTTATTTCATTAATCTTCTAAGGCAATACGAATGTGGACGCTCGGTTATATAAATTAATGAAATAATTTATATTATCTTAAATGCAAATGTAATTCATGTTTTGAATTAGCTCATTGATTTTTTAGATCATTTTATAGTTTGGTTTATATTGAGTTCATTTCCTTAGAACAACGTTTTTCACCTCCTCGTTAGTTTATCTACGTTCAAGTACGGTGTCTGTTTCTGTAAGACATCAACTCGGAGTACTAATTCTACTAAATCCCATTAAAAGTTCACAAGCGTTACAGAATATCGAATTACAACAGCAAGACTTGTCGACCCGTTGTTGCTCGCCATATTTTATTTGTTGGGCACTCTTGCGCCGTTCGCTGCGACATGGATTCTCTTGTCCTTATATAAGTTATTGCCTTACGTACGACAATATTGTCTTTGTTAGTTTTTCCATTTAAATTTATCTATAGATGTTTTCTTTGTGATGATAACTAATTAATTCTGTTCAAAATCATGATAATCAGGTGTAAATTGGAAACACACTTATACCAAACCAAGCCAATAGTAGACAGAAACGATTGTTTCAGTCAGATGAACAATTCAAATTAACCGAAACTAGGCCAATTTATCTTCAACTGGATATCAAAACCACGTCGTTTGTAAAGTCTAGCTAAAGTAAGGAGGTGGTTAAAATGAAGACAGTTTGAACAAGCTACTTGTAGTAGAGATCTTTTTCAGTGGACGTCGTAATTAGATCGGCGATATGTTCAATAATTTACTGAGCAACGTTTAATGAAGATTTAGGTCCGCCTAAGCTGCGGTAAATAATTTCTCGAACAAGCCTTTTCTCGGTGGCTTATAATTTTCTGAGATAAGAGCAGGTAGCTAGCGTCTTTTGCGACGTCATCTTTTTGCAGTGGCTATTGTTTTGTACCGGCGTAATTAGACCCCAGCGGGGAGCAGCGCTTTTAATAAAGAATCTGAACATGTTATTACATTATTTAAAGTTCGATCATGTTTACTCAATTACGTTTTGGTGATATAACAGGAAAGTTTATGTAATACTTTGTTTCGCCCGCGTACTGTTTAAATAAGACAAAGATATGTCAAATATTTCACCAATATCACTATATAAATATGTGGACATTTAATCCTAACCCTCGCAATGTGCCGCGCAGGTATTCCTGCATTTGCAATAACATCGCCCATATATTCAAGGTTCGGTGCAAGTACCCCTACCTTCGGAGGTCACTGCGTGGGTGTGAACAGAGAACAGGCTTCGAACCCGCCTACGTGGATCATACTGGCTCGCTTCAAGTTTAATGCTGTGAAGGGCCAATTGCACGACCAACAAGCGTGGTATTTGACTGGATGCGTTCCTTAAATCCACGTCCATGACATTTGTAAATAACCATTGTCAGTAACATAATAAGAATCTTTAATTGGGATAAGTTTTAAAGCTTAATATAGATGCCTGTTTTATTTTGATAACGTATTTTGTTAAAATATAGAATGTATTTCACCAGTGCATCTACATACTGCTGCAGTAAATTATCATATCACTTTTAGTTAAATTATTTACTATCGCCTAGTCAAAAACAATTTCTGAATTCAAATTCTATTGATTATCTATCACGGATATTGCGTTACCTATTTTCCCACAAACATTTTAACTATCAAATGTGATAATAAATGAGACTGACTTCATTAAACTTGTAATATTAATACACACGTGGGTGGGTTACTTTAGTTCGGGAATTGGACGGTGTAGAGGCGTAATTATTAGTTGTAGAAAAGGGCCTACGCCTTTATCTGTAACTGATACCACTTTTCCTGTCAGGAATTGCACGTAATGTCTAAATAATCACTAAATTTATTTGAAGATTAGATTCTAATATCAATAACTAATGCAATACTGAAGCTACATTTAGAATTAGATCTTCTAATAATATCTCTATTACTGATGCTTCTTTAATTAATATGGTGCAATTCGAATGATCAGATTCTGATTTCAAAATTGATTGTGGTCAAAACACTTCTCCATTTCATCATAATTTTGATTTCTATTATAATTAAAATTTAAAGCTTTTATACGACCTTCATGTAGGTACCTTCTTGGAACTACTGTCTTATTATTACTGTGGTTTAAGGAAGGGTCTGAAATAACACAATATAAATACATACTATACCTTTATGAATTCTAATATATGGTTGTAAATTATTCGTCTAATATCGATCAAGATTGTATAATTTCAAACATGAACAAAGTCACGTGCACGGTTAGTTAACCAATATAAAGGTGGTTGCGCCTGCGCATGTCACGTGGTCGTGTTGGCGACGTATCTGCGTTATTTATTGGCGACGTCCGCCTGCCCGATTGTATTCGCCTACGTAGCAGCCAGCTTATTGGGATATCGTATGTTATATGGTAGCTGGTTTTAAGTCTTTTTATCTGTTTTCCGTTTTACCTTCTATTTATTTACTAACTTATATATTCTTTGGAAGACTTTGTTATTCGAGAATCCGCCTGGATATTTTTGAAAACGAGGCACACGGTCTAAGTCTGCTGTTTGGTAGACCCCTGATAGCGTAATTTTATTGGTTGACCTAAAGTGATAGAAAAAATATAAGCGTAATGAAAACAAAATACATTTAGAATTTGCTATATCTTAGTATGAATACCATAATGTTTACATCTTGAGCTTTTTATTTTATGGTGATTTTATTCGAATTTTCGGACAAATTGCAACTTGTTGTTTTTCGAAGTAGAGTTTTTGTTTTGACCTTCCATTATGTACATGAAATGTCGTTGCCTTGTTTCTGTTTTGTCGATGTGCTTCATAATTGAAAGCTAGGTATCTTCATTACCACTTTTTCTTTTGTTACTTGGAAGCAAACTTTAAGCTTGTTATCGACAAAATGCTTCGCCTGTTTATTTCTACTTTGTTTACGCGCTAGACACACTACTAGCTAGTATACTCCTAACGTGCACATGTATTGTTCGATAATTTATACTCTACAGTCGCCTAGCGTCCATTGTGTGGGTGGGTAGGACCGCCTGGTGAGTACTCAGAGGGCGATATTACTATTAGATTTGTGAAGAAAAAATTCTAATGCCCTTTATGATGGTAACATATTTTAATTGAGATCATCATCTGTGGGTTGGAAGTAGCTTTCGTGTACGAGTGGACTTGTATTCCTCGCATTGTATATTATGGAGATAATGGTGAGGAATTTCAAGAAATCAATGTATTAACATTTTTATCATCGCTATGTATGTGAGAGAGAATCTGTAATTGTTTAGGAAAAACAGTGTATGTACAATGTAAATACTTTCTGTTAAAGTTAGTCATTTACACAAAGTCAATAAGTAAAGGGGCGATGTATACGCTGTTTTAACAAGGTTCCGGTAGACATTCATAGTTTGCTTTTAAATAAATTTAAAACTACCATAAAACGGAGACTAATGTACACGAGGCTATAATAAAATTTCGAAATATTTACATAGTTAGATGATAAACTGCATGAACTTATAATTATTATTAAAAATATTATTTTTTTCTTATTGTTTTGTTGAATTACAAATTATTAATATATTTATTTAAAAACTGTTTTCCTTGTTTGTTATTGTTAATTGCTATGAAAATGTCTGAATTAAATCAAAAATACAAAATCCCCATTAGCAAGTTTGGACGTCCGAAGAACTCTTGATCTGACTGACTTCACTGACATATCTAAAATTTTATCTTCTTTTGTTCCAGCTGTACATCACGATACGCAGGAGAGTTCTGTCAGCACCTAAACCCTTGCCACAGCGAGTCCAGCCCGCGGTGCCAGAACGGGGGCACGTGCCGAGTTAGACCTGGCGCTGGCGGTGGCCCCCCATCCTTCGCCTGTGACTGCCCCCTCGGTTTCAGCGCTTCGCTGTGCGAGATCAGGGTGCCTGCTGCATGTGATTCGGCGCCATGTTTGAACGGGGCTACTTGTCGGCTGACATCTTTGGATACGTACGAGTGTGATTGTCCGCCGGGTTACACAGGTATGTTATTCTTGTTCGTAAGTTTACTGTGTACCTTTGTGTGACAACCTGGTGATACAGGTCTATTTCTAGTACACACCAGTCTCCATACACGTATCGCAAACTTGTAAAAATAAAAGAGTGTATTTATTTATGTTAGTTTAAGTTTAAATAATTATAATATTATTATTACATTGTAGGAAGTAGAAGGACCGATTAACTAGCTTAGACATAAAGATCATTAAAATGAAATGGGGACGCTAAAATGATGACAATGAAAAGACATACCTATCCATGTTGTTTGATAGTTTAAAGAATTACATACTCCATACTATTAAACTCTTGAATAGTCCTTATATGAAAGTTTCAATATTTGTTCTTCAATAGGGCTGAATACCGCAACGGATTTAAATGAAATTTGGTACGGACATGAACCTGGATAACATTGATTTTGATTTTTGTTTAGTTTTCAATATATTTCAAATCTTCAATGACGTATTCAATGGTGTAGTATATTTAAATATTAACAGTATAAAGATATTCATTTGTAACAATCATTATTTATTGAGAACCAGAGTCAATTAGATAACACAAACGAATACGTCAAAAGGTAATAATTATTCGTCTCGGTCTTTCAAAATAAAACTTTGAAATAAACATCATCGTACTGTCCTAATGCAATTAGATAATAAAACAACATGGTATTACAATCATAATACACATTACATAAAACTTAATTGGTAATAACATAGTATTAGTAATTGTACATGAACAGTAAATTATCTGTCAGTATGATAACAGATTAGATCCTTTTGAGGCACATATAACTTCGATGAGTAATTTTGCAGGTGTTCTGTGCGATATACGAGAAGCATATTAATATTATTGTAAATGATACTGAGCGAGCGTTAGGTTTTATTGCATTGGTTGTATTTACAGCTATCCAATTATTTACTCTGACTTCATTGCGTTACTAATATTAATATATCATTGTGATGAATGATTGTCTGGAGCTTGATGACTATATAGACCATTATAATATGTTACAATTACCTGTATCAAATAATAACATTTCATTTACTACTTAAGCTTTAATAGTATAGTTAGAAACAGATCATTCGTCGTATACCTACAGTGAGATATCTGAAAGACTGACAGCATTACCGAGGTAGCTGCCATTCTGGATAGCTGCTAAATATTTTTCTGTAATGTCACCTTCAATTGAAGGTAAAGAACATTTAGTTACATTTATCGTTGTAGGATATCTATAATACAAGCAGTAAGAACGAAAAGAATTAGACATGGATCACTTATGTGACCTGCTTCGATCTGATTCAGATAGCAAGTTAGTCAATGTTACCATTTGGGAAGGTCTTTTGTCGAAGATAGAAGCGAAGCAACTAAGCCATAGCTTGCAATGCTATATAGTGTCCAATCTTTTCATCGTCATCGTTTTCTATGACTAAGAAGGGTTTCAGAGTTGCTTTCAAATACAACTACTTCAGATCCGAAGAAGGCCAATAGATAGCGAAACTTGACTATGTAACTGAACTAGTTCCCAAATGGTTGCTAAATTATTCAATTAATCTTTTAAACTGTAACAAATTCACATGTTATGTCGTACTTAAAGATAATGGTCAAAACAGTCAATAAATTTTGGAAAGCTGTAGTATGTTCAAATGGTTTCCTTTCTTTATTTCCGTCGTAGATTACAATAAGATATGTTTCTTATTTATAATTTGAAATAGAATTCAAAATCCTCTGTAGATATTTGGATATTTGTGACATGTAAATTTTATGTTCAATTACATTATCAAGTAGGATTTCGAAGACCGGTCTAGTGTCGATGTGCAATTAATCAGCTTTCAATTTCTTTGTTCCACCATTTACAGATTTGTGTTTGTATTTTGTAACTTCTTGTTAAGTTGTATCCGTTGTACTTAATTTTTTTATTACTGTGAAATAACGGCTAACGTTTCGAAAATCATAACACCCAGCAAAATAATTGTGCAATCGAATATTTTTGTACGTTTCTGTATATGCAATAACTATCATTCTTCTGTTATCTATATATCTATCTAATATCTAATAACTGTTATCTATATAATATCATTCTTCTGTTATCTATAACAAATAGGTAGAATAAAAACCAATTTAATACTTTAAGGGACACAATCGTCTGTCCGTGTTATAACAATTTAAAAATAAATGTGTTACGCAACCATTTGTCGCGCAACTTCATCATTGATGTTAGCTTTGGAAATATTATCCTTTTGAGATAAGATAGTTAGTCCCCCAAATAAATAATTCCGCGTGAGCACATTTCTACCTTCGGCTTTATCTTAAAATAAGGTGAGATTATGGTCAAGCGCTAACCGGATTTGCATAAAAAATCTCAAATCCTATTTCAATCACATTTTGTTTAGGTTAGTCACTAATACCCATTGATTTGTATCATACTTCAACACGTCATAACACAACACGTTATCGATAAACAAGTAATAAGTTTTAATAATTCATAAAATAAAACAATGACTCAAATACAAATAATCTAGGAATGCACAAGAGGCATTGTGAGCTTCGTTTACAGCTTTAGACTTTGGTGATGTCAATAATATGTATATTACGGTTATATTGTGATTGATTTATAAGAACTGATTATTTAGGTAGATTACTTACCTATCCACTTTAGACATCCATCAGTTATCATCCTCGATTGAAACCTATTTCAGTGTCCCATTAACTTTTTAGCGTTCAATATTTTTAATACGGTCTCCATAAAAAGGTAGCTAGTTACTTGAACTCGCATCGACGGAAGCTCCTGCCGCTGAGATATAAATCTAAGCAGATAATTGGCATTGCATCATACAGCCTCTTGGGGGCAGGTGTTGGCGAACACTCCTTATTTTGCTATTCGGTCTAAGTAACAGGGCTGACTGCTTTTGTCATACAAAATGGTTGAGAATATATGTAAATGACTCCGAACTCCGACATACATTCACGCAGAATCCCCAAATTATTAGTAACTAGTCTTCCACCCGCGGTTGCGGCCGCGTGGGGTTTGTTTATCGCACCGCAGTTTTCATTTAAATTTTCGGGATCTTTATCTTAGACTCTTTAGACCCTTATAATATTAATCCACGGCATTTACCTTTCATCCAAATTCATTCAATCAATTCATTCAACATTGTCACAGTAAATTACAATTGTCACTTTTATGAAACAGGGCCCACACATTCGCATTCATAATATTAGTGGGATAATTTAGTTTTCTATTTGTACGGTGTGGGAGATTGTCTCTTTTCAGCTGGTATCAAATTCATAAGTTGTAACAATCACACGCCCATCGTGTGTTGTAAGATTCGGCTTGTTTTGGGTGTGTGTGATTGGTTTTATGATCAAGTTATATATCAACTAAGTGTTGTTTCGGTCGCGTATTTTTACGATGCTTGTTGCAAAGAATAGCGGCATCAAAATCTTTTCAATGTTGATAAGTGATAAGTTAAGAAATCGCTGTTTGTTCATCGTTTGTACCGATATCGTATGGCGTTTATTTTAACTAGTCACCACCATAAGGAGGCAATTTATACAAAAAAGCTCTGTGCTGGGCTTGCGTCGAGCGCCGCCATCTTTATATGGGCGCGTAATTATGGTTTGTCCAGGATATTAGTATTTTTATACCTTCTTCAGTAGCTAGTAGATGAATATTCTATTTAAATACCTGTACTGTATCTAGTAATATGATTTTATCTTGCGTAATAACATCTAATTTTATTATCTTTATCGAGAATTGAGTCGTAAAAATTTTTCTTCTCTTTTCTGAAAGATTAGCTATCACTAGATATTTGTATTTAATATTTAACCTCTTAACTGACTGATAATATTCCTAAGCTTTTAGAGGCAATTGGGCTCATAAATAATGTGAAAAGTGTTTTTGATATCTCTACATATACATGATATTTTTTTTATTTTGTATTTTGTATAATAAATAACAAATAAGTATTTCAAACACTTTCACCAAATTACCAAATAACAAAGTCCCAAAATCTGTGCTATGGATTCTAGTTAACAGATAAACATAAAATTTAAGTAAATCATCACATTACTCGTATTCATCTATCTACTCGTATTCATCACACACACACATTCGACGAACCTGCAATTGTTGGTTTCGAAGCCAGGGTTACTACCCACTAATCGACCGTCAGTGCACATTCAATAATTGGGTATTTATTTAGCTGTTAGCCACAGTAACATACGGAGCCGGTATCCAATGAACAGTGAAAGTGTGCAAACATAGAAAGCTTCAGCAATTTAGTATTTCCTGGATTATATTGAATTAAGCACCTTATGACTTAGGTACTGTAGAGAGCATGCGACAATCTCTCCAGGGACACATAGTTTTTCTTGATTGACTGAAACTCTTTTTATATAGTCATTGTCTTGTTATATTTTTCCTTTAATATCTGTCACATTCTTTGTTTTACTCCTTTAAGTTGATCATTTCATTAGAACCTTTGTGTTGTATTAAAAAATAATCGTTTTCACTTTTTCTTTCCAATTATTATCCTATTTTTTTCTTCCTTGTTCTTGTTTAAATCTCCCAAACATTACCCATTTATTTTTTCATTCGAATTGTGATCCCATTTTTAAATTAAAATCCCAATGGAATCCTCCGGACGGCCAAAACCAAAACTTCGCAATACAAAAATAAACAAGAAATCATTGCAAATTGCTCATTTTTTTTTAGTAAAAGTTGTGTGTCAGCCTTCCAGTCATTAGGAACGTCAACCACTTAATAAAATTTTTATTTATTACCTAAAGTTAAACTTGCATGTAAATCGAAGTGGTATCCATAATTCCAATTGAGCATGTCTCGCCCAATCACACCGAATTCTTCAGCCGTTTAGCTCACGTTGATTAGTCAGTTAAGCATTCCTATTAAACTGATGACGAATTTGGTGCGCTTGCGCATTGATCGCGGTGTTCTAATCGACAGAATTTTAAAGACCTCAATATTTAGCTAGGTTTTATTTAAAATATAATTAAGTTTTATGTTGTGTGAGCTTTTACAATGATTTGTCTAGCGATTGCGAACTATAGATAGATTATCAAAATCAAAAACACTATTTTCAGTCCCTTTGGCCTATTATATTTCAGTATATTTCTCAGTTTTCTTCATGATTGTAGGCATACATTGTTCCTGCATTATCCTTTATAGTAGTGCATTTAAAGTCATGAAATATCGTTTTATCGTTAAGAGGTTTCCGTCACGTAAAAAGAATTGAATCAACCCATCTGTTTCCGTGGATGACGTGGCGTGGCGACACACCATAAATGTAGACTTGCAAGTTTTAACGGCGGTGGGAGCCCCTCCAGTCACATGGACATTGTTTCAATCGTTAATTTTTTAATGTTCACAATACCCAAATGCTCATTTGGGATATCTCTGATCTCACTTGGGGTGTATGCTATCTTTGACATATTTAATATGTTTGCTTTCTCATCAACTTCATTGGTTAAAGAAACAACGTTATTTTCTTGTTCTCTAAGTGCTGGTTTCGTAAATATAAAACGGTTCGTAGGATTGGTCTGATAGACACAAGTTTCCTTTTAACTCGTGTTGTCAATTTGCCAGATCCAACTCGCTGACAGTTTATGACAATTTATTAATATTGAACTTAAATTAATATGATCATAACTTGTCCGCTTCTAAGCGTATATGCAAATTAACCATAGCGCTTTTATTTTTTTATATAATATTAAATTGATGATTATAGGCTGTTTATTGAGGGCCATCCGTACAGAATTATGGTAAACATCCCGCAGATTAATTAATTTTTAGAATTTGAAATTATGAGAAACTATATTCTTAATGCGTAATCTGGTGTAGGTTTGTGACCTTTATTAACATCAAATTGTCAGCTCCATTAATTTATAATTTATTTAGTATTACTTGCTTTAATAGAACATTAGATCGAGTTTCTAATAGTGAGGTAGCATCCACACTAGTTGCAGGATACAAGTTACAATACAAAACATACGTTTTCTTACTGTGCAATAATGCACAGTAAGAAAATAAACATATTTTACAAAAAACAACAATAAAAATAGGATCATTGATCGTCCTAAATATATTCATATTATATTTATCGTGAGTTTTTAAATTGTAAAAATGTAGCTTAAATGACATAATACTTAAGATACAGCATATACAAATACCCAAAACAGAGAGAAAGAGGGTGAATTTCTAGCAAAGGCTACAGTAGGGCGGGGGTTTTAGAGCCAAAAGTATGGAAACGGATAATTTGCATAGCCATGTGGAAACTAATTTTACAGGTGTCGGTAGGTACCTGTCATTGAATTTGGATTCTGGCTCATGGATAAAATAGAATGGATTCGTCCAAAATTATACGCGAAAAATATTTATGAGCAAGTGTGATGGTACTCCATACCGGTGCACATAAACATTTCTGAACATTTTGCAATATTTCGCAACATCTTGTTACAAGGGCCCTGAAGTTATGAGAAATAGACAAAGATGGATAGTGGTCGTTGTTTGATAAGAATACTTATTATTATTATTATTATTATCCAGTGTGAACCATTTCTAACAACAACCAATTCTAAATCTCCTCTTGTCCACAGGTGACGAATGTTCCCACGAAGATCACTGTGCATCACAACCCTGCCGAAACGGAGGACGTTGCGTGGCGGACAATACAACGGCTGCCGGCTACTCTTGCGTCTGTCCACCTGGCTTCACGGGCCCGCGATGTACAGAGGACGTGGTGGAATGCTCCAGTGGGTCTGGCCCTTGCCACCATGGCAGATGTTTCAACACCCACGGGTCCTACACGTGTATCTGCGAGCCAGGCTACACAGGCAGAGACTGTGATGCGGAGTATGTACCCTGTGAGCCCTCGCCGTGCCTACATGGTGGGAGGTGCACGCCATTGGATCAGCTGAGATACGAATGCGATTGTCCTATTGGTAAGTGTCTATTCTCCTGATATTGATGTAAGCATCTCGATTGATGATTGTTTTGCAGCTCTAACAGATCTGCGAGTAATAACCCGCTCGCTCACGGTTTTAGGCGAGTCAGTTCCAATAATAATAGCAGAATTGCATATATTGTGAATAAGGCTTCGTAGTACGCCTTAGAAATTGACTAATGTTGTTTTGTAGAAATCATTGAATTTGTACTTGTTTTTAAACTTTTAAGAAAGTTTTAGACCTGTTTACACATAAACTTCTTTGTGTTAAGAGTAGTCGTTACTAAGTTGGTAAGTTTCGTTACATACCGTAACCATATACGGATCTGTAGTAACAGTCTAAATACGTCGGTAATTATTGAATTTGAAAGTGAAAACAGTGAACACCATTTAGATTCTAACAATTTTCCAAACATGGTTATGTTTCCATATACATTGGTTTATTACCAAAGCGGTTCGGCTCCTTTTTAGTTTATACCAACAGCAAAGTTACGAGTAACTAGTCCTCTCCAGTGATCGTTGGATTAAAGATATTCATTGGAACCTACCTATAAACGATTTGAGTATGATGTGAATCTTTGCTTCACCTTCTTATTTACAAGGTAAATATTTACGAGGCATAGATAATCGCACGTCTGACGAGGAACTTGTTAAAGTTACACAATTCTCGTAACATTTTAATAAACTTAGGGTACCCCGGGGATGTCTTCTGTGTCCTATTTAATATTTAATAGTTACCACTTAAGGAGATTTCCATAAAATTTTACGACTATTGGAGTATCTACAAGTAGTTTATCAACATGGTTTGTTGTCCAATTATTTCTATATCTGTCATCGATTTGCTAGCAGTGGTTGACCTACGACCGGCATGTACCCTTTTGCAATGATATGATCTAGCTAGTCAGAACTCCGTTGAGCATTTAAAATTCTATTTATTTAGTCTTTCATGTTATTTTAGCCGTCACTTTTGGTTCTATTATAAGTAAAATAACTTGAATAGCATTAGAAATAGTATTTATATTAATCAATAAACAATCACGAAAAAATTCTGATCTTATTGCGAATAGCACTTTGTTTTTTTTAGGAAAATTAACGAAGTCCTTACTTAAGGCCAGAAAATCTTTTTATGTTATATATATTAATTTATTTAAATTGCTACGTATTCCTAATAATCCTCCAGGTTAAGCCTTTCATTATGATGACAGAGTATGGGCAGTCCCCACCTTCTTTTTAGCGAGTCGATGACAAACAAATCAAATTCTTGAGGACCAGAACGCGGCCACGCGCCCTACACCGTCCGTGGCATCGTAGAGGTCCTGTAGTGCCCACCTTAGGTATCCCAAACTGGTGAAATAAATTGGACCCAAAATTATACTTAGAACACATTGACTTAATGCTTGCAGTTCACTGTGGCTAACGATTGTGTTGTTGTGAGATCTCTTCTATCAACCCAAATGGTGGTTTAAACAATGGAATTAATTAAAAGCTTTATTTTAACCAGCTTCACTTGATAGAATTTGTACCAACGTCCGTTTGTTCATTTCTTAATAAAGCTTGCAACGTAAAGACGCAGAACAAAGCTGAGTCGAAAGGTTTTTGTATGTATTACAAGGTTTTTTTTTGTATACCGTTCTTTACTAAATTCGGCTTGGAATACGTTTCAGTGTTTATAATGTCGCTACGGTTTGCCTGTTCACAAGTAACGTCTGTTTGACAGGTTATCAGTCTGGAATATATATCTAGTTAAAATGAGTTTACGTAGGATACGTGGAACATGATTCGGCCCAAAGTGCGGTTTTTTCTATATTTGACGGTAAATTCGATGTCAATACAATATTATAAAACTTGAAGGTTTAATTTGAACTATTTTTTTTCATGAATTAAGTACTTTAAAACTAAAGTTAGTCATTCACAAGGTTGGCTCTTCAGACTTAGATAGAAACTCAAAGGTCGCTCTTATTATAGCCCAATGCAAAGAGGGGTGTTATTGTGTAAGGTCGACGCTTTCGTTTTTATCTGTGTACCAGAGAGGGTGTTGCATTCTCACACGGCTGAACTAACCAAGAGGATTCTTCGAAATCAGTTCAGCCATTTCCAAAATATTTAGTTTTTAAAATAGTTAGTTTATCTACTTAGAACGTTTGATAGTCTCAAAGGTTCCAAAACTCCAATTTATCATGTTTCTAAATTGGTAGTTACAAATGTTGTGATTCGAGACAACAAAGCAGAAGACAAAAAAAATGTGCATGCCTACTTATCATCTAAATACTTGTAGTCCGAATTATCATAATATCCTTTTAAACACAGTTTCTGTTGGTAGTGTTGATTTTATTCAAACGCAAAGGTTAGTTTTAAATTCTAAGTCTTACCAATTTGTTAAATTTGGTTACTCGGCGACCAAAACTGAAACCAACAATTAATTTTAGTTGAAAATTTGTAGCATTCTTCTTATATTTTTAAGTAAATTGCACTTCATTTTTATTTTCATTCCCTTCCTTAACTTTTTCTTATAGTTTACTATTTACGATCTGTTGCTCTGGCATTTTGTAGTGTGTGAGACAAGTTATAATTATTCATAGCCTTAGGTGCCCACACGCCCGTATATGCGTCGTTATCTGGTTGACTAGCATGTAACGAATCAATTATCGAGTTGCATGTCTGTTTCATTTATATCATCTATGTCTGAAAGTCGACTGTAGCCCGGGGCGGCCACGACTCGACCAGTTGGAAAGCTACACTTAGGTTAACTATAGCTGAGATATAAATAATGTTGGTATTGCTACGAGTATTTATATGCGTAGATAAGTAATTTATGTATAATGCTTCGATTAATTTTGCAAGTATTTTGGTATTAGCGCAGATTGTGTTACGTCAGTAGTCCTGTTAAGTCAGTTACATTATATTCGGGTTTAATATTTTTATATTGTAAATGTAGGGGAATTTAACCAGTTATCTTTATTTAAATAAAATTATTATAGAAATAGAAAAGACAGCATTTAACGCCGTTAAAAATGTTTTTAGAGGTAATGCGAGCACGATCTGGAATGGAATGAAATAAAAAATAATGGACAAGTAATAAAAATTGAACGATGTCTTGATGCAGGTAGAAAAGATGCCTTTCGTGATCTAATTGATGAAAGAAAAGTTAAATAAATTGAAAAGTTTAATACAATACAATTTGATCAAACAAGGCTTGAAGAGCTCACGGTGATATTCATATTAAAACCTGACTCAATCTTTGAAAATAATTCTTCCAAACGTGTCATCAACGGCAACAGTAAAATGCGACGGCATTTTCAAAATTAAACGTAACTGTGTTACGCAGTTCATTAAATTCATTATCCGTCTAATTCGCAAAAATAACACTAATGTCGCGGGTGAAACGGTGATGTCTGCGTGTCGAAACGGTTACGTCACAATTTTATATAGTTCACGCCGCAAGCGCATCTAGTCTTCATTAGCTTCATTACGCGCTTGCAAAATCATTCTGAGTGTTTGCAACATGTAAATTGTTGTAACGAATGCCTCCGTTTTTGAATTAGAGTGCTCATTGCAATGCTGTGTAACTTTTACCCTGTCTGCAGACTATCGATACACTTGGGTTTCCTTTTCTAATCTTACGTTTTATCTCTTTTTTTCCTTCTTTGTCTTGTGCATACTGTTTTGTCTGTCTACTGTTTTCGTAATACTATAAAGTGTCCCTCATCTGCCCTGTATTTCGTTAATAAACATTTATATTAAAAACAAAGTAAATACTCTGTAGGTTCTGCATTCTTGCCTACTGCTCCGTGTTGAGCATTTTTTCACAGCAGGTGGCGTTTCGCCAAGCGCGAGTATAGTCGTTAATATCATCATTATTAACAGGTAGACTGTCTTGAGGACGGTTTTTAAATCAATAACTAAAGTTTTTATAACACCAATAGAACAAGCAATAACGGGTACCTGAATGTTATATTTAGATTATATCTTATTTTATCGTTAATTGCTCAAATACTTTGGCATACACTTGGCTACATTATTGACGTTTATACCACAGTATTCCTGTCTCATATTCTACAGCTTTCTCAGAGTTCGTACTTATGACTCACGGCGTATCACTGGATAAGTACTGTTATTCGATTCTTAAGCTGAAATTACCCTAGAGAACCGAACAGTTCGGAACCCGGAGGGGACATTTCAATCCATCAACCTAACGCTTCCACTTAGAACAGTCTTCATTCCTACTGACGTCACGATACTCAAGTGTGGGAACGGTAATAAGGTACGGACTTCATTAACACTTGCTGATGTACATATTGGTTTATTGGCTCCCCATTTATTTGACTAATAGGTGGCTAAAATAGTTACTCTATCAATTAGTGGCCAGATGTTTCCCATGCTCGTTTCAAACAATTTTATTCGAATGTTATTATGATTTTTAGAGATACCATTTGCAAATAGTACTATTGCAATGTGAGTTTAAAATAACAAGGTGTAAGTTAGGTACAAATATCGTAAAGACTAGACAGCTATGTGAAGAGACGCGAAATGCGAATTTGTTAGCATTGCTCGAGATAAATCATACCTACGCATCTAACGGACGGGACTGCAGGGAATAAATTGCAGGTAGACGATGTCTGTCTCATTGTCAACCATAAAGTCACTTCGAATTCAATCCAAAGATTGATTGTTCTGATTTACAACTATAAACTTTCTATCGGATGAGAAAAAGGTCAAAAAGGACTCCTGTCAAAAAAAAATTATAAACAATAGGCCGGTCTGTATCTTGTGAATTTGTATTTCTTGACAAATCTGTGATTTCTTGCATACGCATTCAACGGGTGAAACTTCAAATATCACACCCCTGCGCATAGTCGTGTGATTACATACGCGGGATGTGAGTTTGATCGTATGTCACATAATTTCGCTGGTCGCATACCATTGTACACTTGCGAACAAAATGAGCTTTTTGTTGTGTACCTACTTTTTGTTCTTATTGGTATTTATACCAAAGTTACCAAATAGTGTCATTGACAGAATTATTCTCTCTTGAATGGTTTACAGGTTCTCTAACAACTATTTCTCACATATCATCAAACAAGTGTCACATATCTGACTAATTAACTTAACACATGGCAGTTAGATTAAAAATAGGACCCCACCCATATGTTTAGTCTATCCTTAATGTCAAATAGCTTCCTCATGTCTTTCATCCTTATGGGAAGCGGAGAGGTCGTCACTCTCACACTCCAATATTATGTTAATTGTATTGTCGGTTTATGTCAATTTCGATTCTTAAGCAGTTTTCGTGATACACACCACGGGAATGTTTGTATATTTGAAAGCATGAATTATGCAAACTCAATCACGTATGTGTACTTCTCATAGTTTGAATATTTTGATTTGAGCTTCGAGAATGTGTCTTGTTATGTTATTTTTGAAGTGTCCGACGCTTATTTCTTATCAAAAACTTGTTTATGGGATTAAGACAATTCAACTACGAGTTAGAAATTCCTGGTTAGAAGTTAGAGTTGGCTCGGGCCAATTTTGAAAATTTGTTCACTTATTATGAAAAATTAGGTCTAATAATGTATTAAACATGTTCTCACACTACTTATTACTATCTACTCTCTCTCTCTGATATCTACATTACATAAAGTTTAAAATGATGTAGACACTTAAAGCGAGCGTCGCGAGCGGAGCGTTGATGGTCCAGCGGTTAAGACGCGGTCTCCCAATTTGGGAGTCCTGGTTTGATTCCCAGGCAGGCCATGTACCAATGAGTTTTTAAATTTAATTGAATTACTTATGTGCGTTTATCCGACTGCTCTTAAACGGCGAAGGAAAACATCGTGAGAAAACTTGCATGCCTGGGAAATAAAAATTCGAAGGCATGTGATGTCGCCAACCCGCACTGGGCCAGCGTGGTGGACTATGCCTTGCCATATCCCTGCAGTGGCATGTTTACGGGCTGATGATGAGACACTTAAATAGGTATTTTTTAATCTTACCTGCTCTTGCTGAAAAGCTGTTACCGTACATTGCTGTACATAGACCTGCCGTATACGAGTACATGACTACAGCAGTCCTAATCTGGATGATCTGTGCTTTCATTTATTTTCGTGATGAGAGTTCAATTTGATTTTTTTAGTAATTTCCATTAAGTATTAAAAATCTAATACAATTATATGATATCACCTCGTTGAAGTGGAGCGGATGCAGTGTGTAAGGTCCGTTAGCTGACCAAATAATCTTTTGTAACTTCAGCTCTTTTGAAAGCGGTTTTAAATAGTTTCCGCCATTATTACAGTCTATTGTTGAAATGAAATAATGAAGTATACCATTTACATCTCTATTTGCGTTGAAAGGCGTTAGTTACTAATTTGTGTACTTACAATTAGCAGAAATTTATTCACTGGAGGGAGTAGAAAATGTATTATAGTGTCCGTCTTTATTCTTTGATGAAATACATCTAACTTTATGATTTATGACTTTTTATCCTCGACGTAAAAGAGAACTAATAACGTCAAGGGCTATGTCTCTCGTTTATCTATTTATGGCATTGTAGCGCCTAAAGGGCTGAACAGATCAGAAAATTGACTTTTATTTACGAAGGTTTGTGTTGTTAGTGTGTTTGATGGAAATCGGTGCAGTTGTTTCGAAGATATTTAACTTTTAACACAGTTGCTTTGTGTCATCATCAAGAACAGTTTTACACGTTCCCGCTTGTTGTTTTGTATACGTGCGTGATATTGTCATATTCATGTTTTCCCGGGGTTCTGTAAATTGTCATATTTATTTATAAGTATTAAATAAGTACCCGTACATCTACTATTTATGACTGATTACTTCTTCGACATTCTAATCATTTTCTTTTTCAATGTACCTACCTAAATGGAGGAAAATTATCTGTTTTTAAATATGTTTAAATATCGCCTTTTGTGTATTGTAATTTCTGTCCTATGTTTGTTTAATGTATATTTGTATACTTATATATGCAATAAAGTGTTAAATAAATAAATAAATAAAAAATGCTAAGTCCTTAGCTTCTGTAAAACTAGTGATAGCGTAGATCTATAGGAAAAAGCTTAAAAAATAGCTCCTTTATTTTACGACTTGATGATTTAGACGTTTTATTCAATATTATTCATATGCCTTAATTTGATCTAAATTCTTAATTAGATTGTCAGTTTGATCTCGGAATTGGACATTTTTATGTTAATTAGTAGTAAGGATACAGTGTTTTTGATCTTTATAGTAGCTTAATAGAGCTCCATTTCCTGGTATTAAAGCGATGAGCTTTTGGAGATATTTGCGACGTATCTTAACATTATGTTCCTATTTAGGAAATCATAAAATTTAGATTAAAAAAAATACTTTAGTATGCTTATTGTACGAGTGATTCTGTTTGTAGCGGTTGAAAATGAAGTAGGTAAATTTTGGTTTTCGGAAATTAAAACAAAATAATGTTCATTTCTAATTTTGCAATATTTACTTTCGTAATTACAGCAACATTTAGCAACGATGAGCTTATTTTTATTACGAATCCAAATAAATTCGATAAATTTTTTATGGTCAATTTCTTTCACACTCTCATTAAAGTTAACCATAATATTTATCCCAACTTTGCTTAGCAGAAACAGGCGTCGAAATATTTAAACTCAGGCGCCGTTACTTCTGTTTTTTTTTTTTACATAAACTGAAACACATGTGGTGTGCGTGGGAACGAGACGCGGTAGAGTTGCTAATCAGAGTTTGTTTGAACCGTCTGTATGAAGCAACCGATGGGCGAAATGTTCCGACACTTAATTAGAACCATTGGATTAATTTGCAGTTTGTTTTTAAATCGATTTAATCGATATTACCTTTCAAAGAACTCTAAAGTTATCTGCTGTAGCTTTAAGAAAATTTTTCGGTAACCTTTTTTTGTGAACGACTGTATACGCGTTTGACCACAATCTCACCTGTTGGAAAGTGACGATGTGGTCGCAGATGATCGCGATCTCAGTAGATGCCTATTCACTCTGCTCTAGAAGAATGTAGGGCATTGGAAAGACTGACGCCGGAAGGGAGTGCCATGCCTTGCTATTCCTATTATGAATGAGTCAAACCGCTTAGTGCAAATGTTGATATACATAGACGCGTTCTTACCTATCGACAATTCTGCACAATCTTGATACTTCGCATTTAGCGGCTTTTTGAATACGAAAGTTTGAAGTTTGTAACGCCTGAACGGACTAGATGATACCAGAAATTTTAAATCAATTCGATAAACTAAGATGATTTATGTTCTAACCTGGAATAATACATAGGTCATAGGGTTAGTCCCATAATTGCAAATGAAGAGCACGATTGAGTTTGTTTTTCATAGTAGGATCATTGAATAGCCTATTTATCTATGTATGTCTCAAAGTTAAATTAAATATTGGCTAACTGTACATCGGAGCGAGAACCGAAAGTGATAAATATGTGAAGTATACCACATCGGGTGTTTTGGACATTGACACCAACATTGGACGGACGGAATTTTAATTTTAATAGTATTATTTACAATTTTACACTTTATTTTTGTACCTACCATGGCTTTATTGGCTGCTAATAAATGATTTATTATTATTATTTTTATAGTTGTATGTCGTGTCATTAGTTTTTATTTATATGTACCAATGATCAATCATTAATTGATTTTTGACTTTATAACTGCAGTTACATTTTTCAATTTGTATTATGCCTGTCTGTCATAGTTATATGAAGTGTTCAAATAGGTCTGATATAGTCGTAATATTCAAGACATAAATATTTTATATCCAAACATCTGTTTTCAGTTATATATCGAGACACAAAAATCAGCCCACACAAGTTCTATGATATCGTGTGACAAAACGTACGCTATTCATCATTTATTGGGAAATACTATGAGATATAAACATGGTTTGTTACTAAAATTACGCGATATCATATTGCCTATGGGATAAAATGAAGTTGCCTACAGCCGTAGGCCATAATCTTTTATTGTAGACGTTTGCATGTAAATAAATTTATAGTATTTTTATGCAATATGTCTTTTAAAAATTGGGAAATCAATAACAATTTTCTGTTCACTGGAGCTGAAATTTTGATATTCGTCCAGTTCTGATATATCATACAAACATACAAACGTTTATCCCAAACGGGGTGATCAGTGATATCCCAAACATAAGCATTTGGGTGTTCCAAAACGTTTAAGTTGTAGGAATCTTGTAGTAGACTTTGTAGGGCTGGTCACAATAAACGTCCAAGTAGGTATTTCTGTAAGTCCTTTATTTTGCACTTTAAAGTTAGTTGACACTGTCAATAATGGAGAGAGTGTTCATTCGCGAGAGAGCATAGAGCAGAGAGCTCTTCATTGTTGTCATATAAAATAACATATATTTTAAATTGAATGTTGCCAGCAACATAGGTAATGCTTGAAACAACATCCACAGTTCAACTTTCGAGATATACAGAAATGCACACGTCAAAGGGTGGGGTGAGCCCTCGCTATTGAACCTTGCAAGTCCATAGATGTTTTTTGGTGTAAAGTCCTTATCCACGGGACGAGACGGATTGGGTCAATCCTTTTTAAGTACTGAAACTACACGGTACTACAATAATACAAGACATATATGTACCTTATTGCACAAAAGGAAAATATACATTTCACAAACATTTCAATACCTAACACGTGATGATCAGGGATGTTATATTTTTATTTCTTACTTCTCATGTGACCCTGGTCTGTCTGCAGGTTACCGCGGCCAGAACTGCGAGATCGACATCGACGACTGCCCCGGAAACTTGTGTCAGAACGGCGCGACTTGCATCGATGGCCTCAATTCTTATACCTGCGAGTGCCCACAAACATACTCCGGGACACGATGTCAGAACGACGTTGACGAGTGTGCTCTCAGGTAACTATTGCCACTTCCATACCTCTTCTTAACTCTGAGTAGCATACTGATGTGTAGCGGCGGCTCAAAGATACTCACTGTCCGGTGGCCACGTGTCTGACACTTCAACCAATCCGATGGCCCATATCCTCTCTTATTGAGAGAAGGCTGTGCCCCAATAGTGGGAACTGTAATTGAATCAAACAATGTTTGCAAAATAGAGCCGGGTTCGATTTCCTACATAAGCCCTAAGTTTAGTATTCCGTTTGGTTGCAGGTAGGGCATTTTTAAATATTCGCATGGCATGCTATCATTACCTTTTTAAGTCTTCTTTCAAACCGCAATGCTGTTCGCATTGTTTTGCACAGACTGCCAGTCCTGCAAATAAATTTGGAACCAGGAATGTGAGCGAATCAAGTGATCGATACTTTTAAAAATAATTTTCCATCAGGTGAGATTGTAGTCAAACGCGAAACCAGTATTAATTTAACTATTCTGTAGTTCAGTTATTGGGGTTGATAACGACCCTGAAATTGGATGCTTCATCCTATATAATTGTTGCGCTTTGACCAACAATCAGATGGCAAAACACAATTTTTCCTTTTTGTATATTTCTCGACTCTATAATATGTACCTACCTGATTGAATCATGTGATGGTTATTTTTTTTTTCTTGCTTTCAATTTTGAAAACTCGCGTCATGTTAAAGTCGCTAAAGTTTCACCAATAAACCTTTTACACCGAACAAAATCTGACAGAACAACAGTTATATCTCGTCAATTTGTTTCCTCCGTATTGGACGTCGATGTGTAATCGGAGCCCTTGTTTAAGCACCATCATTTGAATTCAATCCTTAAGGTGTACGTCATATGGGCGGAGGAAGAGAAGTTGTCTTATCAAATATTATACGGTTGTTGAGGAATCTGGCCAATTAAGTCGGCATCTCGAAATGAAGGCTGGAACGGATCGGAGGATTATACAGTCCAAAAAATTGCCAGTAACGAGCAACGTGATCTCAGAGTTTGGAATTGGGGGGGTAATTTACAATGATAACAATATGTCAATTTTTTATTGTAATTAATACGTGAAAGACCGAGTGGCCAGTTGCTAAGTTTTGTTAACTTTACGTTATTGTTACTACCAGACCAGTGAGTGAAGGTTTGAAATTGTACGTCAATTTTAATTTATGTTTTATGTTTTGTGTACAATTTATTAACGGGTCTTTCTATTTTCAAATGATAAGTTATGTAAACTTTGTTATTGTTACTATCAGTGTTATTGTTACTATCGTTTTAATTTACGGGCTGCTTTGTGCACAATTTTATAAACAGATCTCTTAGAAAATAATATAAAACTTTGCATTTCAAAATGTATGGTAGAATAGTTAACGAAATCATATATGAATTTGAAATTTTCAACAAAATTCTCTCTTCTAAATATCCAGTACATTTTGTAATGCAATAAAATCAGTCTGGATCCAAGTGGAACATTGCTGTCATCATTGAAAATGACAGTAGGGGAGAGAGAAGTTTTCTTCTTCCTTGTAATAGGAAAGGCTAAGGAACAAAGCCATACTGCCTCGTCTTCAAAAAATGACAGTAGGTAAAGTAGGCTTCTAAAGTTTGTATCCAGTACCAGATGATATTTCTAACGGAAATTGTTCTTAATTTTTGTGCAGTCGAACGTAATTTTATGTAGATTAGTAAACTGCGTGTTCGGTAAAACCTAAACCGTTTGATCTAGGATTGAATATACACACACTATGCCAACCGAAACTACCTACTTACCTATTGAAATAGAATTTTTTTATTACCTAATTCACATTTGTTTTTTACTAACTTTCGAAATAATAGCTCGCCGGAAGAGAAATTATAATCGCCATCTACTTTTTTATGCCAAACATGAGAGGATGACAAAAAACCGACAACTTAATGAAGAAAACTACCACCAATCACGATCCAAACGAGCTAATGATATCTGCATTTGAAGATAGTACGTGTTTTTTGTCCCGCAGTATGGACGCCGGCGATGTATCGAGTGTTAATTACAAAATAACTCGTCAAGAAGTCATCGGCCTTTTGTGCCAAGTGATGAAATTGTAGCGATTTGAAAATCTTGTCAAGTAAAAGCTTTAAAGTAACTTGGTGTTACACACGGGAAGATTTTCTACGCGTACGTTTAGGGCTTGATGAACTTTCGCATTGCAGTTTAGCTCTTCATTCATAATTCGTACTGTCAAGGTAAGGAATTCCTTCCGTCTGTTTTTCCAAATTTCTGCAGAGTGATTAAGCATTTACTGCGATTGTAGGCTTCATCTTCAACCAGTGGCGTGCTTAGGGTTTCAAAGTAGTGTAAGCTCGACAATGTCTTTGTGGTTTTTACACAGCTAGTGAAGTCCAGATAGGCAACCAAGCTCATAACGTAAACGTCATCGTTTAAGTTTGACAAGTGCTAATGTTCAACAATTTCCTATATCGTTTAAATAATTATTACCTAGTTATGATCGAGTATTTATTAAGGCAAGTCGGGCTTTTGGGCTGAGGTTACCTCCACTGTCTTCAAGCATATTGTCATTTTCTATGTGATGAGATTGTGGTCAATTGTGTTTTTAATTGATCATTGAAAAAGGTTATGAATTTAATACAATGACGTGATATAGCCAGTGGTTCACATACAACATAATGTTCATAATGATGGTAGAAATCGAACCATGGTAGTCCTGTTGGAATGTAACAGTTATCCCGGAAGATACCTACGTAGCTTCAGATGATTTGGCTTTAAGAGATATTTCAAGTAAAGAAATTGTCTTCAGCTTTTCTGTGAATGAAAGCATCACGGTCATTGTGTCGTATCCTATAATAGCCATACTCCTATAACTCACACCGAGATCAATGTCCTAGTCACATGTGCGATGCGCCGTCTTTCCTACATTAATTGTTAGCTAATGATCCAGCATAAAAACGATGGTGTTTGGTCACACGGTTACAATGAGGAGTTCTAGAGGCTATGCAATTTTTTTTAGTGTTGGTTTATTTGGCTTTCCACAGGGATATACCGAGTCCAATGGATCTTTCTTAAGTTATTGAACATCATTTTTATCTGTCAGTTCATCACTGTCATCCTTAGATCATATTTTTGATCCAAGGTGTCATCCATCAGTCATTGTTTCATCAACATTATCCTCCTCCATGTAATCTTTAGGTGATGTTTTTTATTTAGTCCAAAGTAATGAATGTCCATCCATCATAACCTATAGTTACTCTTTTGACCTGTTTTGATTTATAGATCAGAATTTCATATAGGTTATTATGTAACTCACATCACTTTGCTGGATTTGTTGACTTCAAATCAGGATATGTTTTTCAGCTGTTTTCTCCATTCTTATATTCACCGTGAGGTTAGGTTGGCCCAGTCACTTTGACCCATTAGGAATCTTTTGAGCGCTTCCCCTGCTTTCGCTCTCACCCGCTGCCTCGACTTCCAGTTTTATGATACAAGGTAGTGGAAAAAGCACGTACCTTTATGACATATAAGCCATAGCCGGCTTCGCAGTCACACAAAAGGTGCTTTATCGATCCCATTTCTTTGGCGCACGCCTTGCAGGTTGAATTTTCAGCTAAGTCCATCTTAAATAAGAGGTCCTTCGTGCCGAAGTGGACACTTAAGACACTTAGGACAGTAAGCGCATCCATTATGAACCGGGTTTGCCCTCTATCCAACAGCAACCTGCAGATTTTTTGGTTTGCTTTTCGGCCGATTTTCTATCTACGCATGTAAGTATAGGTTGTTGTTTATATTGTATTGTGAAAATTTGCTTATTATTATAGATAGTTACAGTATCTTTACTTCTTAGTAGGTATGTATAAAATTGTTTTTCCGTTAACTTCTTAAACGTTAGTCCTAGACAGCCTGTCGCTAGGGATGAGCCTAGAAGAGGGAGCTTTAGCCGGGAAGAGTCCGCCACTAGTCTGCTGTATGTGTGGAACATACAGACATATTATAAGCAGTGCGTGGTGGTTCTCCCCTTCCCATAAAAAATAAAATAAAAATAGATGTTATAGTTACGCGATGTGTTTCAAAGCCTTTTATGGAGGAAGCTGAAGCCCCATTTTGTCAGAGATTGCAAGCTTTGAATATGATACATATGCACAAAACACCGGATATATTTACTATGGTTTTAGCCTTTGTTTAAGATTATTTACTATATTTATAACAAATTTTACAAACATACATAATTTTTGTTGTGCTTTTGTTTGTATGGTGGTTTTCTTGTAGTCTTAAATATATCTTCGTCTATCGTCGTTTTATTTTCAAAATATAAAGATTTCCTTATTAAAGAAGTAGATATAAATAAAGAGGTGATATAATTTACATCAGAAACAGATTTCTCATTTTACCACATTTACATATTTCAAATCAAACAAATAATATGAAATATAATTTTTATCGTTATCATTTATTCAATAACCACACGACACCAGAATTTGTTATTTTATTAGGCTCCTTGTTTCACTAAAATTAATCGCTCTCATAACACTATTAATATTTCGACAAAGTACGGACACGGGACCGCCCGCTGCAGAGGGTTTCAAAACAGCCTCAAATAACAAATGTTGTGTCCCAACGACCCTTTGAACCGTGACATTTATTTCCAAGTCATAAAGTTCATATTACCGTATAATTTAGAAAAGAATTGCTTAAATTAGCTTGGTTCAACCTTCTTGGCGCTGTCTGGAGTCTCGATTCCTATACGTAACGAGTTCTAAAAGGTCCTATTTGTCGTTGAAATTTTCACCTTATGACTGTGGTTTAAGAGTGTTTATAATGTCTTGTGTGATAGTGTTATCCTATCCGAACCGTTGGCCCATGAAACGCAACAGTTAAATGCGTGCTCGATATCGGGTTACGTCTCTCCCGAGTCTGTTCTTTTTTATGTTTTTAAAACTCGAGGTCCATTGAGTTGGAAAAGATTATGAAAGGCGTATCCAGATAGATTTTAGTTAACACAGTTCTATCTTCTGAAATAGAAATGCCTAGCGGCATTACTGAGATAGTCTGCTTCGTCTTTCTTTTTTCCCCATAACTCGACAAAGTTTGTTGTGTCTCAAATCTTGTCTTTTCGAAGTACAATTTGACAGATTGACAAAATTACCGTTACATTATTGGTCCGGAGCACATAGTTATCTCTCTTATACATTTCCTTATTCCATATGCTCATGTCACACCGAATCTTTCTCACTTGAGTCGCGCTAAATTGTGCTAGCCGTGTTTTTTTTTTTTTTTTTTTTATGATTAACTGGATGCGCATTTGACCACAATCTCACCTGATGGGAAGTGATGATGTGGCCGAAGTGAAGCACGCGATCTCAGTGGATGCCTATTCACCCTGCTCTTGAAGATCCCAAGGTTGTAGGATTCAGGAAAGACTGACGCCGGAAGAGAGTTCCATGCCTTGGCTGTTCGCATTATGAATGAAGAATCGAACCGCTTAGTGCGAATGTTCGGTATGTTAACTACATACGGGTGTTGCAGCTATGTGACCTCCGATCAATCATGTAACGTTACTTTTCTCAAAATGTCAAGTTATGCTATTATTTTGAAAAGCGGGGCATTTTATTATATTATCATACAAATAATACCGGGGCTATTGGTTATAGTATCATCTAAATACACCAAACAACTGTTACTAGCTAAGTATCGTCGAAATGGCTAACCGACTTTCATCAAACATGGCTAATAACTTACTTATACGCTCGTTTAGTCTCTAACGGACGGACGGACGCATCACTGAATCCGTACAAAGACTGGACTGTTAAATGCATAACACCCGTCGTTTCTTGTAGTGGGTTAAAAAGACATGATATTGTGAATTTGTTAAACGGTCGTTATATCACCTCATGTTGTCCCGCTGGGCCCTATAAATACGACTCTAGTAATCTAAAATACTTACATAAATAAACCTCCGATTATTCATTTGATATTTTGACTGTCGATACTATACTGCAGTACCTCGTCAGACATTTTTCATTGAGAAATACAAAAATTAGTTTCCGTTCGAATTTCACTGTTTAAATATTTTAAACCGTATACAGAAAGAAATGCCCCGAAGGTGAATATTTGAATACGTACAGAGAGTTACATGTTTATTCATAAGGGTCTCTTCGATCCATAAATAAGTGAAGCTATTTTATTAATTACCTGTGTTGGTGCGTGTTCGATCGTTAATTATTGAAGTTGTAACATTAATGGTAATGGACGTGTGCCTGGTGGCGGGGGTAACTTAATATGGGCGCGTGCGCGGACGCAGGATTAGACGGGGTCGTTATGACCCCCATATGTTCCCTTTTGTTTATATAATTATATTTTTTATAATGAACTTCTATATTCTGCTTCTATATTCTGCTTATACAGAACAACTTTAGTTTATGGAAAAAGAATCAAGTTTTCCATGTCAGTATAGCTGATCAGTAAAATTTGGAAGGGATATCGATATTTTTTTTTACGAAATGAAATTTTTGGTAATGTGTTCCACTATCGGCACCTAAATCCTATCGGCTCAGTACCCCCATTTTCGACTAACCTTGTAAAACTTTATTTTCATGCCCCTGCAGAGGTAGTTAAATAACCTTTCAGAATAATATCCTGTATATTATTCTGTAAGATTGACTACTAACTGAAAAAAAAAATTAAACTACCTATGCCAGTACCTTCTTATTACACTCACCTCATTTGCCCTATTTTTTTCCTTACGGTAAAAAAACTCATCCAGTATACTTTATTAGTTAGGTTATTGTTCCGGGGTGTGGTCTGTAGTTTGATATGCTTGTTGTGCGTTAACAATAAATGGTCAATAAATAAGTATTTGTTTTTATTAATGACATAGTTGTATTTATGGACGTAACAATTTCATTTCCAAGTGCAATTGCAATATGTCATTTACGAATTTAATTTAATGATGAGTTACGTCATTCATTTTTAACTAAAATACCTTTTTTTTTATGCACAACGGGTTTGTACTTGACCTCAATCACACCTGATGTTAAGTGATACCTATTCTCTTTGCATAAATATTCTTTCCTGTAGTGATTACTTGTTTACGTCATTACTTTTTAATTTATTGAAATACTACGTCATCTTTAAATAAATATTCTTTATTGTATTGATTACATACATATCGTCACGACCGTTATCCCAAATGGGGTGGTCAGAGATAACCCAAACAATAGTGTTTGGGTGTTCTAAACTGTAGTAACTGTAAATTGAACATTTAGAAAATCTCAAGACTACATAAGACACGACAAATCAGTTCATCCGTTTTGGCCCTTACAAATAAAACCCTGAGTACGTCCTGTATCTATTTATCTACCTACGGTAGCGGGTCTCCTCGCTGTGGTGTCAGTTAAAGTTATTACTAAGTGTCTCTTCTCTATTTTCTTTTATGTGAAAATAATCTAGCAAAGTTACTATGTACAATCGGCTTCACACGTGTATATTCAATACCCATTTAAACAATTTAGATATTCTTAAGAGGGTTTATCCCACACGGCATTACATTCAAACTTTCAAGTCTAATTTTTTCGAAATGAATAGACAGATTCTAATGAAACATTATAAGCAGGATATAGATCTAAAAGTTAGTATAGAACACATTTTCGAAATATCGACATTTTATATACAAAGACATATTTATTCATTCCAAAATTAATTAACAAACAAGAGTTTATTAGAACTTGGAATCAGGTATGATTGAGGTCAAGTACCAACCCGTTGTGCATAAAAATAAAAAAAATAAGCCATAGTTGAGATGAATGGGTATAGGGGACTCAGCAAAGCTGCTGATTTTCAGTATCCGCCTTCATAGTAATTACTGTCACTAAATAATGTTTAAGGCAGTTACAATAATAATTATAGTTAAAATAGAAAGAAAGAAAAATGTATTGAAACCTATCTCATGACACAAACAATCCGGTATAAGTATTACACAGTAGAGACACATACAAAAAGTACATATTATATTATTGTGTTTGCCATCTAATTGTCGGTGTCGCAAGGTGGAGTCAAAAAGGTCCCCAACTCAGCATGGGTGGTAGCCGTTCACTACAACGCTGGTTTTCAGTGGCGCCTTCAAATGACTGTTATTATTCATGTAAATAAGTAAGATTATTGTAATAGGACGATTTTTACTATGGAGCTGAAGGAGGTAGGTTATATAAAAGAAAAGAAAACGGGGATATACCAGTATGAATAAGAGCAAGTAGTCTAACGGCAAATACCCGGGAAAATTTATTCAACCAATTTTCTCTTACGAAACGGTCAATAAAATTAAATAAAAAAAGTACAAAAATCAAAGTTGCCATAATAATTTCCTTGTAAATCCTGTAGAATTTCATGATGGCCAATTACACTCGGGATTTATTAACTGTCGGTGTGGCGACAACTTTTTCTTGGCGCGGGTTAAGTAATTACCTTTTTATGACAATTCCTTCACCGGTTGTTAGTGGTGGCTAGAAGATTGTCTAACAGTTGTTTTGCTGCTTCTTTATTTAATTGCTTCTACGATTTTAAATAGTGTTGTTGTGATTTATTTGTTGATTGTTATTTTAACAAATAAGGATTTTCTTTGTATGGCGATACTGTTAATAATTCGTCCGTCATTTTGTAGTGTGTGAAGTTAAATTTAGAAAACCGAGAAAACAAGCTGTTATATCATCCAGAAAGCAACTGTGTTAAAAGCTATCTTAGAAACGGCTTAACCAGTTTGCATCAAACATGGCTAAGAACCTGTCCCCTCGTTTTAGCCTTTAATGTAAAACTTTTCGCCCGCGGCTTCGCCCGCATGGAACAACTTTATCGCGGATAATTGTTTACCCCGCGGGAACTACTCACTTTTTCGGGATAAAATATATCCTATGTCTTAATCCAAGTTATATTCTACCTATGTACCAAATTTCATCCAAATCCGTTCATACGTTTCGCCGTGATTAAGCAACATACAAACAAACATCCAAACTTTCGCATTTATAATATGAGTTAGATAATCGCACGCACTAGCGTGGTCCGATTTGAGAGTGTTTGTCCAGACGTATCTCAGTAGGTATAGTTACCTACTGAGATACGTCTGGACAAACACACACTACACACACACACACACAATGCCGCCAAACACATAAATCCCCTGGTTTTTCTTTGGTGGTGAATAACAAGAAATATGTAACGTCACTCGAATTGACGAATTCGAATTCCCGTCAAAAGTTTTTTTTACTGATGTTTATGATTCAGTTTTTAGCCAGTAACACAGAATAGAAAAGATGTTTATAGATTTAGAATCACGCTATGTCGAAGAAGTATTTCTATAAATAATTTGTACATCCTGTTCCTCCATATGGCTGATCATATTAATTTCGTTGCATTAACTTTTAAATTAACTTATTATTCTTGCTATTTAATTAAATCTACTTTTTCTTTATCTAATAGCAGCATAGTACCGTTTGTGCCGTCTCCATCCTTATTGATTATCGAAATAATGATTAATAGTTATTCTATAATCTCCAAATTGAATACCGTACCGATGTGGCAGGCTACCATTCCATCAGTAACAAATGATCCGTCGGAGATCTTGATAGTGGCACGTAATGAAGACTTTCATTTTTTCCTTCTTTAATGTTATCGTCGGCATCGGTTCAAATGCAAATTATGGTTTGTTTAAGAGTTAAAGATCATAGTCAGACGCATCACTTCGAAGACAGCTTTTTAATGTCTATGTTAGTATGCACAAGATTCAGCATAATTTATTTCTATGTTCATTTCTGAAAATTTCGCATTTTCACCTATGGTAATACCAAGTGAAATAGTTGTTCTGAAATTAATAGTTTGCTTTAAACCCTGTTGATTGGTTGGTACTTCATCTTGTCCAATATTCCTGATCAGGCTGGTCTGAGGGCGGAGTGTGAGTGTTGTTTCGACTTAACTTTACTACCGCGTTAACGTTTACGTGACGATTTGTATGAAGAAATATGCAGCGCCTCTAGCGGATAGTTTGCAAAACGATTTTTTTCATAGATACTTTTTGCGTAAACGCGAACGCGATGGTAAAGTTAAAAACGAGACAAAACTCTCACTTCGCACACTGAAATGTTTTTAAAAGCGGGATGGACTCCCGGCTGCATAACAGAAGGTTTTAGCGAGCTAATGAGAGTCGTGTATGTGACCAGGGCTTTAATTCCTATCGATACAATAGCAGTAGATTGCGCAAGTGACGATGACCTGTGCCCCTCCAATAACTTGATAAAAACATAGACAAAAATAATCTAAATAAGTGTTACCCTATTTGGATTTACGAAATCAACACCTGTCGTCAAATCCTACCTTGTGTTGATGTCGAAAGAAAACTTGATGAAAATTTTAGCGAATTAGGTACTGGAGGTCCATTACTTCTGATCAGGCTGGTGGTGATGGTATTTATATTTATTGAAACAATATTCAAACTGCAAGCATTATTTCAATGCAAGTGAAATTTATGAGCGTCTGAATATCATTAATTTATTTTCAAATCATAAAATTGGAACGTTCAAATTATTCGAAAAGAGAAACCTTTGGACCAGGAAGAAACAAAACGTAATAAGTTAGATATCAAGGAAGTTAGATTTAAAGTAGGTACATATTGAAACAAAGAAATTAGTAATAAACCGTCTCTCTTTAAAAAAATCTTAAATGTCATCCGATAAACCAATAAATATAAATTTATTTATGCATAAAATATATCTTGTTGATCATTAAACTAAATGCGCTAGAGCACGTAAGCGCGAAACTACCGCGCTCGTCGCCGGTAGCGTTTTGAACGTCGTAATCGTAAATCATAGAGGAGGAATGGGAACCAGGAATTTATAATAAGATACGGATCTTTTGCTCGCTCCTTTCACTCAAATATTGCAACGAATAAATCGGCTACCTAACATAACTCATCAAACACACTTGTACGCAACAAAGCAGATTTATTTGTTAAACTATCTTATGCCTATACAAACGCATCACCTACTGTATTAGAATGGCAGAAGAAATAAGAGATGCTTATCTGATTATTGTACCTCCAAAAATTGGGAAAACAACCGTGCGGTCAGATTCCGTTCTGTGTTTCGGTAGTGCAAAACTTAACTTCAATTCATACAAGAATGAATTATTGAAATGGGTTTTACTAATGGCAGAGATATTACGAAACATAATACAGAATTTAGAGCGTCGTTGACTCAGAGGTTAAGACGCGTTCTCCCAATTTGGGAGGACCTGGTTCGATTCCCAGGCAGGCTATGTACCAATGACTTTTTAAATTTTATTTACCTAATTAGTTACTTATCTGCATTTATACGACTGCTCTTAAACGGGGAAGGAAAACATCGTGAGGAAACCTGCATGCCTCAGAAATAAAAATTCAAAGGCATGTGAAGTTCCCAATCCGCACTGGGCCAGCGGGATGGACTATGGCCCATACTCCCTTATTATACGAGGGAAGGCCTATATCCCTGCAATGCTTGCTTGATGCTTACGGGCTGATGATGATGATGAATACAGAATTTATAATCTCCTCCTTTTTGGAAGTGGGTTAAAGCGCAGGGCTTGAAAACTGGTTATAATCTTTATCGTTATAGAAACGGTTTTTGTTAATATCCTTTAACTTATGTCATAATTTGGCATAAATTTTTATACCGGATGAGTTTTTCTACCGTAAGGAAAAAATAGGGCATATTAGGTAAGTGAAATAGAAGGTACTGGCATAGGTAGTTTTTTTTTTCAAAACCTTCATAGTATAATATGAATTACGCTTTAGACCTAAACGAAGTATTTTGAATGTGACTAGTATTTTGGAATCGGAGTTGATATAGAGCGGTCACGAAGCCTATTTAACTTTTGTTACACTCCAAGAATATGATTCCACCTCAACCATGGATCACCGGATTCCCAACTGTAGCAATCTATCAACCAGACGACTTAAAAATGCTTTGTTATCTTTACTGTAATATTATAAACCTCAAGCTCAAAATACGAAGCCCATAGAAGTTGTGATTAATGATGTTCTATGCTAGGCGATCATACCATCGATGGAAGCGATTAGCCTTCCTCATCTAGAGTTCAGTGCCACTGGGCTTTACTTTGTAGCCATCATTATCGGTTTTCTTCACGTAACTAATATAGATGAAAATAGAAATGATGCTCTTAAATTGTATTTCTTTCCGAAATCCACATGGCCGCTTTGAACTAAATCAAAAGTATTACTAAACACTATACTAATACTAGAGAATCACATATTTTTGGAATGGAAATTGCTCTTTCCGAAGTTTCCACTGTAGGATACGCTGCAGTAGATAGATAGATAGATAAACGTTTATTTGTTTCTCCAGACACACACATACATTAAATAATATTTATAAGTAATTAATGCACATAATTTAGACTACAGTACAGTTGCAATGAAAACAGAACATATAAAAGTACACGCAAAATATAGGGATAAAAAGTATGTGTATGCTGCAGTGGCACAAATGGGCCGTTAGTAGTAAGCTATTTACTATTTGGTTCGTTATGGTATGAACTGACGAGATCGAGATTGTGTCTTTCTAGACACCCGTCCTCTACACTTCTAACATCTAGCTCAAGTAACGTTATATTCTTCATTATTCTTGTATGTGATATACCTACATTGAAATTATATCATTAATTTCCATTAAAAAGTAGATATCTGCTCATAATCAAATTTCCGTCTATTTATTTCGTGCTGTGGTCTGTGAGAATTTATAATATCAGTAAATATTGTTTTCTGCTTATCTGGTACATAAAGATTAACGCAATAAATTATTCGACCTGTTACATTTCTGGACGTTCGAAATTTAAATTTACATAGCCGGCATCTTGATTCGTTTCGATATCTCCGTTTCATAATATTGCACTTCAATGTAAACATTCGTTGCGGCACAAGCATACAAAAGGGTCATATTTTACTAACATCTTTCGTTGACATGTTGAAATTGGGCTAGGCATAATAAATAACAATTAATCAAGTGTGAATTTCGCAATGGTATCATTTGAATTACTTACTATTGTCCTTTGTCTCTTTGCGTTTAGTTGGGCGCCTCAAGGCTCGCATCTTGGTTCTGTTTTTGATATTATAGTTAATTGTTTAGGCACATACTTGCCAGTGATATAAAAGTAAAGTACATTTAAACTCTTGTGCCAAAATTGACGCCAATCAGAATACCGGATCGTATTAAAATTCCTTCATTAGATATACCATCTTAAAGCTTATAAACATTGAAATTGATAAAGGCATAAAATTTTTATTCACTTTACATACATGACATAAACTTAATCAAACAGTATAGAACGAAACACGAACTCGACAATAATAAATTTACAAATAAATGACCCAAAATCAAAAACTTGGAATCGTCTAATGAGAACACTTAAACCAATGTAGTGCCTCGACGCCCTTTCTTTAGAACTTTACCGGTTTCTTTATCTTATATCGTCATCCGGATTACCTTTACTGCTGCCGGTGTATCCAGTTGTATCGATTTTACTACAGCAAATTATTATAATAATGCATAATTAGTTCCACAAACAGCTCTCATTATGTCCGTATTTTATAACTTAACATTTCACACAGACCTGTCAGTAGAGATTAAAAATTGAGAATTTATTAGTACTCTATCGGTATTTATGATCGGAAAGTTTATTTGGAATATTAAATTTAACCCACACTTTTTTTTTTTTTTTTAATTAGAATGGGATCGCTCTTGATTAATCCTTAATCTGGACTAATGTCGAGATAAGGTCTACGATGGAACGAGCTTTCCCAGAAGATGCCTATTTAACCTGACTTTAAAGAGCTGCGGGTTATATGCGATTGGAAACACAGACGGAGGCAATGCGTTCCACTCCTTAGCCGTGCGCATGAGAAACGAAGACCTAAAACGCTTGGTCCTCATAAATGGCACGTCAACTAAGTGCGGGTGATATCCCGCGGTACGTCTTGAATTTCGATGCAAGAAGATCGGGGATGGCGCCTTCAAGTTTAATATTTTATAGTATAATTATTTGACGAGAAATGAGTGAAATCTTTGCAAATACAATTATAATATGGAATTTTAATTAGAAACTAAATGGATTCCTTTCCTTGTCTACAATATCTGTCGACTTGCACGTTTCGCATGTGCATTTCTGTATACTTGTACCTTGGATATTGTTTCAAATATTATAAAACATTTCAATATTTGGAATACCCAAACGCTCATAGTTGGAATTCTGCTTCACTATTAATCTGTTTTATCTTCATATTTCAACGTTAATATTGTAATATCGTATTGATTTATAATTTGAAAACGCTTTGATTAGTCATGATATTTAAAGGTCACTATTTTGTATTAAACTAAGTATGCAAGCTCCTTTATTTATTACTCACATTTCTCGAACTGGTTCGTTTGATAATTCGTCGTTCGATCTGATATACCCATGCGCACGCGCGGACCGCGCCCGCTCCCGATCTTTGCCCGTAGAGGGGTTAGCTTTTATTAGTATAACTCATAAATCCAAAATGCCTCTGATTTGCCTTATCTACGCCTTTAACCCTTTTGCTTGAGATCGTTTTATCGCTGTGTTTACTGTTCTCAAAGGAGTGGTTAAGACCTATAAATAAATTACCGGAAATTTAGTGAGTGCTATTAAAACAAACTATAACAAAATCTCACGGTAATGTAAGAGGAAATATGCTAAGCCTCTGAAGAAAGAACGGACAGTCTGAAGGTGTATAAAATACCTCCACCGAAATTATGCTCTCACAAAAACATCTGCTAATGCGCTAATAACTGATATTTAAAAAAGTTTTAAAACCAGACCGGCATGCGACACGGAGTGGCGGCGCTTTTTGTTAATTTTAAAAGAAAATATTAAATTACGCAGCGAGACTTACGGAGCGAGAGTTGCGCTGTGCTTGCTTAAAATTCCACGCATTTTGCTTTGGGACCTAATTTATTTACTGTACATGTTTACTTTACTCATTAAATACGCATTATTTTAACATCGTATAAAGTTCCAGTTTGGTTTAAAGATTCCACAATCATAAATGTTATAACCTTTCATGATTGTTAATTTTATTAACATTTAATATTGTTTTATTGCTGCCGCCAAACAGCAATGTTAATAGCACTGTTGTGTTCCCGTTGTCACAGATAAGATAGCCAGTCCCCCAAACCTTCGACCTCATCTTCACTTAACATCAGGTGTGATTGAGGTCAAGTAAGAACCCGTCGTGCATAAAAAAAAAAAAATAACTGTGAAGCTATTTTCTATGTTTGCTATAACATATTTTTATCTTTCAGACCACTGGTCTGCCAGAACGGAGCAACCTGCACTAACTCTGTCGGTGGATTCTCCTGCATCTGTGTGAATGGCTGGACCGGCCCGGAATGCTCTGTGAATATCGACGACTGCGCCGGCGCTGCTTGCTTCAACGGAGCCACATGCATCGATCGGGTTGGAGCTTTCTATTGCAAATGCACACCTGGAAAGACCGGTAAGTAACTACTTCCTTGGCACAACAACTACAATATCTTAGGGTGTTCGATCGACGGCATCGGTCAACGTCGATCGAAGTTGATCGACTGATCTGGTAGCTTTAATTGATCGACAGATACCGTTCGACTGAGCAATCGATTGCTTGCCGTCCGATGGCACCGCCCGACGTTGATCGATTAACCCCGGCTATATACCACCAGTTTCTTTCAAAATCACTTGATCAAGGAGCTAGATCGACGTCGACTATTCCGTTCTACCATCGATCGATGACGTCGATCGACGATCGATCGATAGGTCTGGTAACACCCTTATAGTTTCGGATGTTACAAATTCGACAGTGCAAGTCTAGTAGGTAACCTATAATTGCGCTGCCAAAGTTTGAGATCAGATAAGTTACGCCAAATTAGGAGATCTAGTTTACATCGCTATAAATGTCAGATGCTCTATTGATCTCTTATTGTTGGTATACAAGTACAAAAATATAGTTCGGTGTTGATCCTATTAATATAAAATAGTTGGAACATTAGTAAATTTTTCACAATAATGTCACCCTTGACTTCTTTCAATTGTAGCTATCACCACTTATTTTTATATATTTATTGTACACACATTTGTTACAGAAATATGCATTGTATACATAATGCATGTTTTTTTGTTCACAACGGGTTAGCTCTTGACCTCAATCACACCTGATGTTAAGTGAGGCGGAGGGTGGTAGCGTACTGACCCGGAAACCCCATCTTATTTGGGGGACTGGGAACACGACAATGGTATTAACATTGCTGTTTGGCGGCAGATTTAGATAAGATGGTGGTAGCTAGCCAGGCGGATATTTAATATGCCCTACCACCAACCTAACCGAGTACTAAATATGTACACAGCTGGGGATCGAACCCGCGACCTCCGAATCGTAAACCCAATGTTGTTTACATTGAGCGACAGAGGCGGTTACTTCCGATAGAGTTTTTGGTAGAAAACCTTAAAGATACATAGTATTTATTTGATTGGACAGAAAATAGTGTACACAGAATTTTCCCTTGTAGGAGTAAATCCCTAATACCATAAACATTAGCTTTTGATCCCGTTATAAATTAACTACCCTCCACACTTGTTTTAAATGACGATAAAATCTAAGTGAAAAATTAAAATATTTTCGTAAGTTGAAACATGTCCAGTTACAATCGTGTGAAACATTTCGGAGTATATTCCCACTTAGAAGTTATTCAGTAGGTATATTTTATTACCAGGATATGACTGAGGATATTTAGTTGAGTAATAATCCGATGTGGTGTTGCAGCTGGTAGCAGTCGATGCTCTTGTAGCCAATATGAAATACATTGACAGTTATAAATCGGTGGAGTACTATGTATTGTACTAACTACTTCGGTACGTGCTCGTTTGCTGAAACACGCACAAGTGAAGCGAAGAATATTTAGATTAATAATTTCTTTATGGTTTATAATAATAAAATAGCGGCATGACGTCGTCATCGCGGTCTCTTAGCATTTAGCATTTAGTGAATTTGGTAATTTATTGATTAATTCTTATTCTTATTTAATTTTATTATTGTACACCTTTACTGGTATGCTATAGCTGAACCTATTATTGTAATGTTACCAACTTGTCAAATACCTATAGTTTTGCAATAAATATCTTTGACTTTGACTTTACTCTAGACTTTTTAAATGTGCTATCTTCTCTGGATGTCTTAATTACCTACAAACCTCCTTCACGAAAATCCAAAAACGTTTTTGAAACGAAAAAGTTCCTTGAGGAAGTAGTTCGTTTCCTAGTGTTCCTCTCCATTTTACAAATGTTACAAACTTACAATTAAACCTGCTGCTGGGCTATAAGCATAGCTAATCGATCTTTCAAATTTATTTTATTTCATTTATGTGAACACTAAGAAAGTACACATCAATATTGTAGGTAATGTAATGGTCCTTATATGGCTCGTCATTTTATTATGAGTGAACAAGACTTTGACTTAGTAACAACTTATAATAACAAACCAAAAATAAACAAAAACTCTAAACAAGTAACTCGACGAAAGATATCAGCACCTTACGGTTGAATCTGTCAATCAAGTAGTGGTTCATACTAATATCCACACAGTGTTTGTGAATATCCAAGATCGGGCCAGTTATATCCGTCATAAATTCTACTTATAAGTACCTACTTTTCGGCCTAGTTTAGTTCGGCATTGGGGACACTACTTTGAACTACATACCACTGTCAATGTTTCTCTTTAGGTCTGCTCTGCCATCTTGACGACGCCTGCACATCCAATCCTTGCCATGCCGATGCTATCTGCGACACCAGCCCCATCAATGGTTCCTACACCTGTTCCTGTGCCTCGGGATACAAGGGTCTCGACTGTTCCGAGGATATCAACGAATGCGAACAGGGTAAGCGCCTCTTACTTGTCTATCTTTCTTAGAAAGTTCTTTAGTTACAATATTAGTTTTGTTTCCAATTAATTTATTATCTTTGGCCATTCCATTTATGGTTTTTAAAATCACAAATATATTGTATGTCTTTACTTTTGTGCCTTTATAATATTTGTAACCTTTAATTATATTCTCAATTCATGCATACGTTGTTATTTTTACTGGTGATCTTGTATTTTTCTTTTTTACTCTTGACAAGTCCTCATTGAAGATCGAAACCTACGAACTGATAACAGTTCTACCTTTTACCTCAGGATCACCATGCGAACACGATGGAATCTGCGTGAACACGCCAGGATCATTCGCTTGCAACTGCTCCGTTGGCTTCACGGGCCCTCGTTGTGAGACCAACGTCAATGAGTGTGAGAGTCATCCCTGTAGGAACGATGGCTCGTGTCTGGATGACCCTGGCACCTTCCGATGCGTCTGCATGCCTGGTAAGTGTTGCCTGTTTATTTATTACATATTCAGTATCTATTTTTTTTTTACATATAGTAAAAAGAGCAATATTCCAGTCTGTCAGTACGTAATTATGCTTGCAATATCAGAATTTAGGATATTCGCCTTTATCCCCTCTAGATGGGTCGGCATAGCACAACATATCTTCCTCTTCCAGTCTCCTCTATCAGCCGTCATCTCCGTATTCACCCCTTTCACACACATCTAATTCCTCACGCAGTCTACCCACACCTTCATCAGTCTTCCTCTCCCTTTGTATCCCTCCACAATCATATTTAGTACTCGTCTCGTTACGTGCCTTTCATCCCTTCTCATAAAGTGCCCGATCATGCTAACCTATTACTTCTCAACTTTTCTATTATTGGTGCCACTTTCAGATTTCTGGAAGACTGAATACACACACAATGTATAATATAATATAATAGTTAACAAACTTACGGAAATTCATAAAGTTTGCAGCAATTGAGGACACAGGCAGACTCCTGTTACACATGCCTTATATATAACTGACACAATCTATATTCATAAAAAAACATAAGGTCTTACGTGTTTTCTTTTGGAAAACCACCAGTTTCAATCCATTGAACCCTAGAACACAAGATTTTCTTTCGAAACGGTAAATGTGGGAGTCCCTCCTGGGTTGACGTAGTGCAGTTACAATTTGCTCCCTGGTTGACGGCGGTGACCGCCTGATGATTATCATTAGTACTAGAGCGGGACATACCGTGCGAAAGAGATAGATAACCGAGCTCAGGGTTGGCGTTAGTGTGATTTTCTTCTTCTTTTTCCTACTATTGGTAATCGTCACCCTATTTATGCCAGTGTCGAGTGTGATAATAATGCGAAAGCTTGGATGTTTGTTTACTTGTTTTTGCTCGATCACGGCGATACGGATGAACGGATTTGGATGTAATGTGGTATACAGGTAGAACATACCGTGGCTTACGACATAGGATATTTTTTATCCCCATTGCGTAACTGTATTTTCTTTTTTGTTGTGCAATAAAGTGTATTTGTATTTTGTAAGTAGTTCCCGCGGGATAAACAAATTAAATATGCGCGATAAAGTATTCCAATCAGGCGAAGCGAATCAGGCGGTAAGCTAGTACTTGGAGAATTCGAAAATTGGCAATCAAAGAAATCTTACCAACTCAGTATTGTGAATCACTTTGACTGAATTTTGGGTAAAATAAGTTGTGATATGATTATTTAAATATTAATATTAAAAAAAAAGCGAAGTCCGTTCAACACGGCTAACGAAGTAGTTAGAAGGGGGTAAAGTTGTCGAATTCAACCGCAACGGTGTAGTGTACAAAAAAAAAAAAAAATTTTAAGGCACAGGCATCGGGGCCTGTCTATCCAGGTTTTTAGAGACAACGTGTCAGACATGACAAACCAAATCAAAAAAATATTTATTTCGTAGGATAAAAATTATCACTTAAAAACGTCACATTTTTTACACAACTAATAAAGTACCTGGACATTAAGGTTTCCGTACGAAATAAATTCTTAATATAAAAAACGAAATAAATAAGCCTCAGCTATAAAGCCTTGTCGTCCATTATGTGTACTTTTAATTAGAGAAGGATAGTACTCTAAAAGAAAATTACCTTCAATGAAAAAATTATTTCGGGAAAATTGTCTAACAAATCCTCTTCGGCAGTACATTATACTACAATTGGTACGATTTTCTAATCGTTCCAATTGTAGTATATTTATTAATATTAACTTTTAAACGTGTACTAATTCAGCACTATTTTAATATTTGTGCAGTAGATGTGTGCAGTACATATATTACGACTTAATAAAAAAAATAACCCAATTGTGTAAAATGTTAATTAAAAAGTTGAAAACGTCTATTAGTATATGATTTAGAAGCTCCCCACATATCTTCTGAATAGTATGTCTCACTTCTAATATACCTTTTAAGAATCTTCATGATGAGCCCTTTCCTATCATACCGATATTGTCGTCCTACATTTTTTTTTTTCATTTTGATTTCAGTCGCTGTGATTTACTTACTTTTTTGGACGTTATTTATTCTATGACACTTGGACTGTCACGAGGAATCTAACGTTACCTCATTAATTAAAATCCAGGTATCCTGTGGGAAAAAATAAAAAAAATAATACTTATTCAATGCTTGCTGTAAATTCAAACGGCGTTCGATTTTTTGTATTGTTTTGGGACAGTTACAGAGTGCCATAGAGTCTACCTATCAAAGTTTTGAATATGGAACAAATTTCGTTTGAAATCACTGATATCGTTATTTTGCGTCAACCCTATCCTAGACCCGGTTCCCATGGCGATGAGAGCGGCCGCGCAAGCGCATTGTCTTCGACGCGGAAACAGTTGCGATGGCGCACCTTCCCGCTATTGCGACCTTATTGTACTGTAATAAGGGTTTCAACGTCCATATGTCTATTATCAATTTGTAGACGACATGGGTAATTTAATATGCAAGTTATACCTATTTAGAACTAGGCTTTTTCTTAAATGCAACAGAGGGTGAAATTTTTCACAGTCAAGTTAGAATGACTTTGTTTTGAGTAATGTAGAATATTAAATATAATTTTATTTGCGGAATTACTGTTACCTTTTTGCAGTCGCATACGCATTTTCGATTAATGAAGTTAAGCAATGTCAGCACTTAGATGGGTGACCACTAGTGACATTTTAGTACGCGTGTTCCGTTCTTCGGAGGGCACGCTAAATGGTTGATTCCGTTTGTTTTCAATTGGCAGTCGTTATGCCAAATCGTAGGACTACAGGAACTGCTAACAGTAGCTAAGATAGGCACTAGGACCGCATGGTAATTCATGGCCCTTATCCTTGTCCAGTGTAAAAAAAAAAGATGACTGAAAAACTAATCGAAGTAATACGTAAAAATTCGAGATTTGGCTTAACGTAAACCACTTAAGGGGGTTTATTGCGTCCAGTGGCGCTCTCATGGATTAATCTTTTTAATAAAGAATAAATTAAAAAAAAAAAAAGAATTAATGAATTATAAATATTACTGTGAATATCTGAAGCACTGGGTATTTTAAGATATACTAGGTATATAGATAATATAATTAACACTATGATAAATAAATAAATAAATATCCTTGGACAACACAGCTACATTTTTTTATGCACATAAATACATCCATAACTCGGGTACACATGTCCGTAATCATCACACAAACCTATGGCCCTAGCGGGATTCGAACCCGCGACCTGTTGGTCCGAGTTTCTAACCACTACACCACACAGGTGTGATGATCTCACTAAATTGAAACGATAAATATTTCCAGCAACATAATGAGATCCTTTGGCATAATTTTGGCATAAATTTGGCCATGGTTCTTCGTAAAAGAATTTGTAACAATGCTGTTGATTCTGTATAAATAAAGAAAATATTGAACGTACACCTTATACCAGCCCTGCTGGTGATTGACCGATTTTTATCCTTGCGCAATCATTTCGATCATTTAACATTCACTATATTAACTTACATAACTTGGTTAATCTTTGAAAAAGAGAAATATTTTAAAAAAGCGTAGGTTATTAAAAAAAAAACTTAATTAATTAAGTAAAAGTTGCAACCTAACTGCCAGCCGTTACATACAGATATTTTGGGCCGGTATTAAATTACAATACATAAAATCCAATTATTGGCTTGAAATTTAACAATTAGTGATTACCAGTATCATTATTATTTATACAATTATTACATCACCACGTAACATAATCTCAACACACATAATACTGTATTAATAAACCAATCTCAATACAAGTCTTGAGGCTGTATCACGAGATGCGTCTTAAGAAGTTGACGCTATATCAAGCTCCGTGCAAATTTATAAACCTTGATCTTGAGGTCAAAATGACAAACACGCTTGGTGTACACCAGCCCCTCAAAATTATAAAATTGTATTAGTTAAATACTTTTTTTTTTAAAAAAAAAAGGACAATGATCCTGTGGGTTTCTTGCGCCGCTTCTTTTCTCACAGATGATTTCCCTCTCCGAAGCGGTAGTAGCTTGGCCATACCGACTGACAGATAAATGCAATAAACCTTTTTTTATTTCAAGTAGATTTAAATTGACATTTAACAAATGATATCATGTATCTTACGTTGAAATAAATGCTTGAAGTTTAGTAGAGATCATTTCTCAAGTCTCAGCGGCGAATGAAAATAGTCTTGAGTTTCGTTTTATAATACGTAAAACTCGGCGCACCTCTCCAGTGAGTATTGCTTGAGTAAGCACGTGCTTTTCAGGTCTCAAGTTAGGTGTATTAATCAACACATTTACTTGGGATCGATCACAAAATTGTTCTCAATCTTGAGAATAATATGGGCCTTTGGTCTTTACCTATGAAATTGGAGATTTTTTTCTTCGTTCGAATTCCTGCGATTTTCAAAGCCATATCCAAATTTGTTTTTTATTTGAAAAATGGAATATTATTTCAAGGTTTCACATGAAATATTTTTTTATTTCTGGGCTAAATCCCATAATAAAAAAAAAATTGAACAGAGCTCTTTTCATGTGCTTTCCATAATCATTGCTTAGATTCGCTGAAACTTTTATAAAGCGGTTACTTTTAAAAATTAACGCTGCCTATACTTAACTCAATGTTATCCGATAATACACACAAAGTTTAGCTAAATTTGGATTTGCCGTTCCCAAAAAAAATCAAAAATGTTTGTATGGAAAAACAGTCTTAATTAAATTCTTCATATAAAACGTCAATTTCATAGGTAAGGACCTAATATTAGTTGGGATTACTATTCTCGTAATGCAACAGACCACATCATCAACGCACACAAAAGATGTCAACAAATGCAATGAGGCGAGCGAAACCACTCATCGGAACCTTCCCCATATAAAACGACCAAATTATACGTCTCCCAACCACAACCTACTTTATACCATATTTCCTATCTTCATAAATTAGTAGGATAAAACCGAGCCTGAGGTATTTATTATATAACTCGCCCAAGTTCAACGCGTCAATGTTTGTATGAGAGTTTATTGTGGTATGATGTATATTACTTTTGGTCGCATGCATAGCGGTACATGCATCAGTGAACGCAGACCTGTCTGGTAAGTAAACGACTAAGGGCATGTAGGCAGAACGTAATTAGGTTGATGTGTGATTTTGCGACCAGTGTTTTTCGACCGATTTTATAGCTACAGTTCCCCCTATGTTTACACGCATATATGAATAGGGGATGATAAATAAATAATAATAAATAAACATCCTTACACATATACACAGCGCCGTCTAGTTCCACAGTAAGCAACTATAGGCCAAGTTCTGGAGACCAGATGGTTGATATACTACATTTTATTTTTGATGATTATGATTTGCTGCAGCTGACTGTACATCCATATTGATTCGTTCCATTTTCATTATACAAATTTATAAAAAAAAAAATATTATAAGGTCTTAGTAAGCAATCAAAAATTCTTTATGGCATGGGCAATGAGTATAGCCATACCCTGTGAAAATCCGTGTCATATAATTATTAACCATTAAACATAGATTGTTTTTAATTACACTTTTTTAATTTTTATGTTACTTTTTGTAAAGCAATATCGTATTGTGGAATCTCCATTATGACTCAGTTGGCAAATTAATTTACCTCTATAGGGTCAAGCTGAAAACCAGCACATAGCTGTATGGTATGGTTGTCGAGAATAGGCTGAGCTATCTGCTTGCTTGGCAATTATGTTTTTCCATAGCAATGAATAGCTTTTTACTTTACTTTTATATTAAAACTACTATTATTATTGACGACCTATTGGTGTGACCCTGTCAGCGAAACCAACGGTTGCGGGTTCGAATACCGCGAGGGTTAAATGTTTGTGTGATGAATACGAACATTTATTCCCGAGTCATGATGTTTAGATAAATATTTATGTATGTTTATCCGTTATCTAGTATCCATAACACAAGCTTTGCTTAGTATGGGACTAGATGATTGGTTTAAGTGTCCGAAATATATATTTATTTATATTTATTATTATTATCATCATAATACACGATAATTATTGTAAAAAACACATTTCCAACCCCTTGACTCTATTTTGATCCCCCTTATGTTTATTAAAACAGTTATGATAGTGGATTGCGATTGAACCCTAGTGCGAAAGAGAGTTTAAATAATATACTAAAACTATTTTCTTATTTAGCGCCTCGATGCATGTGCCCTAAATACGACCCTGTTATGCGTTACTAAGCCCGTCGGCATTATAATTTTTTATGGAATAAAATTGTCCTCTAGGCCCTTGCACTCATTTTTTTAGCTTAGGTACTGACCGTTGATTTTTTTTTATTGTAATTACAATACAAATGTAAAACGCATAGATAAGTAATGTACGTCTAAATCTATCGGAAGTTATATTTTTTTTTTATGTACGACGGGTACGTACTTGACCTCAATCACACCTGATGTTAAGTGAAGATGAGGTCGGAGGTGGAAGCGTACTGACCCGGAAACCCCAACACATTTGGGGGACTGGCTCTCTTATGTCTGACAACCGGAACACAACAATGCTATTTAACATTGCTGCTTGGAGGCAGATTTAGATAAGATGGTGCTAGCTGGCCAGGCGGACATTTTTAAAATGCCCTACCACCAACCAAACCGAGTACTTAAACATGTACCCCGCTGGGGATCGAACCCGCGACCTCCGAATCGTAAACCCAATGTTGTTTACATTGAGCCACGGAGGCGGTTATATGCGTAAGTCCTCAAGAAAAAATAACAAGCTGTTTTCAACTTCAATGGGAATGGACTACATTGCTCACTGCCAAATTCGACCAATATTAAGGCTTAAATTCGACCAATGGCGAAGGTATTGGCGATACCGTTTTACCGATTTAAAGTTAGCCAAAAAGGGGCAGGTTCAGATATTGTGAAATTTGAAAAAAAAAGTTAACCCTAAAGCACTTGTTAAGTGATATTAAATTGCAGAAATAGAGTTGTAGCATTTTATGATAGTATACGCACGTAGTTTGCAGAAGCCTACAAACAACTATGCAGCATTCCTGCGAAATAGCCCAAGAATGTCGTAGTCGTGGCAATTTTTAATTTCTGTTTCCTTTTTCAACGAACATGGGCCTGTGTACTTTAGAAACAAGTTCTCGTATCTCATTATGTGATAACAGTGTTTAGTTATAATGATTGCCGAGAAGTCAGCCTCTTCCACAAATTCATCACTTTTGTCATTGAAACATGGATTATTGTCTCCATCTATCCTTACACTGTAGGTACCTCAATCCAGTCTCTCTAAGAAGTCATCCATACACTATTTTAACATAATAAACCAGCTGGTCACGTGTGTTGTATAGGTTAAACTAAAACTTGTATTATACATTGAAATATGCACATAAAGCCAGCATTAGCATGCGCCGGACATTCCCATTGTGGCTTGTGATCCGAAATCGTGACGATTGGGTCACTGCGCAAGGGATACGATACAGCGAAAGATATTAAGAGCGCTGGTGGTACTGCGATCAGTTCTTGAGAGATAGCGGCCGTCTGGTTCTATTGTTGACTGATCTTATCTTATCACCTTCAGCCATCATATTTCATTTCTATAAATAGGTTGCTCCAAGACGCTCCAATTCAGTTATTCTTTATTCTGCTACGGTTAAAGAACATCTGTATTTGAGTGCCATGGTGTCATTTAAGAACCTGGTTATTACTCCGACGGTTTTCGGTTTTATATATATATTTTTAATTTATCAATTTATCTAAGGAGGCCACTAGACGATGCACCTTTTAATTTGGGATGAATTGTAGTAATAATAGTAATAATAAATAAAGAAGAAATATTTCGGACACTTACACCAATCATCTAGTCCCAAACTAAGGAAAGCTTGTGCTATGGATACTAGATAACGGATAAACATTCATTTCAGTCTGCTAGACCTCAGAGCTAAGTTGTCAAGTTTTGTTCTCACATCAACATTTTTTAGATCCGATCTATACATAATTGCTCGTTGTGTGGCTTTGAGTTTATTAGTTGATCTGCCATCATCAGAATACTGTAGAGATCTGATGAATCTGATAAACCCACCTTTTGTAGATATTCTGTACAAGCAACAAACTTATAAATCATCCTTGCCGATTTGTCGAATTTACTTTTACGAATTCGCATACAACCTAACTAACCTAACCTCTTTAGTAGTTTAAAAATTGGCAGTCACAGATAAGGATATTTCTAAATTCAAATAATACGTTACGTAATAGGATTTTATATTTGTACTTACAATATTAATTCTAAATTCAAAATCACTCCCTTTTCTATAGCGACGTCAAATAGGTCTCTAGAAAGATTTATTTTCTATATTTATGACGATTGCGCATGATTTAATTTTGGCAACATTTCATAGTGTTCTGCTGAAAAAGAATTTTATTGTCAGCTTCTTCCTTAACCCACACAACCGGCCGAGACCTGCGCCCGCGCTGGGGCGGGGCCATCCCCTCTCAACCACCGTTTTGGTATGATAAATGTTCAATAGGCCATGTCGGTTATAGAATAACTTGCGTAACAACAACATTTAAAGCTTTATAACATTTGCTTTGCCATTGTTCTCCGACACAATTATGTTCAGAGGCGCTTTAAAATTCTTAAAACTGACAAACATACGGAGTAACCTTTAAACTGAATAGTATCTTATCTACATATATATTGGAAAGATAAATTCCATCTCATCGATAAAGTTGTCACTGATGTGCATCAAGTCTAGAAAGCTAGTACAAAATACCGTTAAGAATGAAAAGAATCCGAAGCTTTCCGATACAGAGATCACTCTAGGGCCTCAATAGCCAATTATTGCCAAATAAGACAAAATTCTTACGCCCACAACGGCTTCGAGACGCTTAATTAAAGCAGAAAGTCTATAACTGAACCAATAATGTCCATCTTTGACTTCAAACGGATTGAATGGTTGTAATATCTACAATTTTAATGTATTGTATGAACGAATGCGTACGACGTTCCTATTTAGGCGGGATAGTAATGCTTTGGAACTTAGAGACATTAATCAAAATACTCTCTAGCACGTTGGTTTAAGCTTTATAATAGAAGTCAAGATTATATTCTTTATAAGGGCATCGACGGACACAGTCTGAGCTAGATTGTCCTGCCTGCGGCTATTTTCGCTCAACATAACTTTGAATTGGACTGTAACTCCTTAATATTTATGGTTGATTTTCGATCACTCGCAATACCAGGTTTGGAGCAGCGGTTTATAAGATTGAGTGTTTATATCTTAAAGGATTTGAGACTGTAAAGCTTGTGATGTAAGGATAAAATTTGATTAGGTTTGTTGGATGAAAGGTTTTGATGCGCTTGGATCGGTCAATTAGCATTCTTGCAGTCTCCTCTGGAGAGCAAACACAGTTTTTTGTTTGTTTGCCTATTTGTCATTGCAATAATGTTGATGAGAACTTCATGGTTCACGACTGTCTCGTTTCATATGATGTGGATAATCAAATGTGTTTAAGTAAATGTGGAATAATGTGCTATGTTGAAATTGTACTATCCCCTTTTTTTATATATCTTTGTGTTATCTTTCTTATTGTTGTGCTATAAAGAATATGTTGTTTGTTTATGTTGACTTGTTATTTCTGACAGGGATTTTGCATTTCTTTCGAATAGTTTCGCTTAGAGTTATTCTGATTTTTTTTCTTTACGTAATATTTTGTTTGTCTGTCCGTACAGATATTTTTTTTTAGTAACGGCTACAGGTATCAAGCTGAAACTAATATAATGTACTAAAGTCTTTAAAACTTCGTAGTTTCAATATATCTTTATTGGCCTTCAGGTCTTTCAAATGCATATCCCATATTAACTGGCAGGTGACCAAAACCTATAGGGTAGGTACTTCCCGTTGATCTAGAATCTTGAAATTTTCCATGAAGTAAGGTTTCATACATACATACAACTAAACGAATAAAATCCGAAAATTTATCATTGGAATTATATACATATTTGAGTTTGTCAGTTCAAAAAGTTTGTGAATAGTAATTAGGTATGTAATCATCCGGTCCCGAATTCTACTCGCACTTTACACTCTTTTTACTTTTTGATGAAGTTGCCAATCCTGTTTCACTTGTCAGACTAATAAAACCAAACCCGCATGCGGACAGCAAAACTGATGACGCTAAAAATGTCCTCCTTCCTCTGAGCCTGAAGCTTTTATTTGACATGTCCAAGATTTTATTATCGCCTATTAAATCGTGCCTTGGTGTTATTAACAACTTGTCATGTTTTACAGCGGCCTTTACATGAGTTTACTTTGTTGCGACCATTATTTGTCGTGGTTTACGAGAGCTGGGTAAATTTTCGTTGCTAACTTATAACTAAGCTAGCCTATAAACCATTCGGCTTATACGCGACCACTACTCATTCGGGTGGTTGTTCTTTTGTCTAGTGTGAGTGAAGTTTAATTTGAAGCCGTAGTAGAGTTTTGAACAATTGGGTTTTGTACAGAACAAGATATATTACAATTGCTATTACTTCTTTACGTTACCTTAAATTATTGCACTTTAAATAAAGAGACATCGGCTCCGAATACATTTTTCTTGCTTTTGGAGTCGAAACGTCCTTGGGGGCCGGGCGCTTTTCAATTTTTCTTTAATATTTTAAAGCGCTTAGTCGATGTCATTGGTAACCTGGCTGGTAGGAGGTGGTAGGTGGAGCTGGCTGTTTCATCGCTCATCGCTTAAGTATATGCATCTATCGAAGAAACGCTGCCAGCGATTTGGGTACCTTGCCTCGTGGTCCCAATTTTTCGCGCCCGACTAACCTTCATCTAGTTTATATTTAAATTCCATCTCTTTATTTGTTACTGTTTATGTACTTAATTATATTAATTGGATTAATTTTGTACGTCTCCTTCAGATTGTGATGGCTTGATAATCATGATAATAAATACAAGTACCTATTATTTTGGAAAAATATTGCATTATATTAAACTCAAACACCAGAATTGGATTCGAAACCATACCCCGTCGTTTCAGCTCGGTCGTAATCAAATTTCGAAAGGATGTCTGGAGATTATTTATCTATATTACCTATACCTTAACGTAAATAAGGAAAACATTCACAAAATTATATCTTCTTTAAATAAATTTAATATATGTCACATATTTCTATTTCAGGATTTACGGGAACTCAGTGCGAGGTGGAGATAGACGAGTGCAGCAACCGACCCTGCCTAAACGGAGGCGTCTGCCATGACATGATCAACGCTTTTAGATGCACTTGTGTCATTGGGTAAGTTGTCATATCTTCCCTTACAATTAAACCATTAGATCAGATTATCAGAAATAGTCAGTTCTGTAGTCAGAACTTAGTATGACGAATTCGTCTCAAAGTTATCGCTTCAAACTTCATCATCAACTCTTCATACACGGGATCCCTATTGTAGCACCTCTTTAGTCGAACGATTTTCATTTTACGATAAATATGACTATGCCAGTTTAGTTTGCAAATACGTGCCTGCTTAAATATCATTTTTAAATTTTCAGATTCACTGGAACTCGCTGCCAAGTCAACATAGATGACTGCGCTTCCAGTCCTTGTCGCAATGGGGGCACCTGTCACGACTCCATTGCTGGCTACACCTGTGAATGTCCTCCTGGATATACTGGTTAGTATCGTCTCTGTAATTATACTCATTTCACCAAACTACTACACGATGGTGTTTCAGTATTCATGGGAAAGAAATATCAGCCGGTTAACATTATATATAGTTTAAAAACTTCGCTCTTTCCCCAGGCATGTCCTGCGAAACGAACATCAACGATTGCCTATCAGCGCCATGTCACCGCGGCGAGTGCATCGACGGCGACAACAGCTTCACCTGCAACTGCCACCCCGGGTATACTGGTCGCGTCTGCCAGACGCAAATTAACGAATGCGAGTCCAACCCTTGCCAGTTCGGAGGTAGGACTTCTATAAAACCTAAAGGATTTCATTACTTTATTGGCAGAGTTATTCAACTAAGATAGAACTTTGATATTCATGTTGTGTATCTACCTTCAGGAGATTGGTAATATTTTGTCATTCACTAGTAGTTGTGGTTTTTTATCATTTTACTATGGTTTGTGATTGCGATCATTGTAAAAAAGTTGCACACCACAACACAGTCTTTAGGTAATAACGGATTGAATGTGTGTCTTTTTCATTTAGGGCATTGTGAAGATCTAATAGATGGATACCAGTGTCGTTGCAAGCCGGGGACATCGGGTCGTAACTGCGAGATCAATGTCAACGAATGCTACTCTAACCCATGTGCCAATGGTGCCACCTGCATTGATGGCATTAATAGGTTTGTTTACACTTTTTACCTAAGTTTCTAACTGAATTGCAATTTAAAATTTATTAACTCTATCAACCTAATATCATTTATTGGGTGAAATGGAATAACCTGCTTTAAATATGTGCAATATTGTTACTTGCAATACTGTATTGAATATTCTAAATTTTCCTGCTTATTGGTGTTTATTTACTTCATTATTTATGTTCTTTGTTTCCTAACATTCTTCCTTTTCTTTACACGCAGCAACAATTATTTCGAGTAAGTTCTTTTCACACTAAGCATGTTTTGCGTTGCTTTTCTATAAGTGTTTTTCGTTATTTCACTTGTAATTTTAGCTGATAATTTAACTTATTTTTACATTATGATCGTTTAATTTCATTTAAGTGTCTTCATTATCTTAAATTTTCTTACTAGGTACACCTGCGAGTGTATCCCTGGCTTCACCGGTCTGCACTGCGAGACTAACATCAACGAGTGTCTATCTAATCCTTGTGCAAACGGTGGCAAGTGCATCGATAGGATCAATGGTTTCCGATGCGAGTGCCCTAGAGGATATTATGATGCCAGGTACGTTGCAACTCGTATAGACCTGCTGTACGACTTGTATTTTGCTAATGTTACATTATGTTTTGCTTTTGTGAAATTTGAAAGTAATAAGTAACTTTCTCGCAATCGTAATCTGTCTAGTAATTTCAAATTACGTCATTTTCATTATTTTTGAACGCGAATTCGTATTTTGGTATGTTTTCAGGTGTTTGTCTGACGTCAATGAATGTGCTTCTAACCCTTGTATCAATGGCGGAACCTGTGAGGATGGGGTCAACCAGTTTATTTGCCATTGTTTGCCTGGATACGCCGGTAAGCTCTCATTCTATTATCTATTTATTATGTATCATGTCAGGGTTCACTTTAACTTTTCACTATTGTTTGTTATTGTTTTCTCAGTTCTCACATTATGCATTGCAGCCACATTTAGAACTTCTCTAAAATATCTTTTCCTTATTTCCTGAATACTTATGCATCCATACTTGCCGTTTCTTTTTGAGTTTCTGCCCTGGAACCCCATGTTCTATAGCAAACTACATTATGTACGTTTTTATTTAACAACATTGTTACGGACTTTGTGGTATGAACGGTTTACCTTATTTTCAGTTACAGTTTGATTATGTTCTTGGTCTATTTCCACGTAAGTAAAGTGATATGTTACTCCATCAGGTCAACGTTGTGAGCGTGACATCGATGAATGCAGTTCGAATCCGTGCCAGCACGGCGGCACATGCCACGATCGACTCAACGCGTACAAGTGCGATTGCGTTTTGGGCTTCACAGGTGAGTAACTCATACCTACACATTTATTTTTATGATCTACCTAACATCGGGCTACTGTTGGCTCCGTTTGATAACTGTAAATTCAAAATTTAGAAAACACCCGAGAAAATAACAGCAAACCAACTGTCTTAAATAAATAAATAAAAATAACTATTTCTGACACTTATCATTTAGTCCCAAACTAAGCAAAGCTTGTAATGGATACTAGATTACGGATAAACACATAAATATTTATTATAAACATCCATGACACGGGAATAAATGTTCGTATTCATCACACAAACATTTACCCCTCGCGGGACATGAACCCGCAACCGTTGGTTTCGCTGACAGGGTTACTATCCACTACACCAATCGATCGTCGTTAAAAGCTAAATTATCTTCGAAACATGGCTAAGAGAGTATTCCCGAGTTTAATTTTGATTCCGTGATCAAATCGGGGAAGGTAAGGCCAAGTCAAGAGTACCTTAAACCGACATACATGAACAACCTTATGAGAGTAAATGACGCAAAAGAGGTGTGTCAGGATCGTAGCAAGTGGAAGTATGTGGTCTCTGCCTACCGCTACGGGAAACAGGCTGACACTTTTGACCACAATCTTATCACGTGAGTGTCGTCACTCGTCGGACATCGTTGTCATCGAAGACGAAGTACGCGATCTGAGTCTATTCACCTTGAAAGATTCCAAGTTTGAAGGGGGTGCAAAATCTTCTCTCTCAAGTATAATCTAGTTAAAAAAATTGCATCATTTACGAAAAAATTATGTCAATACAAGGATAAGCTTGCAGGTCACATAAGTTCCTGTTGATATACCGTATCTTCATTTTAATAAATTCAATGTTTTTTGCCAGGGAGTCGAAAAGAAGAAGAATAAATTTAAGAATGCTATAAAACAGTAACTTATTAAGAAAGCTTGTTATAAAATGTCAATGATAATTATCTCTGGACATAACCAACTCGTTCGCATGTCAGGCTATTTCACAATTAATAATGAAATATTATTGTGCATTTTTGTAATATAAAAACCTGTTTTTAAAAGAGCAACCCCACTAGTTTCTTGCTTGTTCTTATCAGAAAAAAATTGCATTTTGAACATACAGTAGCTTAAAAAAATCTGACTATTTTAAAAGTGTACTCTATGGATCTATAAAATAATGCATTTTTGACTTTGACTTTATCGACCATTGAGGGTTACAACAGGGTTGCTTCTTGAAGAAAATATGGCGTGAACTCCGTTTTAATATTGATTTGCTTTTCAGGTGTAAACTGTGAGACGAACATAGACGACTGTGCGGGAAACCCTTGCCTCCACGGCGGCTCGTGCATCGACCTTGTGAACGGATACCGCTGCGTGTGCGCACCTCCCCACTCCGGCCGCAATTGCGAGAACACGCTTGACCCCTGCATGCCCAACCAGTGAGTATATATTCTGGGCGGAACAAATATGATTGGAAGCATTGACATGAAGAAGAAAAGTGTATTATATAAAACTATACGTCGAACATTTAGAAAGCCCGCGAGATAACAGATGATTATATCAAAATACACCAAACCAACGGTGTTTAAAGCTAAATATCTACCAAACAGCTTAACCGATTTCCATCAAACATGGCTAAGAACTACCGCTGGTAAACCTGCTTCCTACCTATCCCCGAGTTCAAATCAAATCAAAAATATTTTATTCAATGTAGGATACAAAAATATCACTTATTGAAAGTCAACATGTTATTTTTTTAAACTACATCGCTTCACAAGGTGGTAATGGTTAGGGAGAAAAGGCGACAAGAAACTCCGTAATAGCACATTTTTTAAATTGGTTTCCATCTTTACAATAATATATTACAAGACAAAAGCAATTAACATAAGCGTAGTTAACGACCAGCTAACACCAGACCTACTTATCGCCTCACCCTCTTATTCATAAAAATTTACAAACGCTTTATAAGCCAACAGGCTTATAAAGCGTTTGTAAATTTAGTTAAAGTAAGTTTTGTCACTTTCTTTCATTACAACATTTCCTTATGAACGACAGAGACAAAACACACTATAACTAAAACAGGCTTATAAAGCGTTTGTAAATTTTTATGAATAAGACAGTATTTTTTTTAGGCAGGCAATTTTTTAGCAGTTACCTCCACATTCACGCCCTTTTCGTTCAATCACCCTTCACACAATTCATCCATCTTTTCCGTGGACTTCCTCTTTCTTTCCAACCATTGACATCCATATTCATCCTCTTAGTAACATGCGTTTCCTCCCTTATACCATGTCCATACCAAGCTAAACTTTTCTGTCACGGATAAGAATAAGAATAAGAAAACTTTATTTGATCCATTTAGCGACACTTAAAAAATACATTTAATTTATGCCACTTTTAGGCCCGTATTAATAAACCAATCTCAATACAAGTCTTGAGGCTGTATCAATCGAGATGCGTCTTAAGCAGTTGACGCTATATCAAGCTCCGTGCTAATTTATAAACCAATCTTGAGGTTTACTCAGCTGAGATCATTTCTGAAGTATACGAATGAATGATAAGTAGTCTTGAGTTTCGTTTATTAATACGCGCACCTCTCAAGTGAGTACTGCTTGAGTGTGCACGGGCTTGTCAGGTCTCAAGTTAGATATATTAATCAACACGTTTACTTGAAACCAGTCACAAGACTGTTCTCGATTTTGAGAATGGTTTATTAATACGTGCCATAAACTCCCTCTGATATAAGTCAGGTATTACAGAATAAACGAAGTCGCCAGCTCGTATGACTGTTGATTATTATCCCCGTGACGAGCAGATGCCGTCACGGAGGGCGGTGCGTGGCGGAGGCGTCGTACGCCGAGTTCACGTGCCAGTGCCCGGTGGGGTGGACGGGCGCGCTGTGCGAGCGTGACGTCGACGAGTGCGCCGTGACCGCGCCCTGCCACAACGAGGCCACGTGCATCAACACCGAGGGGGCGTACGCCTGCCTCTGCGCCAGGGGCTACGAGGGGAAGGACTGCGCCATCAACACGGACGACTGCGCCTCCTGTAAGTTTACAAGTTTATACATGACATTGACTGTAATAGTCCACTACTGGACTGTTGACGACCTTGTTGTGATGTGGATGGAATTTTAATCCGCGAATGGTATAATATATCTATTACAAAATGCGGAAAATTGTTGCAAACTTCCTGTTTATCTAAGGAGCTGAAATTTTGAAAACTCGTTCAGTTCTTTGACAGACATGAACGCTGCAGCCAGGATTGTCTCCCCAAAAGCTTGGTTATTAATTTTTTTTTATTTACCAGTCCCGTGTCAAAACGGCGCAACGTGCTTGGACAGTATCGGCGACTACAACTGCTTGTGCGCAAGTGGATTCGCTGGTAAACATTGCGAGGTCGACATCGACGAGTGTCAATCACGGCCGTGCATGAACGGAGCTACTTGCAACCAGGTTAGTTCAACGTCAGTAGGCTTAGCAAGAATTTCCTCGGTATTGTATCGAGTAAATTTTACAAGGTAATATGTCGTCAAATTGAAATACCTAATATATATACCTACTATCACTCATCAATCACTATTTCAAGAGTCTGACAATTGCTATTTACTTAATACTTACTGTTTCCTCTGGTTTAGGTTCCAAGTTGCTCTGCTCCTTAGGGGACAGCTGAAAATCAGTGTTTTGCTCAATGAGCAATCTAATACACTGAGCTATGACCCATGTTATGCTATAACCATGTTATTGTTGTAGATGTGTTACCTTATCTGTGTATCAATATGTATAAGCTAAATGTATGTGTGTGACTGTGGAAACAAATAAAGGCTTTATCTATCTATCTAAATATAATATCTCGTACGACATAATATATTGCAAATAAACAATAACACAAGAAAATATCAACACAAAACAGTAAAATTTGGTGGTCGTTGTGTTTGATTTTGACAACAATTTTACGTGGCGTGTGCATGTATAAGAACTTCAATGCGTAGAAGATAAATAAAGGTATATTTAAAGAACCTCAAGGGCAATAGCAAAATGTGTTCTAATAACTTGAAATCCCACTCTCTAAAGGAACGTCGAATATATTTGATTTCTTGTTTTCTTTGTAGCAAAAAAAAAATTTTTTCTCATAAATCTGCAAGAATAGCTACTGTTTCTTACGAGATTGAAGCCTTGGAGAATAGTTTTTTTATACCATTTTGTTGATTGGTACTTGACCTCAATCAAACCTGATGTTAAGTGAAGATGAGCGCGAAGGTGGAAGCGTACTGATCCGGAAACCCTTACACATTTGGGGGACTGGCTATCTTATCTCTGGACAACCGGAACACAACAATGCTATTAACATTGCTGTTTGGCGGCAGATTTAGATAAGATGGTGGTAGCTATCCAGGCGGACATTTAAATGCCCTTCCACGAACCAAACTGACTACTTATACATGTACCCCGCTGGGGATCGAACCTGCGACCTCCGAATCCTAAACCCAATGTTGATTGCATTGAGCCACGGAGGCGGTTAATAGTTTGTAAACAAAACATCCTTTCACAGTACGTGGCATCATACACATGCACATGTCCGCTCGGTTTCTCCGGCATCAACTGTCAGACCAACGACGAGGATTGCACCGAGTCCAGCTGCATGAACGGCGGGTCTTGCATCGATGGAATCAACTCTTACAACTGCTCCTGTCCTCCTGGGTAAGTTATAAACATAATAATTGAGCACATGGTATTCTGTACAATGATTCGATGTCTGAATTCGATTCGAACTGGGTTCGTGATGTGAATTGATATCGAATGTCACGGTATTCTATTAAATGTTCAAAAAAGAAATGTCAACGAGATTCTATATTGACTTAGATATTATTACTATACTTCATTACTATATTTCATTTCAACTATTGTGTGTACAAATCCAGCTCCCCTTATTGTCTAACTTCAATGGTACTGATCTATAAACCATATCCTTTGAAAATTTTAAAATTTAAGCTTTAATGTTGGTCGAATTTGGCAGTTCGCGATGCAGTTTATTATAAATTGTAATTAGACAAAAAGGGAGTAGGTAACGATTTTCGTGTACGACTATTTTCGTTAGCCACTACCATCCACCATTATTTTATTTAAGTCCGACTTCAAGTAAGTAATTGATTTTGGGTTCTGGCGGATTCTCCGGCTACGAAAAAAAAAAGAATGTAAAGAAGCGGACGTAAATGAAGCATGCAAATGAGGTACTAATATAAAAATTTTAAAATTTAAGCTTTAATGTTGGTGGAATTTGGCAGTTCGCGATGCAGTTTATTATAAATTGTAATTAGACAAAAAGGGAGTAGGTAACGATTTTTGTGTACGACTATTTTCGTTAGCCACTACCATCCACCATTATTCCTTCCACGCGAGAACAGCAAAGAATAAAAAATAAACATCTAATTTCTCACTACGTTGTCATCAGGTACACGGGATCGAACTGCCAGTTCCGGATCAACATGTGCGACAGCTCGCCGTGCGACAATGGCGCCACATGTCACGACCACGTGACTTATTACACGTGCCACTGCCCTTATGGGTACACAGGGAAACACTGCGATGCTTACGTAGACTGGTGAGTACACGATTTCTTCATAATTTGATGGGATCTAGATGATTGCCTTATTGTCAATCTTAAAATCGCGGCAATTTTCACCACCAACCAAGTTGTGTTAATTAGGAAGAAGAACCATTGTAAAACCAAGAGATTTTATGTATGTTATGTAGCCATTTTGAAAGCAGTGTATGCTTTTCAATCTTCTCTCTAACTAGCAGGATATGAGAACGAAGTGCGTTGTGATTGATCTCGGCTTTACATGCCCGATAATATTATTTTGAGCTTTCTGGGCTTTATGCATTGTGAGTCTATTGGAGCGCCCCTTCGTCATTTTATGTTGTTTTTATGATATGCGGTTGATTCCTATTAGCATTTGAATTGTGTCTGTTTATCAATTTTACCACATTTCAAAAGTAGAGTATCTAGCTCAATAGGTACCTACATAATCATTTTGCAATGTTTTTATAGGTGTGAAGGCAATCCGTGCGAGAATGGAGCAACATGTTCACAAAAGGGACCACAATATACTTGCACCTGTGCTCCGGGCTGGTCCGGAAAGCTGTGCGATGTGGAAATGGTATCGTGTAATGATGCTTCAATCAGAAAAAGTGAGTGCCCAATTAGCCTATAAGGAAAAGGACTGTCTTTAGTTCCTTTAATTCATCATATAAAAGATGAGTTAATCTGCTTTCCCCATTTACTTATCCATGAAACAGTTACTAAATCAAACATTATTTGTCAGGTGTGAAACTGAAGCAACTCTGCAATAATGGAACATGCGAAGATATCGGCAACTCCCATCGCTGCCATTGTCTAGATGGCTACACCGGGTCTTACTGCCAAAAAGAAATAAACGAATGCGACTCCGCCCCTTGCCAGAACGGAGCCACTTGTAAGGACTTAGTTGGGACCTACCAGTGTCAGTGCGCTAACGGATTCCAAGGACAGAACTGCGAATTAAACGTAAACGATTGTAAACCAAACCCTTGTCAGAACGGAGGAACATGCCACGATCTCATCAACAACTTTTCTTGCTCATGTCCTTTTGGTACTCTTGGAAAAATTTGTGAAATCAACGTTAACGATTGCAAGGACGACGCCTGTCATAATAATGGAACTTGTCTCGACAGAGTCGGAGGGTTTGAGTGTAAGTGCCCACCAGGTTTCGTCGGTCCGAGGTGTGAGGGTGACATTAATGAGTGTCTTTCAAATCCATGCTCCATTCCCGGCACTCAAGATTGTGTGCAATTGATCAATGATTATCACTGCAATTGTAAGACTGGGTTTATGGGGAGACATTGTGATGCTAAAGTCAACTTCTGTGCCAATTCGCCTTGCCAGAACGGAGGTATTTGCACTGCTATTCAAGGAGGACACGAATGCTTATGCAATGATGGTTTTTATGGAAAAAATTGTGAATATTCCGGCTACGCTTGTGACTCGAACCCTTGTCAAAATGGAGGTTATTGTCGAACATCTGAAATAGGCGGTTACGTTTGCGACTGCCCCTCAGGACTGTCAGGTATTAACTGTGAAATCGACTCCATGAACGAGTGTGTAAGCAGCCCTTGCAAACACCCCGAAGCAAGATGCATCGACAAACCTGGGGACTTCCTTTGTTACTGTCCAAGACAATGGACAGGCAAGAACTGTGCCATTCATGATCCTCATTCAAGAGGTGGCTATGGAAGCCCTATTGGCGGAGTGTACAATAAAAATCCGACTATGACTCTACAAGAACTGGATTTAGCCTTCCAAAGGGAACAGTGTGTGAAATTAGGTTGTAAGGAAAAACAAGGCGATCACCGCTGCGACGACGAATGTAATACTTATGCATGTGAATTCGACGGAAACGATTGCTCACTTGGCATTAATCCTTGGGCAAACTGTACAGCACCAATCAAATGTTGGGACGTTTTCATGAATGGCGAATGTAACGAAGTATGCAACACGCAAGCTTGTTTGTTCGACGGTAGGGACTGTGAGAAGTCGTTACAGAAATGCAACCCTATTTACGATGCCTATTGTCAAAAGCACTACGCAAACGGACATTGTGACTATGGCTGTAACAACGCTGAATGCAACTGGGATGGTTTGGATTGCGAAAACGAGCCTCCTGATCTCGCTGAAGGTGTTATGTCTATCATTCTATTGATGGATGTAAGAACTTTCAAAGAGAATTCCAATGCATTCCTTCGAGATTTAGGCCATCAATTACGTACCACTATTCGGATAAAGAAGGACCATCTCGGCAATGATATGGTCTACCCATGGAAGGGGACAACGGACATCGGTCTTCAAGATACCGAATTTGGAAAGAAACACCAGATAGTGTTCACTGAAAGAGGCCAATCAGGAGTTCAGGTCTACTTGGAGATCGACAACAGAAAATGCTCAACCACATCAGGTTCCGAGTGCTTCTTCTCAGCTAGAGAAGCTGCTGAGTTCTTAGCAGCTACTGCTGCCAAGCATTCCTTAACACCAGACTTCCCGATCTATCAAGTTAAGGGAGTAACAACACCCACTGATGATGAAACACCTACGAACTCCAAATACGTTTTTATTGGCGTAATACTCGTATTACTTGCTGGTCTTTTGATTGGAGTGTTGGTAACAGCACAAAGAAAACGAGCTGCAGGTATAACATGGTTCCCAGAAGGCTTTGCTCGTACGAATTCGTCATCTAGGCGAAGGTCGCGACGTCGAGGTCCTGATGGGCAGGAGATGAGAAACCTAAACAAAGGTTCAATGGGCTGTATCGACGTGGACATCAATGGTGGTCACATGGGACCCCCACATTGGTCTGACGATGATGACGATGGATCAGCTCCTCCTAGAGCAAAGAGAGCTAGAGGACCAGGAGATACGAATGTAGCTCCAGGAGGATATGCTTCAGACCATACTGCGATAACAGATTATGAAGAAGCTGGTCATGATTCAAGAGTGTGGACACAACAGCATCTTGATGCGGCTGACATCAGATATCCACCGAGCATGATGACACCGCCTGCTATCGTAAGTGTTCTTTGTTTACATATTTAATACAATCTTAGATTCAGCTTACGAGAAGTGTTGAGCAGCATCTAAACACACTAATACTCGTTGTGGGAATGAGATTCCAATACCAAATGTGGACACACGCCAGCTGGTTGGTACTTGCCATCTTGGTCCCACAATCGTTTCAACTGAAGGCCGGAATGAGATGTAAACATGCCTCATATAGCTCAACCCTAAGCTTTTCCTTGATTGGAAATAATTCTCCTAAGCTGAAAATCCTCCCTGTAAATCATATTTTATTCATAATACATCAATAGCTTTAAGCGTTTATTATTTCTTACAGCACGATGGTCACGTAGACGTCGACGCCAGAGGCCCACTCGGCATGACACCGCTCATGGTGGCCGCGGTTAGGGGCGGAGGCCTAGACACGGGTTCGGACGCGGAGGACGAACAGACTGCACATATTATATCGGAGCTGGTCGCTCAAGGAGCTCAACTGAACGCTGCTATGGATAAGACTGGGGAGACCAGTCTCCATCTTGCCGCGAGGTTTGTACACATAATTTTCATCATATAATTATCGTTTGCTTTTAACGGGAATATGTCATAAGGAAACCAGCATGTTTAACCGCCTCCGTGGCAACATTGGGTTTACGATTCGGAGGTCACGGGTTCGATCCCCAGTTGGGTACATGTTTAAGTACTCGGTTTGGTTGGTGGTAGGGCATTTTAAATGTCCACCTGGCTAGCTACCACCATCTTATCTAAATCTGCTGCCAAGAAGCAATGTTAATAGCATTGTTGTGTTGCGGTTGTCAGAGATAAGATAGCCAGTCCCCCAAATGTGTTGGGGTTTCCGGGTCAGTACGCTTCCACCTTCGACCTCATCTTCACTTAACCTTAGGTGTGATTGAGGTCAAGCACGAACCCGTCGTGCATAAAAAAAAAGAAGATATTTGGATCTTTGAATTTTCGAAGGAAACTTTATACTGGAAAGTTCATAAATTGGTGACGGGAAGTTACCCTTTGTTCCCATGAAATAATTTTTTGGCGTCCGAATACTGAAACGCTTGTTAAAGTTAATGATCCACTAAACATAATTCTGTCACTTTGAATGTCAACGATGTAAAAGACCTAATAAAGTAGCTTTACAGTATGACAATTGTATGTTTCACAACTGGTGAACATATTTCGATCATTCTTTTACTGTTTGCAAGAGTATCTCTTCAGAGTAGATCCTTATTTTGGTGAAGATTTGATAATGGACTTCGGAGGTAGAGAACGGATCCCAACCCTAAAGTTAATTGTTTTGCAAATGGTTGGCAGTTCAATTAGCACAAAAAAATCAATATACAAATTAACTATATATTATTAGATTTACGCCAGCAGACAGACAAACATCCAAACATTCGCATTTATAATATTAGTTAGATTATGCGATATACGTTCTTTTGCCCAGCCTTGCGTTGAAGTGTCCCAACACTCAAGTGAGTTTTTGAGGTGTATATGGCATTAGTGCTGAGTGCGACGCTTTTATCTAAACACCTTCAACGAATAACTCTTGGATATTCTGAATATCAGTACACAACCCAGCTTGATACACTTTCGATGATAATCATGTTGTACTAACTCCACAGATATGCCAGAGCTGACGCTGCCAAGCGTCTCCTAGACGCAGGCGCAGACGCCAACTCCCAAGACAATACAGGTCGGACCCCCCTCCATGCGGCCGTCGCAGCCGACGCAATGGGGGTCTTCCAGATCCTGCTGAGGAACAGGGCGACCAACTTGAACGCGAGGATGCATGATGGCACTACGCCGCTTATTTTAGCAGCTAGGTAAGTTTGGAAATACTTAGTAGATTACGGCGAACCAGTAAGAACCTCCCTGTCCGAATATGAATAGATTGAATAGAAGTAAAAATACAATTACATTTGCAAAAGAACACGAAATATGACGTACTGCACAGTTTTGGAATAAATTTGACGTACTGCACACTTGTGGAATAAAATTGACGTACTGCACAGTTGTGGAATATTCATCAGCGCATATTCGCAACAGTCCTTCCGTGCCTGTCTTTAAGAATAGCACTATCTTTCTCAATCATTAGTATGAGTTTGATTAGGTATTTATTATTTGATTAATTAATTTGAATACACATATACCTACGTGACATTATTCACTGACGCACACAGTAAAATATGCTTGTCTAGTTGTTCTCTTTTGTACCAGTGTCCCCTCGTGGGTAATAGTTGAAAATTAGTGTTTTGCTTTCTAAGCAATTATACACACTGAGCTATGACCCATTTGTACAGCTGTAGCACACACATACTCTTAGTGTATCCTGATGTTACTTTTATGGATTGTTATAAAATATCCAATTGCTTTGGAACTTATGGTATGTAAGTGACTGGAATGCAAATAAACGATTTATCTATTTATATAGGTAATTTATATGTATTTAGTTATTTGTTAATATTATTTTAAGTAGTTTATTATTAAATGTATTTGTATCATAGGTATCTATAATTAACTATGCATATAATTTTTTGGTTCCGAATTTTTAACATTTCTAACCTCCAGTAGGGTTGCCTGAAAGAGATTTCTTTAGAGATAAGCTCACCTTTTCCTGACTGTAATCTTTTTGTATTTCTTGTGCAATAATTATTTATTATTATTGCACATTATTGATATTGAATATTAATTGATTTTGCAAGGACATCCGCCTTTTTTACCGATTTTGATTTTACAATTTGCATATAACCTGTAAGTGCTCACCTCTTTAGTTGTTTAAAATTTGTTCCAGTTTTATAAATGTTAGAGTGAATTTCTTGGTGACTTAGCGCTTAAATTTGTGTCTTAGAAAGTGGTTTGCTTGATAGAGATTATATTCTTGATGTTTTTGTATAGGTCAGAAAATTTGTACTCTTCAATGTGTGCTTGTGACGAATACGTATGGTATGAAAGGGGTTCGTGATAATCTTACCTTAGTGATGTCGGTTGTGTTGCCAAATTATCGTGGTTCATTTATATAATGTTATTTATAATTCCTTCGCCAACAGGTTAGCCATCGAGGGTATGGTCGAGGACCTAATCAACGCGGACGCTGACATCAACGCTGCAGACAACAGCGGGAAGACGGCGCTGCACTGGGCAGCGGCTGTCAATAATGTGGACGCTGTCAACGTCCTCCTCATGCACGGGGCGAATAGAGATGCGCAGGATGACAAGGTAGCTGAACAGGCATTCTCGGTTACTCTAGATTTTTTTTATGCACGACGCGTTCTTACTTGACCTCAATCACACCTGATGTTAAGTGAAGATAAGGTCGAAGAGAACGTACTGACCCGGAAACCCCAACACATTTGGGTGACTGGCTATCTTATCTCTGACAACCGGAACACAACAATGCTATTAACATTGCTGCTTGGCGGCAGATTTAGATAAGATGGTGGTAGCTAGCCAGGTGGACATTTAACATGCCCTACCACCAACTAGATTTCTATTATGGATACCAGAACCATCTGGTATTATCCGATCCAACTTAATGCTATTGACATAGTTGGAATTTAGAATAGTCAAGGCAAAAGGGAGTGACATCAGTTTCGCTGTACTGGGTTTTTACGTCAAAACCCCCCCCCCCCCTCTAATGTGTGTATCTCGGGGACACATGGCCATTATACAAACATAATTTAACCACTACACCAAACAAGTCTTCAGAGTAGACACACCAACAGCACAAACCTCTACTTTGACGCGATTTATATCGCATAAGAATACTTTAAAATAGAGTAGTTAATGTTAGAATTCATCACATAATACCCTTAGCCGGATTTGAATCCGGGACTGGTTTCGAAGACAATGGTGTCGATTCGGATGTACACCAACTAAACTAAAACCAGTTTTGGTGTAGTGCCGTCGCATCGTACTGTCCCAGGGAGAAAGAGACAGCCCTACTTTAAAACTACTAAACACACCTTCCTCAAAGGCCGGCAACGCATCTGTGACCCTTTTGGTGTTGCGGGTGTCCATGGGCGGCGGTGATTGCTTTCCATCGGGTGACCCGCATGCTCGCTTGCCGCCCTCTCATATAAAAAAAAAAACTGGTTTTAGTTTAGTTTAGTTGGTGTACATCCGAATCGACACCATTGTCACTACTCACTAAATGTCAGCAGAGTACCTAGCAGAGTAGTAGAGTCAGAAGAGGTCAAGTTTAGGTGTAACAGACAGTCACCGAGGGGATTCATATCATAAGTTGTTACGGTTTGCTCTTTTTGGTACAGAACTTTGGTAATTGTGGGATCTTGATGTAATATTGTCACCATTTCCAGGATGAAACACCTCTATTCCTGGGTGCGCGGGAAGGCTCCTACGGTGCTTGCCGGGCGCTGCTCGACTCCATGGCGAACAGGGAAATTACAGACCACATGGACAGACTACCAAGAGACGTGGCACAGGAGAGGATGCACGACGACATTGTGAGGCTCTTGGACGAACATTGTCCAAGGCCACCGCCGCAGCATCATCATCTCATGTGTGAGTATTGGGATTATGGAGGAGGAAGAGGGGATTCGTTTTTCTTCCCTTTGTCTTTGTTAACGGGAAATTTAATTTGTAATTTAAAATATTTAAAAACTCGAAAGCAAAAATAATCTTGAAGGCTGCTCGCTGCCCGAGCAACCACGAAAATACTATTTTAGCAGATATTCGTGAATAAGTCCTTCTTTTAAAAGAGAAAACATAGCTCTTAAACCCCCTAAAGGAGTTCACTGGACTAAATTTCTCTCTTCTTTCACAGCATCTCCCAACCCCCACCCGCAGCTGATCAGCCAGCCTACAGTGATCAGCTCCAGCGCGAAGGGGAAGCCGAAGAAGCCGCGGGCGAAAGCCGGTCCGGACAGCCCGCAAGAGATCTACGACAATAACAACATGCAGCACACGGCAATTAGACGGTATGGCGTATTCATACATACGTAATGTCATGACCTTCATCCCAAATGGGGTGGTCAGAGTGTTTGAATGTTCCAAACATCTACAGTACACGTTTTATATATATGCCAGAGTGCGACAATCTCCGTTAAAAATCTATATCTCTATATATGACGACCGATTGGTGTAGTGGATAGGATCAGCGAAATCAACGGTTGCGGGTTCGAATCCCGCGAAGGGTAAATGTTTGTGTGATGAATACGAACATTTATTCCCGAGTCTTGGATGTTTATATAAATATTTATGTATGTTTATCCGTTATCTAGTATCCATAGCACAAGCTTTGCTTAGTTTGGAACTGCATTGGTGTAAGTGTCCGAAATATTTATTTATTTATTATTATTGTATTCTATAGATTAGATATTATCTATTGATATTATGTAACGACACCCACGGAAACAGCCTGATTGGTTTATTTATGTTAAATAAATTTATTGACGATGAAATTTTTTTCAGGAAACCAAGTGTAAAAAAGAACAATAAAAAGGTGGCCCAGGAGGTGCCACAGAGCGTTGAGAGCCTGGGATCAAGTCTCAGTCCAGTTGAATCACCGCTTCAAAATTTACAGGTAAACAGCAAAATTCAGAGTATAAGATTAATTTATTATTTGTTATACAAGCAGTTAGTATAGGTAAAAAAGAAATAGAAATACATAAAAATGCGCGCAATGCGTCATGTGTTGCGACGTGCACAAATGGGTAGCACTCGGCTCATACTGCGACGGTTTGCAGCGCTGGTTTTCAGTGCTCCCACATGCCCATTGACGCATGGACGCTATGTCAGTATAATCATGAGTTATAGTATGTGATTAGTGTATGTATGCGTAGTGTGTCTATATAAAGAGTATCTGTAGCTTCCACTTGTTGGATTTTTTATTTACCCCGGAGTAAAAAGTAGCCATGTCCTTCTCTAACTCTTCAGCTGTCTTTGTGCATAAGTTATTCTGATATTTCATAACGATGTGAAGGAAGGACAAGGACTTATTTTATTTCTACCGCCAAAGCTTATGAGCTATATTATCACTTTGCACCAGTAGAGCTGCTTGATTTTAAAAATAAACAACAATTAATCTTAATATATGCAAATAATTAATATTTATTTGCAGGACTTGCCGTCGCCGTACGACGCGACGTCGCTGTACTCGAACGCGATGGCGCAGTTCGCGGGTATAGAGCAGCTCATGCAGCACAAGCAACCGCCCAGCTATGAGGACTGCGTCAAGGTTCGTATGCCGTCTCGTTATCAAGCACCTTTAGCCTAAAAGATCTTATTATAAAGGACCTATAATATCTTAAAGAACCTCATTGCCACAGATCTGCAGCCTGAAATATTATTGCAGCCTGCATTTCAGAAGTACCAAAGGGGTTTCATGTTAGATGGGATACGCCTTAGACCACAATCTTACCTGATGGAAAGTGACTATTATGTGCGAGGAAGAAACATGCGATTTCAGAACTTGATATTTGAAGGGTATTCACTGACATCAGACTGCAATAAATGTGTGGATAAGCAACTATTACACACACAGACACACACAGAGACACACAGAGAGAGACATACCTAGTGTAGGAGGCACAAAATTATTTAATGTGCACCTTTGATTAAATGATCAAAGACTGTCACTCATGCAACATGTAAAGTGTGTCTTACGATGCTAAATAAGTATTTTTTATTTTTGATAGTTGAAATTGTTAGGCACGCCGTTTTTGATTCAACACAAAGAGGGCGGTAAATAAAAAGGTGAATGGGTACTTACACCAATCTTGCACCAAGTGGTCTTTATTCCAATTTAATGTTATGGCTGCCAATGTCAGGGTTGAAGTTCACAATGCTAAATTTGACGATTGTGCGGTAAATTAACCTTCTCTAGTTTGTGTAGCTGGAGAAAGGACAAACAGAACAACACATATAACCACGACCTCAGGACATAATAAGGATAATAGACGATACTCAAAGAAGTAGAGATACATAAATTATAATATAACGTTGTTAACTTTGTCATAACCTGACGCATTACTTTTGAATTTGACGTTTGTGAGATATATATTCTGGAACTTTAGACCACAATCACATCAACAGCCCTTCCTTTCCACTAGGAGAGTGCAGGGATGTAATCCCAATCTAGATTGGTGAAAACGTGTGTCAAATTAATAGTCGCTCGACTGTTAGTGTTGCCACCTGTAAGCCATTTGAATGAATCATTGAAAGCTCTCTGGAAGTATTAAATGCAAGATTTTAAAGGTATCGCGATATGTCTTGAAGGGAAGGAGCACTCACATTCAAATTGCCAAGGAGCTGTGGCCTAAAGGACCCAATTGCTGTGGATCTTCTGCTTAATGATGGAGGACCTGTGTCTATCCGGTTTTATTTATTTCTTTCAACACGGATGGAGCAACTGAAATAGTTTAGAATGTATTTTCGCATAACACTCGAAACATTCGGATGATCACGAAATGTACCCAGTAGCATTAGTAGTATCAACCCAGTTACTGTATTTTATATTCCACTAGCTCTCGTATCCTTGACCGAAACCCAGCAAGCATTGCTGTTGGTTCGTTAGAATTTTGTTAAACGAAAACTCTTATACATTGAAGGGGTAATTATAGCTTTCTCGTTTCACACCCCAGGTTATCTCAGATGATGATATTTCACGGTGGACTTTCCTCGACCGTTTGAGAGCAAATGGAGAAAATTACGTAAGTTTAAGAAAAAATACATTCGGCATGCCGTAGGAATTGTATGTGAACGTGAATCCAATCATGGACCACAATAATATGTACTTCGTATCAACACAATTAATGTAAAATAAAAGTAACGTCACCAGGAATGAATCTGAGTTATAATGCACTGTCCATTTGTAATTTTTATGTCACTGGATTGCCAATTATCTAGAATCGTACCCTTCAATAGATACGTATCTACACTTTACAAGCTTTCAATAAATTCGTTAAAAATGCATGCTATTTTTGCGGCGCTCCATTTTTGAATGATGTATATGAACATTCTAATTGTGTGTATTTGTTCACAGACGGGTCAGACGCTTCAACAGTCGTACGGCGGCGGCGCGCTGGGCGCGTCGTTGTCGCCGCCCTACTCCAACCACTCGCCCACACACAGCAACCACACTACGTCACCGCACGCGTATATAGGTCAGTCATTGGTTATGATCCCACGCACAGCAGAATTACACAGGTCTTCAGTTATGTGGGGTGATTTCTAGGCGCCCTACTAAACCACTAGCCCACACACAGCAACCATACTACGTCACCGCATGCGTATATAGGTCAGTCATTGGTTATGATCCCACGCACAGCAGAATTACACAGGTCTTCAGTTATGTGGGGTGATTTCTAGGCGCCCTACTAAACCACTAGCCCACATACAACAACCATACTACGTCACCGCACGCGTATATAGGTCAGTCATTGGTTATGATCCCATGCACAGCAGAATTACACAGGTCTTCAGTTATATGGGGTGATTTCTAGGCGCCCTACTCAACCACTAGCCCACACACAGCAACCATACTACGTCACCGCATGCGTATATAGGTCAGTCATTGGTTATGATCCCACGCACAGCAGAATTACACAGGTCTTCAGTTATGTGGGGTGATTTCTAGGCGCCCTACTAAACCACTAGCCCACATACAACAACCATACTACGTCACCGCACGCGTATATAGGTCAGTCATTGGTTATGATCCCATGCACAGCAGAATTACACAGGTCTTCAGTTATAATGGGCGACACTGTGTTGGAGTAGGGTTCCAACCACTCGCCCACACACAACAACCACAGTGTGTTATGTGATCACACGCGCAGATTAATACAATAATCCTGTAATACGTTGCTACAATTGTATAGATCTACAATTGTTATTGGGTCTAAAAGTTAAATGCATGTGTGTGACTGTTGAAACAGCTAAATGCTTTATCTATTAACGTCTACAATGTATGCTCTCTTGATGTGCCAGGTTCTCCTTCACCGGGCAAGTCGCGGCCGTCGCTGCCCACGTCGCCAGCGCACATGGCCGCGCTACGCCACTCCCACCAGCACCAGCTCGACGCCGCCGCCTACTCTGCGCTCGCGCATCTCAGTGAGTATCTAACTTTATTATTACGTTATGTAACATGTGTTGTGACATTACCAGGTGAGTCGCTGCCCATTTTATTTATGCACAACGGGTTATGTACGACCTCTATCACACCTGATATTAGATGAGGTCGAAAGTGGAGGCGTACTGACATGGAAACCCCATCTTATTTACGGGGGACTGACTATCTTACATCTGGCAACAGGAACACAACAAAGCTATGAACATTGCTGTTTTTGGAACACTCAACGTTTGGGATATCTTTGACCACTCCATTTGGGATAAAGGTCATTATGTTAGGTATGTATGTAAATTTTAAAAATTATTTATTTATTTAATGATTTATTTAAAATCACAGCCATAATTACAAATTTAAAATATAAGTTATACATTTAGAAGCCAAAATAGATCTCATTAATTTTATACATAGCTTATTTTGTTACCTCATATAACGAGATATCAAATTGTTGTGTTTGTGGGTGTAAGGAAGAGAGAAAATGTATAGAGTGGTATGTGGGAGTGTGTGTGTGTGTGTGTATATATGAGTTGAGTGTATGTGTACACAATTACCTAATCTATGTCAGTGCTTTCAATACTGCTGATTTGAACTGATTACGACTCAGATGTATCTACTGTACATATTTTTGTACCATTTACTTCGGAGATACAGAAAAAGTAACAGAGTGATCAGTGATCTACCGAGTGAATCGCTGGCCATATGTAAGACGACATGTACTTTAATGTACCGGGTGAGGGCGTTGCCAAATTTATTATAACCATATCGTGAGTCGCTGCCCACGTGTACAATGATTTACTGGTTGTGATGTGAGGCGCTGCCATATGCATCATCACGTCATCGCTCGACCGTCATTACCAACAACACCAGGTGAAGCGCTACCCAAGTGTATACGTGACATATCTGGGTGACGCGCTTCCCATTTGTACTTTGAATTCACTCGTACATCGTGACGTCATCGCACGAGCCACTTGGCAGTGATACCGGGGCATTCGCTGCCCAAGTATCTAATCTAACTTTTGACTAATAAATGCGAAAGTTTGAATGTTTGTCTATTTGTTTGTTGCTGAATCACTGCGAAACGGAAGAACGGATTTGGATGAAATTTGGTATATAGGATTAAGACATTTTTTATCCCGATAAAGTGACTATGACTAGGGATAAACAAATTAAACATAGCCGCGATAAAGTTGTTCCACGCAGGCGAAACCGCGGGCAGAAAGTTAGTATTATACAATGTGTCTGCGCGAGTGGCTGTCCACTTGTATTTTGAAATGCAGCAGCCATCCCTCTTTTACTGTGCATTCTTGTTGCATATTGTGATATTCATTGCTCCATTTATTCACAGATGCGAACGGACAACACAACGCGCAGCTGCAAGCGGTGATGACGCACGCCGCCGCGCTGGGCCAGGTGCAGGGGGCGCAGCACCCCGCCATCACCAACCTTATGTCTGGTAAGTGTCTCAACTGAAGCAGTTGGCTGCCCTGATTCAATCATATAAATAAATATCTTTGCACATACACACAGCGCCATCCAGTTCCACACATCCAGATGGTTGATAAACTACACAAATACATTTTTTTTTGTAAATAAAAACATATATAAATGAAAACCATCCATAACTCGGGAACACATGTCTGTATTCATCATACAAACATATGCCCCTAGCGGGATTCGAACCCGCGACCTTTTGGTATAGCAGCAGAGTTTTTAACCCCTACACCAAACAGGTCGTCAATATAATATGTAATAATAATGGACAAGCCTAGATAAGAGCACTGCTAGACTTGAAGCTGTATAGCTTCATCACAGGAGTATTCCTGTGTCGGTTTCCATGGCGCCTCCGGGTTGGTGATTGTAGAATTTTGAGCGCCGACCAAATGATACTTATTTTCATAACTAGTGTATGCTGTTCCGCTCGTCACCTTTATGACACCTATGGGAAGAGACTGGTCCTATTCACGGAGCAAGAATAAGGACGAGACATGGGCTATTTATATACTAACCGTCTTATTCATAAAAATATACAAACGCTTTATTAGCCTGTTTTAGTTAAAGTATGTTTTGTCTCTGCCATTCATAAGGAAATGTTGTAATGAAAGAAAGTGACAAAACATACTTTAACTAAAACAGATTGTAATTTTTTATGAATAAGAGGTGTAAATTTACAGGCGTAGAAAGAAAGAAAGAAACTGTTTATTCCCCACTTCGGCACATTTACAACAATTAATAAAATAACAGTATACTTAGATAAGTGTCGCAGCAGCGAAAGGGAAACGACTCTATGCTGAGCGTATAAAGCTCAGCGCTGGCTTACTGTCGCACTCGGAGCAGACGAATTACAGTCGCTTGTCGCATAAAGACAGAACATTCCTGTTATAGGAATAAGAATGTGCTAAAATTAAATAAGTTACATAAAGATACTTCTTATGTGATATATTACTTTATTTGTATACAGATATATAAAGATATTTTAAATAAAAACTACTCTTGAAGAACAAAGATACACAGAAAGATATTCACAGTGTAGCGTGTTATGTAATTAGTTTTATAATTTGAATCGTCTATTTCTTAGAACCCCTTTACTAGAGTCATAATTACATTTTATTATAAAGTTCGCTATGCCCGGAACTCCCAACTTATTTGGAAGACTGGCTATCACAGTCAGCATACAACGAATCTATCAAGGTTGTTGCTTGGCGGCAGATTTAGCTAATACGGTGGTAGCTCTACCACCTACAGTTAAAAATGTCCAACCACCAACCAAACCGAGTACGAAACATGTGCCTCGCTAGGAATAGAACGCGGCTAAATACTCAATTATATAATAATGCACTCGATTTTTTTGCAGGGATCTACGGCAGTTGGGGCATCGGAGATACGTTCCCGACGCCATCGCCAGAATCACCAGACCATTGGTCAACACCCTCACCGCAGACCCCACTCACGCAATCCCCGCACTCTGATTGGTCGGATCGCGCCGCCTTATCGCCCAATGACATGCAACAAACAAACAAAGGCGCCACCGAAGCCATTTATATTTAACGTTAAATAGGATTTTTTTTTGTGGTTTTAAAGATTATTTATCAACTGAGAATTTTATACTTCACATACAATAGCAGTAGTCGAAGATTTTTGTCTTTTTGTATGGGAAATTTAAAAAATTTGGTACCTAATGGATAAAGATTGCTATTTCAGCGTATACGCTCAATAAGGCTGGTGAGGACGATTATTATTATTAAAAAAAAAACAAATTGTAATTAATGTTATTCTTAAGCTGAAACAGCAAGGTGTTGTATTTCGTGGCACGAATATGGATTGTTTTAAATTCTTTTGTCTTTAGACGCTATGAAATAGCTTAGAATTTGTACTATTTTGTAGCAATGTTGTACACTTAGTTGGATACGATGGTCGTGCTGGATAGAATACCAGTAAATATTACTCTCACGCTGAAACTAATGTTCTTATTATTTCTTTAGACGTTATAAAGTAGCTTAAATGTGTACCATTTTACTTTTAATTCTCCCTAGCGGTGAATAAGAATCGTATAATGTTTTTTTTTTACATTTAGTCATATCATTGACACAGATTTATTAGTTCTGTTATTGGAAAGTTATTGCACGGGTAACATTTATATTGTTTGGTTTCAATTGCAGCACATTGTAACATTGTAATGATGCGGATGTACTTAAGTAAACTTCGTCATTACTAAGCCCTTTTAAATACTATTTTACTCACCTCGTGGATAGTATCGTGGATAGTGTCGTGGATAGTATCGTGGATAGTGTCGTGGATAGTGTCGTGGATAGTGTCGTGGATAGTGTCGTGGATAGTGTCGTGGATAGTGTCGTGGATAGTGTCGTGGATAGTGTCGTGGATAGTGTCGTGGATAGTGTCGTGGATAGTGTCGTGGATTGTGTCGTGGATAGTGTCGTAAACTGTGTATATACTTAATACATACAGAAGCTGTTAATAGTGTAACTATACATTTTTGTTGACTGTCACATAAATGAAATAAATAAGAAAGTTGCAACGAAATAGCTCATATCTTACCAGTAAAATAGTCGGTTACAGAATTGCAAAATTGTTGTACAAAATAGTACACATTCTATTTAATAACGTCTCTATTAAATAAAATATGCTAGTTTTATCGTGGTTGTACTAGGAAGTTTCTTTCCAGCACGAGCATGGTATTTTCAAGATGTAAAGAGTACAAAATAGTACAAATTCTAAGCTATTTTATACCGTGTAAAGATATAAGAAAAACATCCATGGTCGAGCCATGAAGCACACCCAGCAAGCGTTATAAAGACATTCGATAAACAGTGGAACAAGAACGAATTGTCGAAATTTATTGAAAACAAAATGACTGATGTAAAAAACGGTTCAAAGAACCAAGAAAACTAATAACGTTTTAGTTTTAACTAAAATAAACGACGATATTATACTGACAGCACCTTGAATTGGGTCTTCGATAATTTTTCGTGATCGAAAAGTTTGGTGCACGGAAGTGCAACAGTAAAGTTCTTAGTAAAGCAAATAATTGACAATAATAAGCAAACTACCTATTACGTTACTCGAATATAAAAAAATCTCAAGGTGCTAGAGTGCCGTAGATATAGACTGATTTGTACAGCCATGACTCGATGTAGTTTAATCATAGTTAAGAGCACGAATGATGCACTAACTGGCAATCTCGCGGTTTGACTATTTTGGTGTATTTTGAAGGCATAAATGAATATCAATGCGACATAAGTAGACAACAAATTCTGTAAGAATGATAAGTACCTATTTATATTACTTAGATTTTGTATTGTTTCATAAAATATTTTCTATTTGTATTTATGCTTGAAAAATACACTGAAAACCAATACTGATGTCTACGATAAACTATTGTTTTGTTGTTAAATGTTTTTTTTTTACTTGTTTATAGTGATTTACACTATGTTTTCATTCATTAATTTTTAAATGGGAAATATGTATTTCGCTTATGAGATTGTTTTGCGTACTGACGTGAACGGAAATTATTTATGTGTGATTCCTTAGCACTTACGACAGTAATGTACTGTAGTGTATGTAGATTTTTTTAGTTTTTAAGACAAATTATGTTAAGCATTAAATTATAATAAAAAGAAATCAACTAAGATTGATGCCTGTTTAAAGTCAGATTTCCTATTCAAATTGTTCTAAATAATTTTATTTATAAAATTGTGACGTTTCATAAGAAGCAGGCACCAATCTCAGTTTTAGAGAGACATAACGGTCCACTTGTGCCAACGCTAGTTAACATGAAGAATAAAGAACCGTTACACCCTCGTGATATCCTCAGGATATCAAGAATACAACATGAAAGAAGAGTAGAACTTGCCGTTGGTTAAAGTGGTATAAAGAAGTTTTATCTTCCGCTTATACAAATCATTCCATGGTAGCTTCCAATGTGTTAATTTGGAGAGATGGTAAATATTCATTAAAATTTCGTCTTTCGATATCTAAATTGTAGGTGACTAAAGTGTCATGCATGTCCAATGTTTGGTACACTGTAGTGCAATTGTCAAGTTCGTGCACCGAAAATTTTATTTGAAACATCGGAAAATGATTGTGCCATCTCTTACATTTACAATTTCCAATAAGTACGAATCCGTACATTAAGATCTCATCATTCCATTTATCGCTTTAAAAGTAACGTTTTTCAATTGTTTTGTTCGTTAACTTTGGGACCACAATAGGTAATATGCTCAATTTTGTTAAATAAACTCCATGTGTTGCGTATTATTGTAATATATATAACTACTATTTTAATGTAACTTCTCATTGTAAAACTTCTGCCAATGTCGTGCAAAGTAAACATTATTGTAAATATTTTTATTGTTTTTCTAAATATTTAAATTGAATGATCTTCGTAGACGTATTTAGAGATTAGATTTTTAATTTTGTGTCATCGTCTAACGTGCCAACGACCCAAAACAAATTTTGGAGCCTTTCGAAAAACTCAGTACCTACTTTTTGTGAAAAATTGTCATATCAAAAATGGAATTGTAGTGATAATTTGTGTATTACTAGTTGATAGAAATAAGTATGGTACAATAAGCAAAACTCGTGCTTCCTTAAATGCATTCTTTATTAATAAATAAATGTAGTAGAGCAGCGTATTTTCTAAAGGCACTGATATTAATATTGTATTTTACAAAGTACAAAACATTAATGTAAATATGGTTCAGTTGTGAACGTCAACAGTTGCTAAATGAGATGTCACATGAGTGAGACACGTGTTTATTAAAAATACTCACTTCTTTAAAGTTTTTTTAGATTTTTTTGTTTAAATAATTTATACAGGTCGATATTTTTTTACTTATATGATAGTGTACCTACTGTTACAAATATTGAGTTAGATGGAATATATATTAAAAAATGCGATTTTGAGCGCCAGACAAACGACTGTATCTTGAATCAAACGCATTTGGAGAGCGTCGCGTAGCTCTCAGTCATCCAAATTTTTCTTACCTGTTACAATTTCTATTGAATTCTAAGAATTATAAAAAATTTTTTATGCTTAATCTAAAATTTCTAAAATTTAAAAAGTATTATCCCTACAAAGCTGGAACAATCCTAATCCTACAGCTTATTTATTCATTATTTACAAAACTATTTTTAGTGTCATGAAATTGGAGTCATAGGACGTATTTGTAGCATAAAGTACTTTCCTATTCATGCAATTCGGATTTTGTATATCCCCAACATTGCGCTAGCAACGCAAAATAATTATTATGTCCAAACCTAATCATTCTAAAACTGTGTAATAACAACTTAACCTCAATGTTATGAAATAATTTTAGGAATTGTAACAGGTAAGAAAAATTTGGATGACTGAGACATCCAAATTTTTCTTACCTGTTACAATTTCTATTGAATTCCAAGAAATTCCTTAACAGAATACTCATCATACTCGTAGAATGTAAGAATCAGGAGAGTCTCGATAAACATTGAATGGTGTCATCTCTTTTAGCATTCTGCTTAAGTAATTATTGTATACCAGATACGTACTATGTGAAAGAAAAAACTCAATAATTAATAACTTATTTTGGCACAAAACTTGTAATGCATGTAAAAAGGGCACTTGGTGTGTTGAAAAGAACGATCTTCTATCTAGCGTGCCTTTAAGTAGCTTAAGATTAGGGAACATTGTAATTTAAACGACCTACTTCAGAAGATCAATTTTAGTTTTACATTAGTTTTAAGGATGCCTGTAAATACATTTTATCATTATGAAATGCATTTCTTTTTAAGATTCTAAAGTTTGTGGAGAATAAAATTTTAAATATTTTCCGTAACTGACAATAAAGGAATAAATTTTAGTTTTTTTTTGTTTTATTTAAATCATGGTGATCTATTATTTGGGAACAGTATCCATTTTCCTTATTGCAAATAGAAACTGAAACATCAAAAAGTATCAACACTATTATCAAATGTGCCGTTATGTGTAGATGTCAATCAGCAAACTTCCTATGGAACATGTTGAATATACACACATAATGTCTTTATCTTTATATCTTTATCTTTATATCTTTATTTGCTCACCAAAATCTATCCAAAATGTACATTCAACTTACATACTAATACAAAGTAGATAAATATCAATTGTAACATTTTAAATACAGGTAAGATCATGGTGGACTGATACCTGAACTAGGATAAATCCTGTGTCTCAAGTTATCAGTCCTCCACCCCTAAGATGTCGTAAACAAAGGGTACCTTAAATTATTCATACTAAATAGTAACAATAGAAGAATGACTTATCTAAGTAGTGATGCGCACGCATAGTAAGAGTAGATAAATCAATAGACATAGGTATACGTATGTATGTGCTACATCTGCATGTTATACACATATAACACACAGCAATACAATGTCACGATCTTTATTCCCAAATGGGGTGGTCAGAGATATCCCAATCAATAGTGTTTGGGTGTTCCAAACATGAAGAGTGTAATGATTGAAACAACATACACGGTTCACTTTATGAAATATACAGAAATCCAAACGTGACAGGAGGTGAGCCCATCGCCGTTGAAACGTGCAAACGTAAAGATGTTTTTTTGGTGGACAGTTTACGACACCTACGTTTGAGAGCCAATGCCACGTGCATGTTGAATATACTACAGACAATAAGTGCACAATTGACAATGTACATTACCGCTTGTATTATTCCGATTCAAAATAAAATAATAATAACACCTTCGACCTCATCTTTACTTAGCATCAGGTGTGATTGAGGTCAAGTGTTGATCTGTTGTGCATAAAAAAAACACGACACGACGCGTGTTGAGTCACAAGCGGCTGAATATGATGGCATTATACTGGTTGAGTCTTGTCTGTTCAAGTACCAACCGTGGTTCTCTCAAATAACCATATAGCTGTAGATGGTATAAACTGAGTAAGATACCACCACCATCGGTAGGATGTATAGAAACATTTCCTTTGATTTTAAAAACTAAATATTTTTTCTTTGTACCCACATTTTATATAAATCAAACTAAAAATTCTTTAATATTTTGTGCTGATACAACTAAAGTTATATATTTAAATTCATTGTTTAACACGAAACATGTTAGATGATTTGTGAAAAAAAAAAGTTAAATTAGTTAAAGACAAAGTTATAAGAAAAATACTTACGAGTGAACATATTTACGAGTGAACTGTTTTGCCATGCGACCGTTATTAGTAAGTGTTTTTTTTTTATGCTTAATCTAAAATTTAAAAAGTATTGTCCGTACAAAGCTGGAACAATGATCCTACTGTTTATTGATTCATTATTTACAAAACTATGTTTAGTGTCATGAAATTGGAGTCATAGGACGTATTTGTAGCATAATGTACTTTCCTATTCATGCAATTCGGGTTTTGTGTATCCCCAACATTGCGCTAGCAACGCAAAATAATTATTATGTCCAAACCTAATCATTCTAAAACTGTGTAACAACAACTTAACCTCAATGTTATGAAATAATTTTAGGATTTATTTTGAAGAAAATATCCCAATAATTTAACGGCGCTTTTTGGGAATATAAATTTATTAAATAAATAAACATATATAAAGCTCTTACGTTTCTGTGTAAGAACCTATTTTAATTGTAAGATTTTCATAGTAGATAAGTACCTCTTTTTTTTTTTTTTTTATATGAGAGGGCGGCAAACGAGCATGCGGGTCACCTGATGGAAAGCAATCACCGCCGCCCATGGGCACCCGCAACACCAAAAGGGTTTGCATCATATACGTATACACATGAACAAACATGTAAGAACAATATTCAAAAATATACAAAAGTTTATCTTCCAGGAAACCCCTTAAAAGAATTATTGATATTAAATTATACATAGGCTGTTCAGCAAGATGCAAGAAATTGGCTAAAATTTTCTTATTAGTTTTTACGGCATTTATATAGGGACTTGGCTCATTCTTTATATGAAGGTTTTTATTTATTTATTTATTTATTTAACACTTTATTGCATATATAAGTATACAAACATACATTTTTTTACGTTAGGTATTCCACTTTTCCATACGTATTGAGTAGGTATTAACACGTTAACTGCCGCGACGCAGACACAATTGAAAATCAATTGTTTTCCGGTCACCGGTGACCGGCGTGGCGCTCAAAGGCTTAATATATCAACCAAATACAGTTTTCTATTCTTGAGTCATAATTTACATATTATTTATGAAGAGGTGTTTTTTTTCAATAACAAAGTCCTATCATAAATACATATTTCACATTCCCAAATCAGTGACCCCACTGCGACCCCGAGGCGACATAACGCCAGGATGGGTGGCTGCCGCTGCGGCGATGACCGTGATTACGATTACAACAATTATCGGCAACGTTGTCGTGATGGTAGCGTTGAGGAGAGCGCAGCGTGTGCCCGCGCACTACCCCCTGGCCAGCTTAGCTGCGGCGGATTTGCTTGTCGGCGTGTCTGTACTGCCCATAGCCGCTGCTAGGGAGTTATTCGTATTCCACTTGCGTAAGTATCTACAAGGAGATTCATATTAGCAATTATATAAATAAATGTTTTTCAGATAATCGTATCTTAGATGAAATAATAGAGGTAGATAACGCATAAAGAACTGCTTAGGAGGGTTTAATTTCAAATTTTCTGAAATGAATAGACCGATTCTAATGAACCTTTATACGCATACGCAGGTTATAATAGGTCTTTACCTATGAAATTGCCGTTCTGCAGTACTGGCCATTTCAAATCAAAATAATTTTTGCTTGGCTAAGAATTCTAATTTCAAATTAATTTTATTTTAAAAACATGGAATTCTTTTTCCAAAAGTAGTCATTTGTTTATTGATTAGTGTTACATTTTCATCGCATATATGAGTACCGTCGTGGCAGCAACGCGGCACAAGCGGCACGCAACATCAACGACGTTTACGGAGCTAACACTACAAACCAACGCACCACCTGTTATTGGTTTGCTCGCTTCCGTTCTGGGAATTTCGACCTGACAAATGAACCTCGCGGTCGTCCGAAGACTTTGGTCGACGATGACGAATTAAAGGCGATTGTGGAAGCTGATGATACACAATCTACTAATACAAATAAAAAATACATGAAAAAAAAATCGTTTAAATTTTTCCATACAAAACGGCAATTTCATAGGTAAAGACCTAATATATACTATGGAATATTTAAAATCGCTCTAATTTTGTTTGAATAATTATTTTTTTCCAAAAATATTCGCTACTAACTTTTTAGATCTAATATACGTGCCTTATGTGTATAAAGTTTCATTAGAATCGGTTCATTTGTTTCGAAAATTTGGACTTGAAAGTTTCTATGGAATGACGTGTGGGAGAAATCGTCCTAAGCAATTTACTCAGTGCTCGCATGAAATGTGCGGCAATACGCGGCCATATCGCGGCGACTGAAAAATCGCGGTAATATCGTGGCGTGTTCGCTGCGATCTCGCATCGCCGAAAAAATCACCAGTGTGCACAGACTAAGTATGTACTTTATTTTTTATATCTGAACAGTTTTACTGACCCCCAAGCCAAACTCCAGCTTGGGTCATTCATTACACATGACGACGTGAAGTATTAGCACCGATACGAAATAAAATTCCTGATTGGAAATATTCCATCTCACAAACCAAACCTCCGTAGATGGTTGACGCGCTATATGCACCCTATAAACTTTTATTATCGGATTTAACGAGTAAATATATTTTTAATTTTATTTATTTTTTGTAATAAGTAAATGCAAGTAATAGTAATTCGTCGTCCATTTTTTCTTTCGGCTCCGCATGCAAGCACTCGGGATAATTGCTCGAGAACCACCTGGCTAGCTACCATCATCTTATCTAAATGTGCCGCCAAGCAGCAATGTTAATAGCATTGTTGTGTTCCGGTTGTCAGAGATAAGATAGCCAGTCTCCCAAATGTGTTGGGGTTTCTGGGTCAGTACGCTTCCACCTTCGACCGCTCATCTTCACTTAACATCAGGTGTGATTGAGGTCAAGTACCAACACGTTGTGCATAAAGAAAAAAAAAGAACGACTGTGTTCAGAAAAAGTCTGACGGAAGAATCGGACGTGAATTGAGTGAATACGATCAGATAGTTGGACGTATATTGCCGGTCTATATAGACGATACCGGTTGTTTTCAATTAAAGCCAAATCGGTGGCGTAGGTACAGTGGAAGCTTAAGAACTCTGACTGTCAGGTGGCCACAAGTCTGACACAAATCTACCAATCTGCGTGGTGGCTTATTTTTTCTTATGGAAAGATTCCCACGTAAAGTTTGTAGTTGTTTAACTTAGCAGTACCTGTTTACAGCTTGGCCCCTCTGCGCATGTTGGAGTACTCTCGACGTCCTTTGCTGCACTGCATCTATCCTTTCCCTCTGTGCCCTCGGGTGGGAGCGCTGGAGCGGCATAACTGCCCCTCTAGCCCGGGCCAGGAGGACCCGACGGGCTAGGATATCTGCAGCAGTAGTCTGGCCAGTATCAACGGTGATAGCGCTGCCGACTGCCTTCATACCCTCGCCTAGACACTACCATGTCGGCGAGATGGCTAAAGCTTGCACCGTGAACACTAATACTGGGTAAGTGTTACTGTTCCACAGTATACAGATGTCTTAGTAGACATTCATTACATATAGCAGATCAAATGTACCTAACGCAAAGGTCCGCGTGCCAAAGGGGATTGAAACACTACATGCTCTTTTTAAAATATAAATATTTGTACTTGTAAAAAAATAATTACGAAGTAGTAGATTCATCATCATCATATCAGTCACAAGAGGCTTGCCCGTACGAGCCATAGGAATCTGGTAAGGACCCTAACCGTAGACTGCAGACTAAACAAGCAGATGAACCGGGTTTGCTTAAGCAGTAGGTACTGCAATCTGTAGATTCTGTATTGTGTGGTGAAGGGGAGGAAATTCCTATACACATCTTTTGCGAGGGTTATGCACTCATCTACACCAGAAGCCGGATTCTGGGAGGACCTTATACCACGTCGCTTCGCCCTCGCCTTAGCCTTCGATGTCAGGTTGAACAGGAACCGGCGAGGTCTTCCGCACTGGCGTTCGTGGAAGAGGTATTCTGTCACTATATGGTTTATGGCCGAACAACAGAGTATCGTAACTACGACCTTTCGAACCATAGTTTTTTTTATGTTACAGCTCCTCGCACGTTTGTATTTCGAAACTTAACTGAACTTGGAAATACAAATTACTGTCCTTTATACCTTTTACTCGACTGAAGCGCGGTTGTGATTCATCGTGACTGTTTAAGGCCCGTATTAATAAATCATTCTTGAGATTGAGATCGCGTCTCGGTCTCAAGACCATTTTTTCTGATGCTGTTTTAACATGCAACAGATTCTCAAGCGTCAACTTGAGGCCATGTCAATCTTGAGAACTGTTTATTAATACGTGTCATAGGATAGGCTACGTCAAAAAAAGTCAACGACAGCAGTGGCAAAAGTTGAATTTAATCAAAAATACAAAAAAAAAATTTTAGGACTACAACTGGGTATCATAGGAAAGGATTCATCGTGAGGAGTAAGAAAATGTGACAAAGTGAGACTCGATTATGCAGCAGAGTTGTGTCTAAATCAGATAGGTGTTATCTTTTTAATTGGTACAGTCGGATTTTTCAATATTTTTGATAGTTACACTTGTATAACACTAGTGTTTTAACCAACTTCAAAAAGGAGGAGGTTCTCAATCCGGCCGTTTGTACCTACGTTTTTTTTACCGAAAAAATATGAAAACTGATAAATTCCTACAAAACAATCTTGAGTTATATGTGTTTTTCCTACTTTATACCCGACTGCCCTAGAAAGGAGGGTAATGTTTTTCGAGTGTACGGACATACATACCCGTTCCTTTGACGCATCCTGCAGCTTAAACGGCTTGATCGATTTCGTAGTGCATGATGTCGTTAGATTCGTCTTGATACTTGGAGTGTCATATACATTTTATGGTAAAAAAAACTCACGTGAAATCCGCAAAATACAAAATATGCTGTCGGTTTTTAAATACCTAAATAGTTATTGATAATTCATTGCATTACAGTTACGTTTTCACCAGCGTCTCCTTCTCTTTCTATCTGCCGGCCAGCGTCATGGTGTTCCTGTATGCTCGGATTCTGAGTTCTCTGACGTCACCGCCTACGATCCGCGCACACCGCGGGCGGACCTGCTCGAATGGAGGGCTCAAGGTATAGGTATATCTCTTGATAAATAAATTCTGTGTTAACTCAACTGGCTCAGAAAAGTGGGTAGTCAATGTCAAAGAATTTATTACATTGCAACTATGAAGAGCTAGGCTATCCAGTTATTGCACCACATTTTTAATATTACCAACATTACATAATTAACATTACAATTACATTATTACATCAAAGGGTAATCGAAGTGAAAAATGCTTTATTTTGTAGGGTGTATTTAAAATAGACATTTTTTAAGCTACTGCTTGTTCAAAAGGCAATTTTCCCGTGAGAAGAACAAGCAAGAAACTTGATGTACCAATAAGTTTTTAAATTTAATTTAATTACTTATGTGCATTTATCCGACTGCTCTTGAACGGTGAAGTAATACTTCTGAATGCATGTGAAATTCTAAGGCATGTGAAGTCCCCAATGTGGGCCAGCGTGGTGGCCTATGGCCAATACTCCCTCATCATAGGAGGGAAGGCCAATATTCCTGCAGAGGGATGTTTACGGGCTGAGATGATGACGATGATTTGTATTGACCCGCAATCGACACTGATGTCCCTCGCCTGTTTTCAGAGTAATACTGCAGCAGATCGGGCAACCTCTGAAGATATAGCTCCAGCACCTCCTGGCAAGAAGTTAGAACCTCCTCGTAAACTTACAATGTGAGTAATGATTTTTATTACAATTTCGTATCAGTCACAGATCAAACACCAGTTCGAGTGTTGAGAGATTTAAAAAAAAATGATTTGTAGAAATTCCCCGCCTGGTACGTAGCTGGTAGGTCAACGTAACGTGTCACGCGTTCTTACCGATATTTCTTAAATTACTTCACTTGCTCACATCTTTATTGATTCAAAATCTTTATCCGACCTCCTATATAGGCCATATACAAGTATATATACAATAAATAAATAACATTGTATAACACTTGAATTTAAACCAGAACTTTTTCTGTGACCCTGTAATTGACTTTAACCTTTGTAACTGAAAACCAGCGTTGTAGTGGACGGCTACAACCCATGCTGAGTTGGAGACCTTTTTGATCCCACCTTGCGACACCGACAATTAGATGGCAAACACAATGTTATTTTTTGCACGTGTCTCGACTGTGTAATATTTGTACCTGATTGTTTGTGTCATGAGATGGGTTTAAATAAATGTTTCTTTCTTTCTGTCTAATTTGACCCTATTGCGCACGCGCAGCCCGGTGCGTCTGAAGTCATAAAAGACAATGGACCGATAACGTGGTTTTAATTATACAGAAATGTGCACTATATGCGCGATAAACGTTTAGGTCGCGCCAAATAATATTTGTCCTGCTTATTCGTTTGAACGAAATATACAACTATCCCACTCTCACACCTACGTCTGTCCCTACAGTGGGGACGAGTAAGGCTGTTGATGATACATGTAATATAGGTATAGTATAATTATACATATTTTATATTATACATCTATTACCTATTATACTGGATGAGTTTTTTTACCGTAAGGAAAAAAATAGGGCATATTGAGAAATAGGAAGTATTTGCATGGGTAGTTTTTTTTTTAAACTAATAAAGACGACCTGTTTAGTGTAATGGTTAGCAACTCTGATCACTATACCAAAAGGTTGCGTGTTCGAATCCCGCTAGGGGCATAATGTTTGTGTGATGAACACGGACATTTGTACCCGAGTTATGGATATTTTCATTTATAAAAAGTATGTATTTACAAAAAAAAAACAAATAATATCAACCATATTATGGTATCCACAACACAAGCGTATAGTTGCTTACTGTGGAACTAGATGGCGCTTATAATGATAGATAGATAGTTTTAATTGTGTCATTTTGACAGTCGCGTTTGTAGCCTATTCCACATAATTACATTATTAAATTAAATAAATAAAGAAAACTTGAAAGAAAATACGAGTGCCAAATAAATTTCGCAAGATAGGAACCCAAAATTCACGCCAGTCGCATATCAATATAAATATCAATATTCGGTCACGGCGGGCGTTTTTGAAAAAAAAATAAAAAAATCTACCTATGCTGAGATGGAGACCTTTTTGGCACCACATTGCGACACCAGAAAATATGTCTAAGGAATCGAAGTCTATTTTCCTTTGTGATTTTCATTTACCATGAAATTAGTTACTTGGGTTTGTAAAAAAAAAAAAAAAAATTATTTGAAATGTATAGTAACCCGGCATACAATGCTACCGGCTCGGTCCACTCGTGGAGTAGTACCTTATCGTTACCGATAAAACGGCGCGCGTTCGCAGCACTAGCTTAGCTACATCCCTATTGCGAGCTTTTCGAAAAGGCGGGCTGTCACTTCGTTTTTGATCTGTCACGCAACTGTTGTAACTTTTCTTTGTAATTTGTAAAAACTGCGAAACAAATTAGGATTAAGCTGAGCTGTGTCGAAGACTCCATATTAAACGTGTTATCTAGTGAGAGACAACTTTCATTCGACTGGCCTACCCTAAAAATGTTAATTTATATATAAGTTGTATCATGTTAGTTTGTGTGTCGTTTATTGGGTCAAATAAAATTTTTCTATTCTAATAGATTCTAACTTCTATTTCACTTACCTAATGTGCCCTATTTTTTTCGTTACGGTAAAAAAACTCATCCCGGTATAGTTAATGGTAACATACTGGCTGATATCCCTAAATATCTCGCTAGCTCTTCTCAGTAGTGGTCGCATTCCGAGCTAGTGGTAGTTTAAAAAACAAATGACGTTCATATAAGTGTATATTGTATTGCCTACATGAATAAATGATTTTCATTTCATTTCATTTCATATGGTTAATTATGGAACCGTCGTCGATATCTCTCGACGAGTTGACTAACAGAAATTTCTCGATGATGTTCCACACATCGTTTTGCATTCGGAGTGCATCTAGAAAATCAGCTTATTTCCCCCAAAATATCATTCTATAACTGAAACAAGAGTGCACGTACCCGAAATAAGCCAACAATTCCATTTTCTTCGAAGCTTTTGGACCTATTTGTTGATACAAGGTCTAAATTTATTTAGATGCTTTGATAATTTATTACAAAGTTTCAGGTTTTTAACACCGAAGCGAAACCACCTGCATTTACCTGGGGGTTCACCGGAGCCATGTCCAGTTCTGAACAGCATAGTTGAAAGATTAAAGAAATCGAATATACCGTGAGTAACGCTGGAGATTTCATTGCTTATCAAAATATAAAACTTCAAATCATCGGAACCGACAATAAAATAAATAAAGAATTAAATGTACCTTAAAAGTATATTACCACGACTGTAAAACGGATTTCTATTGTTTGCCCAAAAATTATATGCAATAATACTCATTTATGTCTGAATTTTACTTGCCCCGAATGTTTTGTTTACCATAAAAGATATGTGACATACTCTTGTTTACCCGTAGGTATATTAGATTCCATAGTGATACGAGTGCCATACGTATTGTTATCACTATAATCGATCAAAGTCGCTCCCGCACAAATTCAACCTAACGCCTTTGTCCTTTAGCCAAAGCCAATCGCTTTTTAAAGCGATTGGCTTGTCTTTCATGTTCTAACCTAAACCTATTGATCGTTTAGCTTAAATATATTTTATGATTTCTTTTTAGAAGCAACTTCAATTGCAAATGATGTTATGGCATGTGATAATTACGGCTTACAATGATGATAACAAATGATGTTATTGAAATCTGGGGGCACGGCAGTGCCCCCGCCAAGTCGAGCGCGAAGCAAACACTGCCGTACCATCCTTTACTGGAACCATTTCGCGGCATTTTCAGGCCCCTATTTTAGAACCTCTGGATAAGACTAGAACGCAGAAATTTTCGTCATCTAGTAAGCTATAATCACATACTTAAAATCCAAAATTTCAAGTCTGTAGGTCATTTAGTTCCGAAGTTAAGCGAAAGCAAAGTTTCGCATTTATGACACTCACTCACTCACTCACTCACTCATGATCATCAAAATAGAACTAGTACTTCCCATAAACTCAGAGAGCTGAAATTTGGTACAGAGTTATGGTTCAATGGCCACATAAAGGGAAAACTATAAAAACTAGGATAATCGAAGATCTGGAGTACCTGGTGACCCTGATTAGGAAACACAAGAGCCCAACCAAACTATTAGAGATCGACATATACCGCCTTTACAAAAAATATTCAACTTGGTGGGCCGCTTCATTTGATGTCAAAAATCGAAGGTCTGAAGTATCTGATGAAGAACCCTCAGCTGGTCTTAGCTGTATTAGAGATATGGTAATGCCCCCTTCTACTATTGGTACATAGAAAAATCGACTGTCATTGCAAAAATCCAGCGTAGTGGGACACATCTTCTAATTTAATCTAGCCTATAGCATCCCACTGCTGGGCGCATGCTTCCCCTTCTGCTTATAATACGCATATAAATAAAATTAAAGGAAAACTCAGGATAAGACTACACTGGCTTTTATACTTATACTTACAAGTTTACAAGAAGAAATAGTCGAACGATTAACTTTATATCTGACGAAGAACCCTCAGCTGGTCCCAGCTGTATTAGAGATATGGTAATGCCCCCTTCTACTATTGGTACATAAAAAAATCGACTGTCCAGCGTAGTGGGACACATCTTCTAATTTAATCTAACCTATAGCGTCCCACTGCTGGGCGAATGCCTCCCCTTCTGCTTTTAATACGAATATAAATAAAATTAAAGGAAAACTCTGGATAAGACTAGACTGGCTTTTATACTTATACTTACTTATACTTATTACAAGTTTACAAGAAGAAATAGTCAAACGATTAATTTTATTCTACTCGAACATTACACAAATTAAATAAACAAACGAAAATTTGGTCAAAATATAATGCATTGGCTAAGAGTGGCGGTGATACCCGCACGCGTCGCTAGATGGCGTTGACTGTATTTTAAAACGCGCTTACGTTTTGTTTTTCCGATAACCTTATATGGCAAAGTGGCAACCGGCCGCGTTACAGTCGTTCACGACATTCTTCTATTGCGCTTGAAAATGTTTGCTAGGGATTAGGAGGGATTATTTGCATTTCGTTGATTTCGCTGATTATTTCGTGAGGTTTGCTAAAGTTAATTGGCAGGTTGTTATTATATTAATTCAAAGATTTAAACAGGTTAGGAATTATATGGTTAGTGACGGATTACTGATTATTACTTAATTATCAGAATTAAAAGAAGTTTCAATTGAATACTTTATTTAATTGTTAATTATTTAGTACCTACTTTTAGTTTTCTTGGTTTAATTTACAGTTAGGCAGTACTTCGAATCGCGTTCGTGTTTATAAGTACTTTTCTAGTATTCTAGTTTAGTTTATTTAGTTAGATATTACTTCGTTTCGTTTAAAAATATCATTAATTTAGCTGTATTTCAGTACTAGGTAGGTAGTACCTTTGGTAGAAAGTTCATTGATAATTAATTATATTGACCCTTGTCTAATAATTAAGAGTTAACGTTTTGCTTATAGTTTGTATGGATTGAGTAGGCAGAGTAATATTTTCTTTAAGTTTTTTTTATTAAGACAAAAGAAGTCTTAAAGATATAAGTAGGTTTTAGTCTAAATATTATCGGTATTTCTGATTTGTTGTCCATATAATATATTTGTTGTCGTTGAGTTTAATTGTGTTTGATTTCGCAAGATAATAATTATCGTAAAAAATGTCGATAATATTAAAAGACGACGATGAACTTAGTGGCTACCAAGTAGTTGGTATGCCCAAAGACGGGTCTTGTCTCTTCCATTCAATATCTTTCTTGGTGTATGGTGGAAATGACTCAACTTTCAGTATCAAGTATATTTGTAGAAACGTGGGCATATATATAATATGCCCACGTTTCTACAAAAAGAAGTGAAATCCCACCAAAAACATTCTGTAAAAAACTAGCCAAGTCTCGATGGACCTGCTTGATTATCTCTAAAAAGTAATGAAATCTATACAAAGTCGTGCCAAGTGTAAGGTTCCTTACTGCGATTTCTTTATTATTATAGTTAATGTTGTGTGACTTGGCCGTTGAAGGGTACACAGGGGTACAAAACCAGGTGCTCCATGACACCATTGCACCAATCTGTCGCCAGAACCGCTACGCATTGACGATGGAAAATTGCCACTTGGAAAACGTTGATTCAATAACCAGTCAATTGTAGGCTTGATAAAGCCACTAACGTATAAAGAACGTTATGTAAACGCCACACAGATTATTCGCTAATAGTTTGCCGTTGAACATTCTTAATAACATAATTAATAACATTAATAGCGGTTCTGGCGACAGATTGGTGCAATGGTGTCATGGAGCACCTGGTTTTGTACCCCTGTGTACCCTTCAACGGCCAAGTCACACAACATTAACTATAATAATAAAGAAATCGCAGTAAGGAACCTTACACTTGGCACGACTTTGTATAGATTTCATTACTTTTTAGAGATAATCAAGCAGGTCCATCGAGACTTGGCTAGTTTTTTACAGAATGTTTTTGGTGGGATTGACTTTATGGGAAACAAAGTGTCCAGCATGTGACTTATATAGTAAACAATGAGTATGACATATGAAATTGTGAGAGACAATATTATGTCTGTTGACCATTATAGGCAAATGAAATTCTGGCAATTGAGTGTAAACGCTGTAAAACATCTACAACTTAAAAACGGAGCTCTCAAGTTCTCCTCCACCGCTACACACATCCTCGCACACTTTTTTTTTTATTTTTTCGCGGAGAAATGCTTTACGTGTACCGCTCGCCTGGGGGACGACGAGACGGTTATGTGGGACTTCCCTCCCTAACGGGAGGGATATCCACTAAAACCCCGCGACGACCTTCTTCGGCAGTAGGGAGGACCTGGGAACGCATAGGTGGCTCCATGTCCCTCCCGCCACCCCTCACCAGGGGAGGTACACTAAGGCCCGTATTACAGAATGTTACTCAAGCAGAAATCTCTGCTTTCTACACAACGTACCTTGGTATATACCTATGTGAGTTGTAACCAAGTTTCTACTTACTAGTGTTTATTATTTCAGATCTGGCATAATATCCCGTCAGAAACGCGCCACTCGCACTATTGTGATGCTGATGTCATTATTCCTCATTTGCTGGACTCCGTTCTTCGTCATGCTACCCATGGGTGAGTGCCAGCTGATTGTGTTATAATATCACAGGCTGCTAACGCAATACAATCATTTAATTTGTTTTCAAAAATATTAAGAGATGTCTTAAATTAGTTACTCTGCGTTATTATGTTAACTACCGATAAATTAAAAATTTAGAAAATCCCCGAGAATGCAAACGATTAAAACAAAACGGCTGAACCGATTTTGATAAAACATATCCAAAATTAATTGCTAGAAAATCTACTTTTAAATAAAAAACTGCATCTAAATCGGTTCACAGATACGGTGGGATAGACAGACACACAGACAAACACACACACACACAGCCCATATTGTCCCACTGTTGGGCAAAGCCATCCCTTCTCTCTCTCCACACCTCGCTGTACCGAGCTTCCTCGTTAATTATATTAATCGAATGAAATAAAACATAATGTTATTATAACTAATGTTTATTACAAAACTGCAATTGTCATTCATACAAATATATCGACTATCTACCGTCTTGAAAAAATCTAGCTTGCTAGGATATAGAATTTTTATGCATTTTTTTAATATAAGATTTTTTTTTGTTTTAAGCAAAAAAATATCGCTTTTTTTTAAATCTTTGAATATTAATCAATACAAATGGAACGTATGTTTTAATAAGTAATATTAATAACAAAATTAAAAAAAATGGACAGAAAAATTTATTAAAACATATTTTTTCAAGTCTTGAATAAGAAAATATATAGCACATCTAGCATGCCCGATTTTTACCGCTAGGTAGGTACTTGCTAGTACCTAAAGTAGTTTATTGAAACACTAGCAGATTCGTCAGTCGCCTTTTACAACAATCATAATTTCGCCACAATTAAGGCAGTCGCTAGGCCAAATCTGTGGGGCCTACACATAAAACACCCGCATTGAACTTCGTGGTGGATTATGAATGTTGATGAAACTGTTGTCTATTAGATTCTCTTTGTGAGTGCGTGTCGGACGTGGCGTGGCAGTGGTGCACGTGGCTGGGGTACGCCAACTCTGCGCTGAACCCGCTCGTGTACGCGGCTGGGTCGCCCAGTGTGCGACGAGCCTTACGCAACTCCGTCACGATTACCTCGAGCTCTGCGCGCGCTACCGACGTGCCGCTAACGCCTAGTGTGCGGAGATCATAATCGGTAAGTCATCAACCATAGGTCGGAACTAATTTTTTTGAATTGACGGCCTGTTTGGTGTAGTGGTTAAAAATTCTAACCGCTGTACCAAAAGGTTGCGGGTTCGAATCCCGCAAGGGGCATATGTTTGTATGGTGAATACAGACATGTGTTCCCGAGTTATGGATGTTTTTCATTTACAAAAAAAAATGTATTTGTGTAGTTTATGAACCATCTGGTATCCATAATACAAGCCTAGATGCTTAGTGTGGAACTAGATGGCGCTGTGTGTATGTGCAAAGATATTTATTTATTTAGTTGACGACCTGTTTGGTGTCGTGGTGAGAAACTCTGACTAAGGCCGCGGGTTCGAATCCCGCTAGAGACATAATGTTTGTATGATGAATATAGACATGAGTTCCCGAGTTATGGATGTAATTACGAAGGCCACAGCCGAAGCCTCCAAAAAAAAAACAAAAGTTGAAATAAAACTTTAATTAAATTTAAAATTGTGTACAAGTATAGTGTATTTCCGATCGATGTTAGATACAGAATGCATGAAAAAGATTTAAAAAAATACACCACTCCGGTAAATAGGTTTCGTATGATCGACGACGTTGCATTGCGGCGTCATCAGTTCGGGTCGCGTTCCGTTGTGTCGGCGGCTCGTGGCAGTCCGATGTCCATCCAATGTGTCGAGGTCACTGCATACTGGGCTCTTTGCCTATGGCTAAATATTATAACATCTCCACCTTCAGAACAGCAACTATTTTAGAATTCTAAGATGAGAAAATGTTGCTGGAGCTTGCTTCTGGGGTCCAGATATTCCAGGCTTTGCATAAATGTTTCATTTATTTAAAAAAAAATGTATTTATGTAGTTTATCAACCATCTGGTATACATTAAACAAGCGTAGTTGTTTAGTGTGCAACTAGGTGGCTCTGTGTGTATGTGCAAAGATATTTATTGTTGTTTACTTATTTATTACTGTTGTCAACTGTTTTACGATCGATTGGTGTAGTGGATGGTGACCCTGTCAGCGAAACCAATGGTTGCGGGTTAGATTCCCGCGAGGGTAAATGTTTGTTTGCATACGAACATTTATTCCCTATGTCATGGATGTTTATCCGTTATCTAGTATTCATAGTACAAGCTTTGCTTAGTTTGGGCCTAGATGATTGGGATACTGTGGGTTAGTTTGGTTGTGTGATTGTGGGTTGTCCGAAAGGTTAGTTTCATTTCCGACAGGTGAAGGGGATAATGGCCATTAATTTTGGTATGTGATGCCATTTATAAAGTGGAATTCGAAATAGTAAATAAAACATCAAATTTATGTATTCAAAATAAATAGCTGATACTCTTTATTTACACATATTCAATTAGTTTTGTGTACATTTCTTTGGCATACATCTACCCATTCACTTATGGTTTTCAGAGAAATCGAAAAAAAAAATTGCACATCAAAAATACTGTTCGAGATATGCAGACAAATAGATTTGATTATCTGCGCTTATTTAATATACAACAAACAAACAACAATATTCATTATTTACAACTTAGTATAGACTTTGAAATAAACTATTAACAAGTAACAACAACCTAATAACTAATTTGTGCAATTAAATAAATTATAAAAGAATTATTATGTATTTTAAAAGAATGTATAAGTAGATAATAATATTGTTGACTTTACCGTAGATTAAGGTACACGAAATTACATTGCCTGGCAAAATACATTAAAGTACCTACCACAAATATTAACAAGATAGCAGACCACTGTAGTATAGAATGGACACGATAGCGAATTTAAAGGCGTTCTAGTAATTTCATCTTGACAAAGGAATATAAAATAGATTTGCTTAACTAAAAGGTTCTCTGATTTTGACGATCTACTTCGTATATTTATTCGTGGACCGAATGGTCACTGGATTAAGGCCTCTTGTATCACACAATGTTTGCAACATTATAAAATAATCTCTTTTCTAGGTAAGGAGACTTGACATCTCGAATTACGATACGTGGCATCCAAAGCCTTATTGACAGCCTCAGCGAGCTAGTGGCGTCTAGAACCTCAAGATGGCTGCTAGCGCCTCATAATGTCGGCTAGTGTCTCAACATGGCGGCGGCGACAGACAAAATGGCGGCGGCGACTAATGGCGGGCGGGGGATCGTGCTGGCGCCACCGAAGTCTCTGGCGTCAGGAGAGCAGGTTTTGCAGGTGCAGCGACCGGATAAACAGTAGCCTGGCTCGTCTTCCTCCGATACACATTCCTGTTGAGTGAAAGTGATAGATACATTTATAAATGTCAATTTTCTATGGTTTTTTGAAAAGCTTATGTATAATTTCGGTGCGTAAAAAATTAAAATATTCTTTTGGAAGTTTAGCCTTGTTATTTTACATGTACACTCAAAATTAATTCAATATAACCCAGATGCCATGGCACAGGAGGGCTTATGTCTAATTTATCATGTGTACAGGCTGATATTTAATTCGTGTAATTCCTGTTTAATGGTGACTCTACCCCTGATTACGAGCAACTTTCCGCTGGGCACCATATCCGAATTCAAATAAAAATTGTTGAACTTCCATAATAAAGGTGGTTTCAGAATCGTTTACTTTGGGTAATCGAAATTTTTTTTATCGAATTCGACTATGGTTCTTTACGAAAGTTGTTCGTAATCAAGTGAATTTGAATTACACGAATTCAAATTCACCCTGTATACCTCTAGATTGTACGGCTACTTCGGTCACCGGCGATGACATCGCCTCGTATGACCATACGTAGGGAGAACCCTACACAGGCCTGTTTAATACAAATTAAGTTTTCTGAGGAAATCACGAGAGTTGTTGGCTTTTTTATTTATTTATTTATTGAGTATATATTTAAAAACGTTCTCGTTCGCCTGAGAAAACTTGATTGTATTATTGGTTGCAAAAGTTTATCTTTTTCAGACTGTGCACTTTTTTTAATTCACAACGGGTTAGCACTTGACCCCAACACACCAGATGTTAAGTGAAGATGAGGTCGAAGGTGGAAGCGTACTGACCGGGAAACCCCGACACATTTGGAGGACTGACTATCTTATCACTGACAACCGGAACACAACAATGCTATTAACATTGCTGCTTGGCGGCAGATTTAGATAAGATGGTGGTAGCTAGCCAGGCGGACATTTAAAATGCCCTACCTACCACCAACCAAACCGAGTACTTAAACATATACATCTCTTTAAGAGATGTACAATACAACAATACAAATACACTTTATTGTACAAAAGGAGAACATACATTTAACAAAACACAATACTGATAAGAGTACAATTAGGCGGTCTTATCACTGAAAGCGATCTCTTCCAGGCAACCTTTGGGTGTAGGAGTATAACTTTATAGAACAGGCAGGTTGTGCAAAATACGGATGCAGATATGAAATACCTACACAATCAATTACTTATTTAATAAACAAAAACTAAAACCATACATTTATACAATCAATCAATCAATCAATCATTTATTTGCAAGAATACATACAATTTAAAGATATAAAATTGAGAATTCCAGTAAATGTATCCAACCTGCAAGCAGGTGTGCAAATATTTACAAAATAACACACGATAATAAAAATTAACATTAATTTAAAAACTAATAATAATAATAATCTATGTAATTATAATCATTGTCATTTTTACAAGAGCCGCATTTCACTAACTACTAAGTTTACATGTTCTCATTGAACTCCAAATATTCATTAAGACTATAAAAACACTTATCCAATAAAAATTTATTTCTTCTTCTTCTTCTTATTTTTGAGGATGGCAACCAGTCAACCTCATTGTCGAGGGACATTACTGCCAGTTTCGAGTGAAAATTTTTATTTATCTTATTTCTTCAGTTTATAGGTCAGTCTCAATCAAAACAAGTAATTCGTCGTATACAGAGTCTAGTCACGGTCAAGTCATTCTTCAGTAAAGTGGCAGAATGCTTTACAAAAGATTTTGGCGGCTTCTTGTGGGAACCCGAAAGCTCCGTTACGCACTTTAATTTACACTTCCCTTCACCTGTACACCAACACTAACGTTTGCTGCACAATATTCTGCCATTATTAAGCTTCAAAAGTTAGAATGCACAAATTTTAAGACTTATAAAGAAAAATGCTACTTCACTCGCCGAGTTCCCGCCAAAAAGCCAAAAATTTATTTACATATATATATTATACATAAATAGCTATATATATACATATGTACATCTGTACTTGGTGTTTAAGTGCAGTACCCACCTCGTCTCGCTTGCACGGCTGCCCCGGGCGTCGGCGGTGGTAGCAGCGGGGCGGGGAGCCGGCCGAGCGCGCGTTGTAGGCGCACGTGCAGGTGCCGCCCAGGCACAGCGCCGCGCCCGGCGACGGAGCCTCGGGCGCGCCCGCGAACGGCTCGCACTGCACGTCGTACTCGCACGGGCTGCCCAGGGCTTTCACCTCTGTTGTAAACAAAAATACAAAATACAAAAATCTTTATTTTCAAATTACAGTCGTACATTAATTGAAATCAGAGGTTGAGACCAACCTTTTAAGTATTTAGGATACTTGTACCAGGAGGCCTCGCTCTTCCTTTGCTCGAACATACTTTGAAATTGACTGTATACAAGATAAATAAGTGAACTGAAAATTTTGAAAACATATAATATTTCTATTAGACATAGGTAAATAAAAGTTATAGTTCTAGTTCTTGCCTTTATTGCTCATGAGTGTGTGTGTGTGTGTGTGTGTGTGTGTGTGTGTGTGTGTGTGTGTATTTAAACGATCATGAATCTTAGAAGTTACCTAATCTAAATATATACTACTCTGTGTAAAAAGTATCGGGAATATGTCAATAAAAAGACCCGCGTAAAAGAGGTCGTTCTAATTTTTTTACTGCATGTTGGTAGCACTGTACTGATTTAGCGCGCAAAATTTGAGCGGGATCTGTCATTTAATTTGTTTTAAACTACACTTTTTGTTGGTCATAGTTTTGAGTCCTCGGCGATTTTTACAATGGAAAATATTGTTGAACAAAGAGTGTGCCTTAAATTTTGTGTTTCAAATGATATTTCATGTGGTGAATCACTAAAAATGTTGCGAAATACCTACGGCGAATCGTGTATATCGAAAACAAGGGCTTATGAATGGTATAAGGCTTTTAAAGAAGGCCGAGAAGTAGTAGTAGACTTGCCTCGTTCTGGTAGACCTTCAACCGCTACGACCAAAGAAAACATCGACAGAATCAAGAAGCTAGTGCTCGAAAATCGACGTATGAGTCTGAGAGAGTTGGCTAGTGAGGTGAACATATCTTTTAAGTCCGTCCACAACATTCTCATTGACATTTTAGGCATGAAACGCGTCGCCGCTCGACTAGTTCCAAAAGAGCTCAATTTTGTTCAAAAAGCACAGCGAAAGCATGTCGCTGAAGACATGGTTTCCCGAGCTTCTACGGATCCGACCTTTATGAAACGTATAATAACTGGCGACGAGACATGGGTTTATGAGTACGACATGCAAACAAGCCAACAGTCTTCAGAATGGCGTCTCGAAAACGAGCCGAAACCCAAAAAACCGCGGCAAAGTCGCTCCAAAATCAAGGTGATGCTGACAGTTTTTTTTGACTACCGTGGTGTGGTTCACTCCGAATTCCTTCCAGAGGGAGAAACAGTGAATAAAGAATATTATTTAGGCGTCATGAAGCGTTTGCGTGAGAGTATCCGCCGAAAACGTCCAGATTTGTGGCAACACAACTCATGGATGCTGCACCATGATAATGCACCATCACACACAGCCATTATAGTGAAAGAGTTTTTAGCGAAAAATTCAACAAAAGTTCTCGACCAAGCACCGTATTCACCTGATATGGCTCCGTCTGACTTTTTTTTATTTCCCAAGTTAAAATTACCACTTCGAGGAAAACGTTTTGAGTCGATAGAAGCCATAAAAGAAAATTCGCTGAATGAGCTAAAGGCCATACCGCAAATAGCCTATGAAAAATGTATGGAAGACTGGGTGAAGCGGTGGAGATGTTGTATTGCAAGCGATGGGGCCTACTTTGAAGGCGATAAAATAAATTTAGATGAATAATTTGTATTTTTTGTTTTATTGACAAATTCCCGATACTTAGTACACTGAATGTATAACTCAAAGGTGACTGACATAGTGATCTATCAACGCCCAGCCCAAACCACTGGACGGATCGGGCTGAAATTTGGCATGCAGGTAGATGTTATGACGTAGGCATCCGCTAAGAAAGGATTTTGATAAATTCTACCCCCAAGGGGATAAAATAGGGGGTGAAAGTTTGTTGTTTGTATTTTGATAAAATCTTCCACGCGGACGAAGTCGCGGGAGGGAAGCTAGTTAAATATAAAAGGCCTCGATTTATTTCAAACGTATCTCATATTATTTTATACTACTTTTCCGCCCGCGGCTTCGCATGTGAGGAATAGCTTGGTTTGGTTGGTCGCAGGGCATTTTAATGGGTTGGTATTTGACCTCAATCACACCTGATGTTAAGTGAAGATGAGGTCGAAAAGGTGGAAGTGTACTGACCCGGAAACCCCAACACATTTGGGGGACTGTCTATCTTATCCCTGACAACCGGAACACAACAATGCTATTAACATTGCTGCTTGGCGGCAGATTTAGATAAGATGGTGGTAGCTGGCAAGGCAGACATTTAAAATGCCCTACCACCAACCGAACCGAGTACCCCGCTGGGGATCGAAACCGCGACCTCCGAATCGTAAACCCAATGTTGTTAACATTGAGCCACGGAGGCGCAGTATACGTACCATTCTCCTTTTCTGTGCGATACGTCTTAAACTTTTTGCCGCTAGAGTTACGTATGATATAATATGGCATCGCTCAATGTCAAGTTAAAAAGAAAATAGACATGTGTAAATGTATAAAGGTTTTAGGTAGACTGTAATCCAGGCATCAAATTAATCCAGAATCATATTCAAGTTAAATAAATAAATAATAAATAAATATCCTTGGACATACACACAGCGCCATCTAGTTCCACTTTAAGCAACTATACTACTACATAAATACATTTTTTTTTTGTAAATAAAATATTATAAATGAAAACATCCATAACTCGGGTACAAATGTCCGTATTCATCACACAAACATATGCCCCTAGCGGGATTCGAACCCGCGACCTTTTGGTATAATGGTCAGAGTTGCTAACCACTACACCAAACAGGTCGTCAAAAAGTTAAATATTTTCTTTTTACATCGAGTCGAAAAGGGATAGAAAGGTGTTTAATTTTTTGGCATAGTCCCGATCCTCTCGACTACAAACTTCTCTATTCGTCTCTATTATGTTGTATCTGTATGTTTTTTTCTTGTGTGCAATAAATGATAAATAAATAAATAAATAAATAAACTTATATTTTGGTTTCAAATCAAATCAAATCAAAAAAATATTTATTTCGTAGGATAAAAATTATCACTTGAAAACGTCAAATTTTTTATCTTAATATTAAAATTATTGACATTATTGCTCATTCGCAAAGCTGACTCCCCAGAGAAGAACGAGCAAGAAACTCTAGGGTTGCTCTTTTAAATAAGTTTGGGTTACAATTATATTATATTGTATTAGACTGAATATCGCCGAGCGGTCTATGTCCATGCTTGCTTATCATCCAGATAGTCAGAAATTTTATAATAGCCTTTGGTAAATAATGCCTGTTTTATGATGGTTTTGAATTTATTTAAAGGTAAATTTTGAATGTCCACTGGAACCTTATTATAAAAGCGTACATTGTCCCTTAAATGACTTAGTGACTTTATGTAAACGGCTGACATGAACAGCAAGTTTATTTTTATATCTGGTATTAACATTATGTATATCACTATTTTTCTTAAACGATGCTATATTTTTTCTTACATACATTAAGTTTTCGTAAATATAATGCGATGCTAATGTTAATATATTAACATTTAAGGGTTTAGGGACATATAAACGAACATAAAATGTCATATGACATAATGTCCTAAATCGCCATATTTTGGAGATAATTGGAAGGAAGGATTGCAAACCAAATATTTTATGTCATTCGGTCCAATTATCACTATAACGTGTCGCTTTGGGACATTATGATATATGACATTTTTGGTTCCTCTATATACCCCCAATTCAATATATAAGTTACGTTGCGCGACGCGATTTTGAAAATAATCTAAACGATGAATTGTGACTATGCCAGCCGCCATACAATAATATTCAGACACCTTTTTTATATAAAATTATGGCTTATTGCTAGACCTTCACGGATTGATTGAAACCATTTATGAGGTCCAAGATGCTTACTCTCCACACAATTGTTGCTCGCGTTGTGGGCAATCCATCCTTCCCGGCAGAGGCAGGTTCCGCTGCACTCTAGCCCAGGTCCAGCGCACTGCAGCTGATCTTCGCACGCCTCGCCGTGGGTAGCATCACGGACGCATCTGTTATTAACGACAAATAAGTAGTGGTTTCCGCACTCAAATAGAATAGAATCAACCTGTCTCTTCCCGTGGGTGTCGTAAAAGGCGACTAATGGACTTTCCACTAAACAACTATAGATTTTCACGTTTCAACGGCGATGGGTTCACTCCGTGTCACGAATGCATTTCTGTATATTTCATAAGGTGAACCGTGGATGTTGTTTCAATCATTAATCTTTTAATATTTGGAACACCCAAACGCAAATGCTCGGGATATCTCTGACCACCCCATTTGGAATAAAAGTCGCGACTTTATGTAAGTTAAATATATAATTTCCTGCCCAGGTAAAGATTAAGGCAAATCTGTAGTAAACAGGCATAAATCCTTAAAATATATTTAAGTATATGAAATGAGAGCGTCGGTGGCTTTGGGAGATCCGGGTTCGATCCCAGGCAGGTTATATACCAATGTGTTTTTAAATTTAATTTAAATACTTAAACGCTGAAGGAAGACATCGTGGGGAAACCTGCAGGTCTGAGAAATAAAAATTCTTAGGCATGTGAAGTCCCCAACCCGCATTGGGCCAGCGTAGCGGACTATGGCCCATACTCCCTGATTACAAGAGGGAAGGCCTATATCCCTGCAGTGGGATGTTTACGGGCTGAGATGATGACATGAACTAATCTTTTTTTTTTGTTATCACACTCGCAAGTAGGTAACAGCAGTTTTTTTTTCTTTTTTTCCTGTTTTTTTTTCCTCACACATATAAGTGGATGTGGGAACGCGCCTGACTGTGTTGTTTTATTTTGAAAACCTAAGTGAGAGAGGGGTTGCGTTGAAAACCAGCGCTGTCAATTGCCATACGACATATTGGCAAATGGTGATGCCCAATCCCTTTGCCACAAATATTGGGTCTTTACCTATGAAATTGGAGTTATTTTTCTTCGTTAATCATATGTACCAATTCCTGTGATTTTCAAAGCTATATCCAAATTTGTTTTTTATTTGGAAAATGGAATATTATTTCAAGGTTTCACATGAAATATATTTTAATTTCTGGGCAAAATCACATAGTAAAAAATATTTCAACAGAGCTCTTTTCATGTGCTTCCCATAATAATTTCTTAGATTCGCTGAAACTTTGATAAAGCGGTTACTTTTAAAAATTAACGCTGCCTATACTTAACTTAATGTTATCCGATAATACACACATTGTTTAGCTAAATTTGAATTTGCCGTTCCCAAAAAAAAAATGTTTGTATGGAGAAAACAGTCTTAATGAAATTCTTCATATAAAACGCCAATTTCATAGGCAAGGACCTAATATATTTAATTATTCAAAATGTTATACCTACGAAATGTTCTGTATTTGTTGGCAATAAATACTTTTTATTTCTTTCTTTCTAATCGAGATTATTGAATATAATTATTACCTTGCACCACCGTCCCGTGGACTAAACTGCAGCGGACACGTGCAGTAGCCCCTGACGCAGTAAGCCTGCCGTTCCAGGCCTTGCTCACCTAAGTAGCAGTTCTGGTCTACCACACACCGGGAGCCGACCACTGAAAGTATTATATTTAGATTGTAATAGATTGTTGTTAGAATGTGATATATAATTAGGTAAAACGAGGTCCTCTATTTTCCTTCCAATTACAACGAAGAAGCATATACAAAAACAATAACTTTGTAGTAACAGGCGCATTTTTTTAATTTCAATTTAATTTAAATTTGGAACAAAATGGTCTCGCATTCTGCGAGCAAAAATTGTTCTTAATTTGAATGCCTCTCGACGAATGCCTACAAGTTTTAGAATCAACCTCTTTGGACATATTTTACAAAATAAAATTTAAATTTAGAACAAAATTATTTCGCCTTCTGCGAGAAAAAATTGTTCTTAATTTGAATGCCTTCGTCGAGACGAATGCCTACAAGTTTTAGAATCAACCTCTTTGGACATATTTTACAAATTAAAAAAAAAACAAGAGACTGAGATCATAGAGAGCAGCAGAGTACCAAGTAATCCTTTGTTTTCATTCGTTTTTTTGTGGCGTAAGAAGAAAATGCCTTGCCATAAAAAAAGTAACACTTTATCGTCATATTGTAAATTTATGAGGAAATTACAGCGGCAGTTGGTAGAATATATGTAGAAAAGAAATTTTACCATCAATATAACAAGGGTTGCAGCCAGTTAATAAACTAATACTTCAATAGTTAATAAAATAATAATAAATATTCCGGATATTTACACCAACTATCTGGTCCCAATTTAGGCAACGCTACTACGCTACCAGATAACGAATAAATATTTAGGGCGACTTTTATTGAGTTCTTGATACCAAAATACCCTTTGTACATTTGTATTTAATTTCTTTGAATGTGTAATTTGATGTGTGTATAAGAAAGTGTTAAACCAATAAATAAAAACGAAATATCATTCACTCATGATTACAAATAACTTTCTTAAAGAAACATCTTTTATAAATTAATAATAATAATAATAAATAAATAAATAAATATCTTTGGACATACACACAATACCATCTGGTTCCACATTAAGTAACTATAGGCTTGTGTTGTGGATACCAGATGGTTGATATACTACATAAATACATTAAATTTTTTGTAAATAAATACGAGTACTTATTATAAAATAAAATGTCCACAACTCGGGTACACATGTCCGTATTCATCATACAATACAAATGGGGCATGGTCAGAGTTTCTAACCATTACACCATATAGGTCGTTTAAAAAAAAAGTCACCCTATTTAAACATCCATTTGGTCAACCGGGTATAGGGTTTACCATATCAATATTGAGGGATGCCTGTGTAGACCTAAAATGCCTGATTTTCCAGAAAAATACCTCTCTAAAGTAAAAAGCAGTATATAGTAAAGTAAAGTAAGTAAAGTATGTATTTATTTTCATTCTCACAAATATTACAAAACGTACTTGTTTATACTAAATATGGAGGTTGACAATCATTTGTTGACATAAGTTATTTGTGAGAATCTGGCGTCTGTAATAGGATGAACCTGTGGCACAGATCACCAGGTTCCCACCCCTCGGACATTTGTACTACAATCTTGATTGTGCTAACTTAACCAAGAATAATACTAATGTTTTTAACTTTATAGAGTTAAGCTAATTTTTAAAAGTAATTAATTTCTAACCTGTTAGCGTTAGTAGTAAAAAATAGATATATGTTGATATATATAAGTAAATATATAAGTATATAAAATAAAAGTATATAAGAAACAACATACACAGTATAAGCTATTAATTGCCTATAACACTTATATAATAAATATCATTAGAAAAATGATTTGTATACAAAAGAAAAAAGATAATATTTTTTTTCAAACGATCTTTCATTCAAAATGTGCGAAATTCAAAACTGTCTAAACCCTAAAACACCAGTCAAATGCGGCAAACGCCTGTCATATGATAGGGTTATCATACGACAGGCGTTTGTCGACAGAATTAGGAATATAGGGTTATTGTGCCTAATTCTGTCGACAAGCATCAATAATAAGTTATGTTGTTTGAAATCGTTCAAGAGTCCCAGTAACATTACAGGCTTGAGACCACCTTGAGACGTATTCTTAGAGCCTGGGTCAAACTGACCTCGCGAAATAATTCTTTGTAAAAAGTTTTTGATTAGATAAAAAATCTATCTATTGATACTAATTTGAATTATATCTTTATCGTATTGATATTACGAACAAAACGGTTATAAAACGTGAGAAATCACCTAATTGACTTCCGAGCTACCTAATAGATATACATCAGCTACCACTCACAGGAGATAAGATACGTGGGTACTGTCGTGATTTCTCCATAGTAAGTTATCTATACTTCAGTTAGGTAATTGTCACGCAGCCTTGTTACGTGTTTGAACAATGATCTATCTGTTACTATAGCAAGTTGATATCCAGGTAGGTACCTGTAATGTTAAATTAGATAGCTGACTTGTCTTAGGCGTTTAATGGTAACGTGTGACCTATTAAAGTGTTTATTTTTAAAACGAAATTAGCAACTTTGATATAGACAACTTTTGTTATATAAATAAATATTTCGGACACTTGCACCAATCATCTAGTCCCAAACTAAGCAAAGCTTGTACTATGGATACTAGATAACGTATAAACATACATAAATATTTATATAAACATGACTCATTAATAAAAGTTCATATTCATCACACAAACATTTACCCGTCGCGAGATGCGAACCCGCAACCGTTGGTTTCGCTGATTGTTTTAGGTACTTTAGGTAGGTGAGGAACTTTATGCCTCATTTATAACTAAAGCAGGTTTTCAATATCATTAATTAGAATATTCCGAAACAATTCAGTTCCCGTATCCAATCATCATCGAACACTCAAGTAAGGAATTCCATTTTTTTGTGTATTCATTATGAAATGCATTTAAGTACCTGTATACACCCTGGATAACCTAGGTCAGCCATTCTCAAACTTTGCTCCGCTGAGCCCTATGTTCACTAAAACGTGAACATAGGGCTCCGCGGTATAAAAACAAAAGAGGTATAAGGTTGCCAAGTAAAAAAAAATCATCTAAATATACCAATATAAAGTTTAAAAAACTAGATGATTATTAATAAAGAATACCTACACATAAAACCAATTTTTGAATATTTTAGGACGTCGTCAAAAGTTTAAGAACCGCTAGCCCGGGCTAGATGATTATTTTAGAGATTCCAGATTAGACGTAGGAGCATGTAAATAGTGCTCTGGCTTCCCTCACATTGACGGAAACCAGGGTACTATATTAAGTGGTTGATTTTGGGATAAATAAAGCTTAGTAGATCTATTAATAAATAATAAACGTTTTATTAGATAGTAATCACGTTTTACATGTGAAAAGGAAGAAGACCTATGAGCATGGCATTTTCTCGTAGCAAAACCTCTCAAAGATTTTTTTTAATGCACGACGGGTTCGTACCTAACCTCAATCACACCTGATGTTAAATGAAGATGAGGTCGAAGGTGGAAGGGTGGAAGGTCAGTAACCCGGAAACCCCAACACATTTGGGGGACTGGCTATCTTATCTCTGACAACCGGAACACAACAATGCTATTAAAAATAAAATGATTTAGATAAGATGGTGGTAGTTAGCCAGGCGGACAGTGATTTTTTTAAATAAATATACTAACTGTGGTTGAATTTGAATAAATTCAAAATTGTTTATTCATTTCAAAATATTGGAATACTTGTGTCAGGGAGTTTTGCTCCTCCATAATAGTTATTCAACTTACAAGCAGTCTCGTAACATCTTTCGTCTTCCAGATGCGCAGTGGGTGTGCAGGCGCAGGCGCCGCTGAGGCAGTCCGAGTGGACACCCATCGTGGAGTGGCACTGGATGTGCAGCTGACATTCCTCGCCGAACTTAGCCTCTGTCGAATTCATAAATAAAACATAATGTAGATAAATATTGTTGTCGAACTTGCTACTAAATTCTATTTATTAAATATTACAATACAATACAATACAATACAAATACACTTTATTGCACAACAGATAAGAAAATACAGTTTCAGAAAAGTGGTAAGAATAGAATGTACAATTTGGCGACCTTATCACTAAAAGCGATCTCTTCCAGGCAACTTTTGGGTATAAGGACAGTACATTTGAAATAGGTGGGTTGTGCGGTATTAAATAGGGATGCAGATACACACTACGTGAATAAATTTCATATATTTACATACACATACATACATAGATCAATATATATTATATGTATTATTTTTTATATATATATTATGTATGTATGTTTGTATGTATTCAATTAACGTATGTATTTATATGGGTGATTTTTTTATTTTATTAAAATTAGTTTACCGCGCACGCCACCTACATATCATGTGCGTAATGCTTCCTAACCCAAAGGTTGCATGGAAGAGATCGCTTTTAGTGATAAGGCCGCCAAATTGTACTATCCCCTTTTTCTTATTTTTCTTGTTTCTTATTGTTGTACAGTAAAGAATATTTTGTTTGTTGGTGTTACTAATGAATAGAACCATATTTCGCAAATAAATAACATATTTTGCTGGAGGAAGTGCGGGATAAATAACCTAGCATTATTGTAGTTGTAATATATTGATGGCTTATTATTTTTTAATTAATTGTTATTGTTTAAGATACTTTAAATTGGTTCTGTTTGCCACTTCTGGTAAAATGTGTGATACTTTATTTTATGTATACTATATTTTAAGCATATTATAAAGATTTTTAAATTCTAGGTTTGTGCGGAAAAATTGATAATTTTTTACGAAATTTTATGTACCTATGTACTTGGTTCGTAAAGTAAAATCTTTTATAAAAGAAGAAATCGGTTGTACAGATTATTTGGATCTTTGGGTTAAAATAATAAAAAATAGGTACACCCACATAATATTTGCTATAATGGGTAGATGAGTAGGTAGGTATAAATAAATAAATATTTCGGACACTTACACCAATCATCTAGTCCCAAACTAAGCAAAGCTTGTGCTATGGATACTAGATAACGGATAAACATACATAAATATTTATATAAACATCCAACACTCGGGAATAAATGTTCGTATTCACCACACTAAGATTTACCCCTCGCGGGATTCGAACCCGCAACCGTTGGTTTTGCTGATAGGATCACTATCCATTACACCAACCGGTCGTCATTAGGTATAGAGGTTTCTTTCATAATTCCTGAGGCTGGAACGTGTTTGGATAATAAAACACAGAACATAAACACTACTTTCGTGGGATCTCACAAAATAGACAATTGAGTCCATTTTTATAACATAAACACCGCTATTAGATCCTTAGTTATGTATTCTAGGATTAAAGTAGGCTTAAGTATGACGATAACGGTGCTTACGCGTTTAATATTTACACTGAAACGCGTCATAAATATTTAAGATCGTATTACTAAATCATAAGGTTTTTAAACAGGCTGATATGGTTGGCAAACGTAATCAAGACCACCGTGTAGGTTACAGAATTGATTTCCAAGAACAAATTTGAAGACAAATATTGGTAAAGAAATAATAAATATATAAATATCCTTAGACGTATCACTAAGGATACGCAGCGCCATCTAGTTCCACACTAAGCAACTATAGGCTTGTGTTGTGGATACCAGATGGTAGATATACTACATAAATACATTTTTTTGTAAATAAATACTTATTATAAATGAAAACATCCTTAATTCGGGTACACATGCCCGTATTCATCACACAAACATATGCCCCTAGCGGGATTCGAACCCGCAACCTTATGGTATAGTGGTCAGAGTTGCTAACCACTACACCAAACTGGTCAATATTCGTTATTATCATCAGCCTTTAGTCTGAATGGTGGGGTTTCGTCTTGATTCTCCCGACATTCCGTATAATGTCTTAATTATAATTAACTAGCTTTCTGCCCGCGGCTTCGTCTGCGTGGCATAACTTTATCGCGGAATATTGTTTATCCCGCGGGAACTACTTTACTTTATCCAGATAAGAAATATCCTATGTCTTAATACAGGGTATAATCTACCTATATATCAAATTTCATCCAATTCCGTCCATCCGTTTCGCCGAGATTGAGCAACAAAGAAATAAAGTAAAAACCTTCATATAAGCCCAGAAGCCCGGCATGCCTTTGCTAAAAACCACAAATCAATCATCAAATATTACTCGGGCTTGCATTACTCTGAAACAACGTAGGCACGTCACTGAATGGCACTTGTCAAAGTGAAACATCGTGCCTGATTGATTACCTATGTAATTTCACTGGATGTGTAAAAAACACAAGAACATATGATGATGTAATTGAGTTAACAATGTAAACATTGGATCTGCGTATAAAATTAAATAAAATGTACAAAGGGACTTTCTTTTAAAAAAAATCAGTTTAAAATGGATCAAGTGCAGTGGAAATATCACACGTTATTGTTTGTGACTTTGTGCATTATTGAATAAGTGACATTTAGCTGTTAAATCATTCATCTAATTTATGTGTGACTATAAAACAATTCGAGGCACAGTAACATGTTGAAATACTTCTATAGGCAGTGAAAACTATAATACTAATAAAATATCAAACATTATTTGTATGTAAAAGTGTAAAATTGTAAATTTAATACTAGAAATCAACCGTTGTTATGTTGGTGCAGTAATTGACCTTTGGACTCAAGCCGCCTTTCACTTTTTATCGAAGCTCGCAATAACAGATGCCTACTTTTGCACAGTCGCTTGCCCGGACGTTTGGACTGGTGGTCTGAGTGATTGCGCTTTAATCTCGCGGTCCCCGGTTCGAATCCCACCCCGCTTGTGGTTGTTCTTTTTTTTTTTTTTTTTACAAATCGAACAATATGCCTGCGTCGTGCTCTGGATGCTGTGACCCAATACGGGGTAATGACTATTTGACTTGTACGAAATGCAAAGATAGATACCATTTAGGTTGTTTACGCATGAAGCCGGACAATTCCGATAAATTGTCTACAGATCTGAAATCCAAATGGGTGTGTCCTAGTTGCATAATCAAAGAACGCAAACTTAAAAGCTCTGACACACCTGTGCGACATGATGTAGCTGCCAAAGCACCGCAAAGTAACACCGATTTTGTGACGGTGCGCAATAGCAAGAATCGCACTGGAGGTACACAAATCTCACCATCATCATCTCCCCATGAACGCAGTGACGCTGCTTGTGGTTGTTTATCGTCGCAACACCTAAAGGACTTAATAAGGAAAGAAATCCGCGAAACAATAAGTAACTGTTTGGATGATTTGATTTGCAAAAAGTTAACATCGCAGCTGCAAGAAATACGTAATGAAATCACGGATTTGAAAGATTCGATGGATTTCATAAACAAAAATTTTGAAGAGATAAGGACAGAACATTCTTCCAATTTACAAAAAATGAGCTCTATAATGAAGGATAATGATTTATTGCGTGCGTCTATCCAAACCCTTAGTAATCAATTAAATCAAATGGATCAGATTTCGCGAGCCTGTAATCTCGAAATACAGGGTGTACCTACGAATAATAATGAAAACTTGATTACACTTGTATCCCAGCTGGGACGCACGATCGGCTACACTATTAACGAAAACGACATTTCCTACTGTACACGTACCGCAAAATTTGACCAGACCAGCAACCGGCCGCGCTCGATCCTTGTAAGGTTCAACTCACCACGCCTGCGGGACTCTATTCTGGCTGCAGTTATTACATTTAACAAGCGTTTTCCCGAAGAAAAACTTAATACAAAGCACTTGGGTATAGGAGGAAAGAAGACTGCAGTGTATATAGTTGAAAATCTATCTCCAGCGAATAAGCAGCTGCATGCTGCCGCACGCATGAAGGCGAAAGATCTAAATTATAAGTTCGTTTGGGTTCGCAGCGGGAGAATCTATATGCGCAAATCTGAAACCTGCAGTCCAGTAATGATCAGGGACGTGAACACCCTCTCTAAACTAGAATGAACAATGTGAATATTTAGATACATAATATGTAGGACATGTAATATAATTTATTTAAGAAGTTTTTTGTTTACATTCAATTCAATCAGTATTTATTACCAAAATGTGCGAGGTTTAAATACCAAAACTATTAAATTTTATAATAATGTTGCATGTAATAATTATGATGTAGTAGTTCTGAGTGAAACGTGGGTTGGTAGTGGTGTCTCGGATGCGGAACTATTTGATGATCGGTATATTGTTTATAGACGTGACCGCGAGTCTACTAGCTTCGCTGGTAACAAGAGCACTGGTGGAGGGGTGTTGATAGCTGTGTCGAAGCTCTTAAATTCGAAACGTGTGCATAGCTTTGAGAGTGGTTGTGAGGACGTGTGGGTGTGTATTGATGTTGTCAGTAATAAGAACAAAGTGGAGAAGTTGTTTATCTGCGGTGTATATATACCTTCTCCAATTAAGAAAAACGTACTAAACCATTTCATTGCCAATACGAACCGCATAATGGAGAATGGGAATAACACACTGCTACTTGGTGATTTTAATCAGCGTAATATAGAATGGCTTCCAATTGCTGGCATGTCGCACACCTCCCCCCAACTAATGGCTGCCAGTGAACTTGTAACTAATTTGGTTGATTTTATTACTTTAAATGACCTAAAACAATATAATTGTGTGAGAAATCACCAGGGCAAGGTGTTGGATCTTATCCTTGCCAACATCTTGGTGACCGACCTGAGGCTTGGTGATGTTGCTCTGAGTAACCCTGACGCATTCCACCCCCCGATACAGTTCTTATTAAGGTTTGATTACTCTAATTCTCTGTGTATGAGTGGTGTAATTAGGGATAATTTTTATAAAGCGGACTACTCCGAAATTTCCAAAGCCCTGAATGCGGTAGACTGGGATGAAAAATTTTCACCATGCGATACTGTAGACGACATGGCAGCTGCATTCACTGACGTGCTTCATGAAGTTATAGCCAAATACGTGCCTAAATCGAAGCAAAAAAGTAAAAATTATCCAATTTGGTTCTCAAACGACTTGAAGAAACTCTTGCGGGAGAAAAATAGATATCGCATTAAAGCAAACAGGTACGGTAACCCTCTCGACGCTGTGACATTCCGAATGCTGAAGAAAAGGTGTGAGAAGTTTCAAGATACTTGTTACAAAAATTACTTGCGACGCCTTGAGGACTCTCTTACAAGCAACCCTAAGCGTTTCTGGTCTTATATTAAAAATAAGCGCAGAAACAGCAGTAATTATCCGTCTGAAATGTTCTTGGAACACAAAGTTGCCAACAGCGGTCCTGATATATGCAACCTATTTTCGTCCAGCTTTGCTTCGGTTTATGACGCTACGGGTGCCTTGCCTTGTAATAATAATCGATGCTGTGGGCCATATGCGATTGGTTCGTTGGGTGCCGTACAGTTTCACATAGAAGACGTCATTAAAGCTCTCAGAAAACTTAACCCACATAAGGGCGCAGGCACTGATAATATTCCGTCATATTTTGTCTCGAAATGTGCTGGAGCCTTGTCTTATCCGCTGTATTTGATATTCAATACCTCGACTCGTTTTGGTGTATTCCCATCCTTGTGGAAGATAGCCCGAATTGTGCCAATCTTCAAGTCAGGTGACAGAAGTCTAATAAAAAATTATAGGCCCATAGCCATTTTGCCAGTATTCGGTAAGCTGTTGGAATCCATGATATGCCCAATTATTACACGGCACGTAAAACAGTCTTTATCTACGCAGCAGCATGGTTTTATGGCCTCGCGGTCTACTGCCACTAATTTGGTGTCGTTCACTAGGGGTGTAATTGGCTCGGTTGACGTGGGAGTGCCCGTGGATGTTATTTACACTGATTTTAGCAAGGCGTTTGACAGAGTCGATCATGGGATCTTGTTGTCTAAGCTATCTGGATTCGGGGTGTGCGGTTCATTGCATGATTGGTGTGCATCTTATCTGACCGATAGGACCTCTATTGTTGTGGTCAATGGATTCGCATCGGATCCATTTCGTGCTGGTTCTGGCGTTCCCCAGGGATCGCATTTAGGTCCATTGCTGTTTAATATTTTCATCAATGACATAACCACGTGTTTCAATAATTCCCAAGTCTATCTTTTTGCGGACGACCTGAAGTTTTCAAGGCCCATTCTGACCAATCGGGACGCTCTGGGGTTACAAAGTGACTTAAACAATCTTGTCCAGTGGTGTGAGGATAATAAAATGTCCTTGAACGTGGAAAAATGTCACGTGATTCGCTTCACCAGGGGTAAGTCGTTATTAGATCACGCCTATAGACTCGGTGATGTGGAACTCCAAAGCGTTGAGCAGTTGCGGGATCTGGGAGTTACACTTGACACAAAATTACGATTTAACGTCCATATCGACGAAATCTGCGCGAGAGGATTCAGAATGCTGGGTTTCATTTTGCGTAACTGTGGGGATTTTAAGGCGGTCGCCTGTAAAATGGCCATCTACAATGCTTTGGTCAGGAGCGGTCTGGAGTACTGTAGCGTCGTATGGAATCCTCATTACGACGTTTACATAAAGCGCATAGAACGGATTCAGAGAAGATTCCTTTGGCACCTAGCTTTCAGTTGTAACATCGCTGGAAGTGTTCACGGTTACGACTCTCGTCTGAGTCATTTTGGAATGAAGTCTCTTGCTAGTCGTAGGTTCTTACATGATCAAGTTTTTCTATATAAACTGGCAAATGGTATTTCAGACTGTCCCGAGCTTTTATCTGATTTAAGAATACAGGTGCCTGCCAGATTGCCTCGGACCAATCAGTATGTGCCATTTTGTACGTCCGCAGCGAGAACAAATCTCGGGCACTTTTCGCCAATCAACAGACTTGTCAGAGGCTACAACACACTCTTTAAAAAGACTGACGTGGACATGTTCTCTGACGGGTTGAGTGAGTTTAGGAAAGCGGTCTGTGAGTATAGGTCGGGACCCTCATCCTCAAATTGAGGGTTCATTTCTCACTCATTACATTCACCGTCGGTAAACACGCCCGCTCCGGGACAGTACTGCCAACTGAGAGTTAATTATATTATGACTTGTACTCTGTTGTTGTTTCTTACTGTTTCTTATTGTTCTTTTGTGTTGTTGTAATTCACGTAGTTTATGTTTAATTTTATTTTTAAAAATTCTATTGTATCTAATGTACCCAGTTTCTGGAAGGTATTGATTTCTTTGACATTTATTTAATTTCTGAACATGTTTCATATAATATTGTTTAATGTCTACCGCTACAAATATTTGCATGTCGTGGTTACTTATAATTAAGGTGGCGCATGCACTGTGTACAATTGCGTTTTTGCCACATTGGACTGGTATGTGTCAATCTTGTTAGTAATCCTAAAAATAAATAAATAAATAAATAAATAAACATTGTCGGGCTTGCCCAATTTTGAAACCCTCTGCACGTCACCTACGACATTAATAGTTGATAGCGCGATTGGTCCCCTGATAATAAATAAATATTTCGGACACTTACACCAATCATTTAGTCCCAAACTAACCAAAGCTTGTGCTATGGATACTAGATAACGGATAACAATACATAAATATTTATATAAATATCCAAGACTCGGGAATAAATGTTCGTATTCATCACACAAACATTTACCCCTCGCGGGATTCGAACCCGCTACCGTTGCTTTCGCTGATAGGGTCACTACACCAATCGGTCGTCTTGATGGTAGACCATTAGACAGTACAAACCTTTCAAGCATCCTTTGTGCGTACTATTGACAGTGGCGTACACAAAGCCATCCTTGCAGACGCAGTAACTGTTCTGTTTGCAGAACGCGTTGTCAGGACACTCCATATCCCCGGCGCACACATTGCCTGTTCGACCTGGAAACGACATTGTCGTGATTTAACAGAGGTGGTGGAAGACATCGCTATCAGAGCTAGGGTCACTAAATTTTGGATCCTCTTTATTCATCATCATCTCAGCCCGTAAACATCCCACTGCAGGAATATAAGCCTTCCCTCGTATATGAAGGAGTATGGGCTATAGTCCACCACGCTGGCTCAAGGCCTTTGAGTTTTTATTTCTCAGGCATGGCGGTTTCCTCACGATGTTTTCCTTCACCGTTTAAGAGCAGTCGGATAAATGCACATAAGTAATTAAATTTCCAAATTTATAAATATTGTACAAATGTTATTAAATTAATTAGATAATAATTTACAAACTCATTGGTACATGGCCTGCCTGGGAATCGAACGCGGACCTCCGAAATTGGTAGAACGCTTCTCTTTATTATTATATTAGGTCCTTTTAACAATTGAAAAGGTGTTCGTATGAAAAATAATTTTCAATTGTTGTATACACTATTTTCTGCCCAATCTAATAAACACTATGTATCTCTAAGGTTTGCTGATAGAAAACTCTATCGGAGTTAAGCTCGCCTTTGTACATTTTATACACAATGCATATTTCTGTAATAATTTTGTGTACAATAAAGATATTAAGAAAAAAATATAATTTATGTATTTATAAGTGATATTTTTGTATCATTGTACTGAATGAAATTTTGTAATATTTGATACCGTTTTTGCCTGATATACCGAACTTCAAACTTCAAGCATTTATTTCAACGTAAGATACATTATATAATTTTGTAGGATGTCAATTTTCATCTACTGGAAATAATAAAATCCTCATATTCATAAATTGACGAAGAAGCTCAGCCCTGCAGCGTATGCAATCTAAACAATTTGACAAATATCGGACGTAAATACGGCTAGATTACTATATTTTAGTTATTTCCATAACCTGATGTCTTGCGGTATCTTGCTGTGGGGAAATGCCGCGGATATAAATACAATCTTTGCTTTACAAAACCGAGCCGTTCACGCAATTTATCAATTGAGACCTGCAGTGTCACTTAGAGATAGATTTAAAGAGTATAATATACTAACATTTCCGTTAAAATCTAATACCTATATGTAAAAAAAATATAGCATCTTTTAGGAAAAATAGTGATAAACATGATAAACAAGAAATAATGATAAACTTGCAGGACACATGAGTCGCCACCGCAAAGTCAGTAATTCATTCAACGGGTTATGTATACGCTTTTTCATGTGGATATACAAAATCGACCTTTCAATAAATTTAAAGATACTATAAAACAAAAACTTATTAAGAAAGCATATTATAAACTATCTGATTATTTCGATGATAAACATCCATGGACATAACCAGCTCGTTCGCATAACCAGGCTATTTCATCTATCTTATCTTATCTTATATTAATGTGCCTTTCTGTAATATAAAAATATTTTTTTTTAAAGAGCAACCTCTCGAGTTTCTTACATGTTCTTCTCAGGGGAAAATTGCCTTTTGAACAAGCAGTAGCTTTAAAAATGTGAAATCTGACTATTTTAAGTGTAGGTCCTGTGTACCTACAAAATAACGTTTTTTGATTTGATTTGATTTTTTTTAAGTAAAAGTATAGGTACAACTAATTATAATTTTATACATTGGGGAGCTGGTCGAAATACACCAAGCGTATTTGTCATTCAGATAGTCACAAATTTTGTAATAACTTTTTTTTGCTAATGTTGTTAAGACATAATCTTTAAATTTTATCTCAATTAGATTAATGATATTCAGGTATAAAATGCTCCTCAACATAACAATTTAATGGTATACGTATATAACATTAATAAGTAGCTTCACACCGTTCGTCAGAGAAACACGAGTTCTAGAAGACTTCAAGTAATAAGTACCTAAATGTAATCCTTTTTGTTCAGCATGTCACAAGATGAATATTACCAATTAGTTAAGTACCAAAACTTGAAAAATGCCTCATCATTATTATTTCACGGGCGATATGAAATAATTCACTATCATTCTAACAAAATACTTCCTAATGAGTGAATAGTTGAGAACGTAACGTGTTATAAATAAAGCAGACGGAACAATTATTTATATTGGTAATGTTATTGTGAGTAAATTTCCACTTGTCTGTGACGTAATCGTAGGTATATATTTAAGTCACACAATACCAATAGATTCATATTCATGTAAGTGACAAAGAGATTCCACTTCCGTGTCTTCTTGTGGGGTGATAAATATCAAATGAATAAATAAGTGAAGGAAGAAATACGAAAATACCTTTGGAATTTATACGATATCATTAGCTCGTCAAGAATCTAAATGCATAGACGTTTTTTATGTAGGTACACTACCAGTGTGCTACCCAGAATGTGGACGCAGCGAAACGCGTTTATCCTGAAAGTGCTATCATAGAGGAATAACACTACCCGAAGTGCTATGGTCGTCGTCGAGTTCACTTAAAATATTGGGTTTTTACCTATGAAATTGGAGTTTTTTTTCTTCGTTAATCATATGTACCAATTATTGCCATTTTCAAAGTTATATCCAAATAAATAATAATAAATAATAAATATCCTTAGACATACATACACACAGCGCCATCTAGTTCCACAGTAAGCAACTATAGGCTTGTGTTGTGGATACCAGAAATTTGTATTTTATTTGGAAAATGGAATATTATTTCAAGGTTTCACATGAAATATTTTTTAATTTCTGGGCTGAATCACATAAAAAAAAATTTGAACAGAGCTCTTTTCATGTGCTTCCCATAATCATTTCTTAGATTCGATGAAATTTTTATAAAGGGGCTACTTTTACAAATTATCGCTGCCTACACTTAACTTAATGTTATCCGATAATACACACAAAGTTTAGCTATTTGGATTTGCCGTTCCCAAAAAAAAATCAAAAATGTTTGTATGGAGAAAACAGTCTTAATGAAATTCTTCATACAAAACGCCAATTTCATAGGTAAGGGCCTTAAAAGTCAGATTTTACATTTTTGCTATTACTATTTCAAGGTTGTTTTCAATTGAAGACAGTCGTTCAGCCACGTCGTTGGCCTATAAAAACATAGACTGCCAGGTGGCTTCTAATCTTACAGAAATGCACCTATCCGCACTAGGTTCGCGTGGTGGTTCATAGCCCATACCTTCTGTCAGTGAGAGGAGGCTGTGCCCTCCAACAGTGGAGACCTGTAGGCTGTTGATGATGTAGTAAATCTATTATGCATTTTTTTCTTTGATTCATATTTTTGGTAATTTAACCAAAAATCTTGCATTATCTGTCAATTTTAATTAATTTTATTTTATTTCTTTACATAGAATCAACAGCATTATTACAAATTCTTAAACAGAAAATTCATAATAAACTTATGCCAATTAAAAATTCTTATTATGTTACTGACAGTGGTTACCGTTAAAATTAAATGGAATTGCAATATAATTACAATAAAATTGGTACTATTACTTTATTAATTAATTAATTTATTATATGAACATCAATAAAAACAAATCAAATCCTCAAAGGCCAAGACAGTTTTATCCCCGAGGAGTTGCCGAGGAGCATACTTTATATACCTACCTGTGAGGTTAAATAAAGAAATTATAAATTTCGCGGTAAAAATCACCGATCGAAAATCACAATTTTTTTTAACATATTTAGTTCCGTAGGCAAAGGAAAGTGATTAGCTAATAATATAAGACATACATCCAGGTTTTTTGTAAAACATTTTTCATAGGTGTAAAGTCTCTTTGATGTGCCAAATTTTATAGATAAAAATCTCCTTGGATCAAGAAAGTTATGCCTTGAACAACCTTGTTTTTTTTTTCGAAACTATTTTTGATAGAAGTTTTTGTTGACATTTTGGTGTTCCAAATTTAAATATCATTATTACCCGAGAGAACTTTAATACAACTTTAGCTTCCAAGGAAGCTCTCTTTATTAATTTATTACTTTAAATTGAGAATACTTGATACGAGCTCCAGATAAAGATGGTGTATTAATAAATTTTATGTAACATTTAAATTGGTTAATTTCAAAATCTCAAAAATCATAATTTTTTTGACAGAATGTTCTGAAAAAGAAAATTTTTTTTCGCGAAATTTTACAAAATAAACTGATAGTCTAAGCATGCGGCGCAAGGCTATTGTTGTATAAACAACAATCACGCACGGCCACTATCAGTAGTGGTATAATAATAGTGACAACAATGGGATTATATTATAATAAAGTAGGTACATATTTACACGCAATTATTATGTGTAAACCAATTTGTAGTCTGAGAATACTTGTCACTATTACTCGTACTTTACGGCGGGACAGTGTATATATATATAGAGACATGAGAATCAGAAATAGTAAACCATGGTAATCACTTTTCATACAAACTGTAATCGACCACATATAAAAAAATATGTGACGACTTGTTTGGTGTAGAGTTAGAATTGATTGCTATACCAAAAGATCGCGGGTTCGAGTCCCGCTTGGGGTATTATTTGTGTATGATGCATATACAGGTGTATCCGATTTATCGATGTTTTCATTTATAACATGTATTGTGTTCATGTATAACATGTATTCATTTATAACATCAAAAAAAAAAAGAATTGTATTTGTGTAGTAGGTATATCAACCATCTCATAATTACAAGCCTAATTGCTAAGTGTGGAACTAAGTAGATAGCGCTGTGTGCATGTCTAAGGGTATTTATTTATTTACATTCTGTTTTGTAATAAAAATTAAAGATTACGTGAATGTAGTGATGTGTTAATAATTTCAATAATTGTTTCGACATTTTTTTTAATACAAAAATGACGAAAAACGAAATAATATAATGACTTTAATAAATTTTATTATTTCGTTTTTCGTCATTTTTTTTTTTTGCATGATTGAACTTTAATAAATTTAAATTCAATCATGCAAATTAGCTCCACTATACACTTTCAATTTATTTATACTAAAATATCGAAAAATATAGCTTATTTTTTTACATCTGGACGATTACAATTTGTATTCGCGTATTGTCACTGCTTATCGCGATGGAGACTTATATCCTGAAATATTTGTATCGAGAACTAGTTATATTGAGAATTAATTATACAAATTAATTAAGTATGTACATGAAACAACAAATTTAAAAAACACTATTGAAAATACCTATGTCTTATAGAAAAACTGGGTGATAGGAACTGTCCAAAGTTTATACAGAGTGATTGATAATTAGCTACATTTCTTTGGAAGAGTAAACTAGAGTTAATTTCCGGTACATTAAGTCTTAAAGCGCGTCCGAAACAAAGAAGTCCTAAGTATCGAGTAATATACCGGCGAGCTAGTTTCTTTCCTACTAGCTTTTCGCCCGCGGCTTCGCCTGCGTGGAATTATTGCGGAAATTTGTTTATCCCGCGGGAACTACTCACTTTATTGGGATAAAAAACCGCCTGCGTGGCTCAATGTAAACAACATTGGGTTTACGATTCGGTGGTCGCGGGTTCGATCCCCAGCGGGGTACATGTTTAAGTACTCGGTTTGGTTGGTGGTAGCGGGTATTTTAAATATCCGCCTGGTTACCACCATCGTATCTAAATCTGCCACCAGGCAGTAATGTTAATAGCATTGTTGTGTTCCGGTTGTCAAATGTATTGGGGTTTCCGGGTCAGTACGCTTCCACCTTCGACCTCATCTTCACTTAACATCCGGTGTGATTGAGGTCAAGTACCAATATGCATAAAATATCCTATGTCTTAACTATAATAAATTCCATCCAAATCCATTCATCCGTTTCGCCGTGATTGAACAACCAAACAAACAAACAAATAAACAAACATTCAAACTTCGCATTTATAATATTAGTTACATTTCCCTCGTTAACCAACTTTAAGACTTCACACGGTTTCTGCACCATTAGGTTTGATCTTCTCCGATCTCAAAGTTGCGCAGGAGCAGAGCACGATGGATTCAATTTATCGTTTGTTTGTAATAGGATTAACCTTTGCTACATATAAATCTACACAGGCAATTTAATTGTATAACGTTGATTTATACAATTTATTGTTCAGAGTGCCTCTACAAGGTCTCTACTTAACTACCAGGCGATATGTATACTACGCCCGTGTGTACACACTTGGCGTACGAAGGTTGTTTTTTCTAGTTGGAGAGCTCAAGGTTGACCTGAATTTATGTGTTAAATGACTGTGTAGTAACACCATTATTATCTTAAATTCATTAGAACCGTTTAAAGTTTTATTATGACGTTCTAGTTATTTGTTTTTTTTAAGGTACTCTCTCAGACTAAAATAGTTCGATGGAGTTAGTACGTTCAGTAGTGAAAGTCCTGTGGCTGACATGATTTATCTTTTTTTATGCAAAACGGGTTAGCACTTGACCTCAATCACACCTGATGTTAAACAAAAAAAAAACCTTATGCGCTAAAAATAGTGATAGGCACAATGTTATACAAGGAATAAGAACCAGTTATCTGTTTATGTTAGCCGACTTCACAAAGTTAGGAAATCCTTCAAAGGGCAATGTATACGCTTTTATAATAAGGTTCCAGTAGATATTCAAAATTTACCTTTAAATAAATTTAAAGAACCATAAAACAGAAATTAAAAAATTTAAATCACTGACTATTTGAATGATAAGCAAGCCTGTACATGTCTGATTATTCATATATAATTATCAAATCACAAATTGTAACCCATAATCTGTTTAAAAGAGCAACCCTAGAGTTTCTTGCTCGTTCTTCTCTGGGGAGTCAGTTTGGTGAATGAGCAGTAAATTTAAATGTAATATTAATATTAATAGTGACTTTTACAAGTGACAATTTTATCCTATGAAATAAAATATTTTGATTTGATTTGATTTGAATGAGGCCGATCGTGGACGCGCACTGACCCGGAAACCCCATCTTATTTGGGGGACTGGCTATCTAATCTTTGACAACGAGAACACAACAGTGGATATTAACATTGCTGTGTAGCGGCAGACTTAGATAAGACGGTGGTAGCTACACATGCGGACATTTTGCCAATGACGTACCACCAACCAAACAGAGTACCAACATGTATCTATCCTGCTGGGAATCGAATCCGCAACCCCCCCATTGCGCCACGGTGGCAGTGATAATTATTTACTTAGTAATACTCTATTTGTTGTCGAGAAGCGGGACCACTCAAGTATTTACCTATAGTCTTCTGAGTTTACCACAGATGTTATTAAATATTTGTTCACCTACATTATGAATGTCGCCACACATTATTGTGATTCTATTTTATTTATTTAGGACTAGATTTTTGCCCGCGGCTCCGCCTCCGCGGATTAACTGTATTGCGAATATGTTTAATTTGTTTATCCCGCGAGAACTACTCGCACTTTATCGGGATAAAATATATGCTGTTTTAATCCGTTATGCACGCTTTCATTTGTATCTACTATAATTATCTAGTATCCATAAAACAAGCTTCGTTGCTTAATGTAGAACTAGATTGCGCTAGGTATGTATGTCAAAAGATATTTATATATATTTTAATTAATTAATTATTAGTAGGTAGGGACCTAATGTCTCTACTTTCCGGCCTCGATTTAACCTCTTGGTACGACACGACATTCACCTTTTCTTTCACAAGTAATTGCGCCTAGGTCTTCACCTTCCTCACTTTCCCTCAATATTTCCCTCAATTATGTTCTTCAAAAAAATATCATGTCGTATCAAGTGACCTATAAATCTTTCCTCTTCGGTTCTCAACGTGGCTAACAGGCATCTCTTCTCTACCATCATTAACACCACCGAAAGTAGAGAGACATGGTCATTATTCCACCGATAAGACCATAGCCCTTTTGAAGTGCCAAGTGTCGTTAGATTAGTCTTGGTTATTTAGATTTTTTTTTATTTTTTAAGACGAAAATAAACTCGAGGGCAGCTCCCGGAACACGATTTTTGTTTTTTTTTTTCATAAAATTTAAACACTCTAACTTAAAGTCCAAGGCTGTCTTTAAAGTGAATTTTATAATAACTTCTGCGCTTAGCTTGTCAACTTTGAACTTATTATTATAAAGTGGAATATTTTTAACGTAAGTTGAAAATTTTGAAAACCCTCCAGACACTAAACATTTGCCGGATAAATAAAGCACCTGTTTTAAATTGAAATATATTGGAAAAGGGCTGAACCAATTCCGTCTTGGCTCTACAATGTCACAGGCAGACAGGCTTCAAAATTATAACACCCCTCATTTTACGTCGGGAGTTAAAGAAACAATAGTAATAATCATTGTCTGTCCCGCGCTCCAGTTTCGCAGCGATTGGGTCGAGCGAACCAAATCGATTGATCTCGCATCAGCAATCGATCATAACGCGGCTGCATTGTGAATCGATTCGTAATCGTTACATTTACGGAAACGGTTGAAGTGTTCATTATCTGCCTGTATTATTGTCTAATAGTTTATCGAGAGTGTAGGTATTGATTCATTTCTTTTATTTCATGCACAACGGGTTAGGAGTTGACTTAAATCACACGTGATGTTAAGTGAAGCTAAGGCAGAGAGTGGAAGCGTAATTATTACAATTTACGTAATTTCAAAAGATATTTTTGGTTGGTAGTAGGGCATTTTAAATGTCCGCCTGGCTAGCTACCACCATCTTATATAAATCTGCCGCCAAACAGCAATGTTAATAGCATTGTTGTGTTCCGGTTGTCAGAGATAAGATAGCCAGTCCCTCAAATTGGGGTTTCCGGGTCAGTACGCTCCCACCTTCGACCTCATCTTCACTTAACATCAGGTGTCATTGAGGTCAAGTACCAACCCGTTGTGCATAAAAAAAATGTTTACGGACTGATGATGATGATGAAGTATTTCAAAACCATAAACCCGACTGCAAAATCCGTCAAGCTATTCGCTGGAATGCTAGGAAGTCCGATTACTTCGTATTTAGCGAGCGCCATTTTGGATTTTTTTTTAATTATTTTGGAAAATCTATCTTACGACACTCTGGGAATCGAATCTAGCAATACCTTTCAGTTGTTTATGATAGGTGGTAATATTATTTATATCTAGATAATTCAATAATTATTAAATGTACAGTCAAGTGAATAGAAATTTGACCCCGTGCATTTGAAGTAATTTTTAATGTGAACAGATGGTCATGTTTCGTTGCGCAGTTGAGTGTACTTCTAAATATTTTATCCGCAGCTTGTGAAATTTTTCAACCGACCGATATTTTGCGCTTTACGTTAAAATTTCAATTTGGAATGATATTAATTACGTTGGTTTACCTATTTACGTAAACCGTAGCCTTCTCTTCGCTGACTTCACGCGATAATTTCAATAAACTTGTGCATTGGTCTGGAACGATTATCATTTAGTAGGCATTGAGTCATTAGAAAACCGTTTTTTTTTCCAATCAAGAATTCATTTTTTATTGTAGCTTTCGTGAACATTACTAAATGATTTTTGTATTTCTCTTTAACACCCCGAAAACTCTTAAAATATAGTGATCTCAAAATGAAAGTAGGTAAACACTAATGACTATTTTTTATTTTTATCCGACTGCCCAAGGAATGAGAAAGAAAGAAAGAAAAAAGAAACTGTTTATTCGCCACTTCGACACATATACAACAATTGTTAGGCAAATAAAATAACAGAACACTCAGATAAGTGTCGCAGCAGCGAAAGGGAAACGAAACATTTACCCCTCGCGGATTCGAACCCGCAACCGTTGGCTTCGCTGACAGGGTCACTATCCATTACACCAATCGGTCTATAATAATAAGTCTATACTAGATATATTGTTGTAGAAATATATATATACATTTTCTACAATATTTCTATATTTTAGTCGTCAGGGTATAATTTTCCATTGTTATTTAGTGATTTAGTTGGTTTTTCTTAACATAAGCAAATAAATAATAAAATATGTATCAAAAAAAGTGTATGAAAATTTAGATCGTTTCGTCTTAATAAGTAGGCATATTCTTGAGATACTGTCCAAATTTTTTCATATGAGATTACTAATCCATCCATCAGTCATGGCGTGTACTAATTTGAACAGATGAGCCGAGAAATCTCTAAGGTTACTGACTGACTAACATATGTTAGTAACTCACGGCAAACTAACTTGCCCTCGATTTGCAAACGGTTATCGGATATGGGATGAGGTAATCGCTCATTGTGCTAATAACATTACACGATAGGGTTGTCACATGATCCAATCGTATGTAGGATTCATATTTATAATGAGGATGATATTTTCCGAAATGCTTCAAAGACATGTCATCAACTTTTATTAAGATCAATAATAAAAATTTTCGGACATGTAAACTTGTATACGAAATTAATAATAATATAAATAATAATAACTATTTCGGACACTTACACCAATCATCTAGTCCCAAACTAAGCAAAGCTTGTACTATGGATACTAAATAACGGATAAACATACATAAATATTTATATAAACATCCATGACTCAGGAATAAATGTTCATATTCATCACACAAACATTTACCCGTCGCGGGATTCGAACCCGCAACCGTTGATTTCGCTGACAGGGTCACTATCCACTACACCAATAGAAAAACAACTTCAAATTGTCAACTGCTCAAGATACGTAAGAAAGTAAAAATATGGCTATTGTCTAGGGATTTTGAAACTGAAATATTGCCACTACCTATCCTATGCAGTATAACATAAAAAAGTAATGAATACAGCCACACACACATACAAACCACAGACACTTACCTACACAACACACACACACACATAACTTTTGTGCAAATGTCGTTTTTTATTATTCCATTGAGGAGTTAGCAGCTGATGCTTATAACACGAGTATTTTTAATGCTTAGCATGAGCATCAGCTGGGAACGTACTTTTAGAAATCCTAATGAATATTACAAAATTTTACCGGTTGTACACTACTGTATTTACTTGTAGTTAAAAATAAATTATTCTTATTCTTATTATCTTGCTTTTATGATAATAGTACATAACATAACGACCTTTAGCCCCAAATGGTGGTCACAGATATCCCAAACATTAGTTTGGGTGTTCTAAAAGTGCTTGTAACGCCAACTTTCGAATATAATTTAATAGCTGTACACATAAATACAATATTGTTCCTTTGTCGACTTCGAGACTCCTTTTTAAATGTCCGTGGCAAGAGATCTTCTCTTTACTAGTACTTTAGTACTTTAGTAGTACTTTAGTAGAGTGGAGTATCAAATCAAAAATCAAATCAAAAATAGCTTATTTCCTTTATTACATATTGGCAATATAAGTTGTAGGATCCTCCTTTTAAGCTTAGAAAAGCCTATACCTACTACAGAACCACTCCTCCATATCATAGGTTAGCAAAGGTTTTTTTTTTACAAAACAAAATGTCTTATAAAATTTATTATATATAGTCGTAGAGTATGTGCCTAGTCGAGCGTTTTCTATGAGTGGTAACCCTAATTTTACACTTGCTTGCACATATTTCAGATACAATGTTTATTCAAGGTGTGTTAGTAGGGTTGTCATTATATGAGACAAGTTTTTAAGCAATTTTGTAATAGGTATTTCAAATGATGCAGTGGTATAACAATTCATAATTTGGAATATATTCGCCCTGAAATAAAAGTAGCATTGGACATACACACAGCCCCATCTAGTTCCACATTAAGCGACTAGGCTTGTATTATGTTATAGCAGTTCTCGTTATTCAATTCGAATACATATCGAATCCGAAATACTCAGCTGAGACAATTTGAAATTGACCGCGACGGACGTTCGATCCACCATCAGCGTACGCCCGATTAAGTTGACTAAGGGATAATAAGCACAACAATAGATAGCGAGCCCAGTGACGTAAATTCCAAAAATCACAGTCATTCATCGTCATCATATCAGCCACAGGACGTCCACAGCTGAACATAGGCCTCCGCCATAAAATTCCAGAGTGACCAGTAGATTGCGTTGCCCAGTGACGTAACTTCCAAGAAGTTACAATCGCCAACCCTATAGCAAAGATTAGAGCTTCAATGGAATCCGATACAAATTGTGGCAAGAGGAGAGGCTTATCTTTAGCAATGGACTTCTGTTAGGCTTATAGGTTCAGAAAGGGGGTTCTATAGACTTGTGACGAGGTAGAGGTTTATCTGCAAGAATGGACTTAAAATTACGAATAGATATTTTATCGGATTTGTACCCGTATTGTGAATGAACGATAATAGAGTTTTTGTCGACGACCTGAAAATATATTTTATAAAAGACCGAATGGGACAGTTCGTATCTAAATGATCCAAAAAACCCTAAAAATCGATTTGTGTTCGTTTTGAGGTTTTTTGAGAAGTTGATTGCGAACGTCATTTTACTTTGAAGTATGTACGGCGTCGGTGGCTCAGTCTCCCAATTTAGGAGGTCCGGGTGCGATTCCGGGTGAGTTTTAAAATTTAATTTAATTACTTATGTGCATTTATTCGATTGCTCTTAAACGGAAACATCATGAGGAAACCTGCATGCCTAAGAAATAAATATTCAAAGGCATGTGAAGATATACCAGGGAAGGTTTATATCCCTGCAGTTGGATGGTAACGGGCTGATGATGATGATGTACAAGACGATGGACAAGAATATAATAATAATAATAATAATAAATAATAAAAATACTTTATTGCTCATCGATCAGTGAGGCCTTTTGAGTCCCGCGCAGGTACAGCCCTGTCGCACGGGGCATCTCAGATATACCATACAATCTAGTAGGTAAGGAAACTAAATTAAAACTAACTTAACTAACTAAGGAAATGTGGATCAATCACAGGACAATCTTTGACACAAGCCTGCCTGCTATATGTCAGCGTTTAGCAACGAACCTGTATGTTTTATAAAGTGAAGTGCCTGTGACTATTATTGTAAAAAACTTAGGTATTGTGTAAATTTAGTATTGGTATTAGTGTTGTAAAATAATTTGATTTCTATTTACATTTATAACAATTTAGTTTTAGGTTCTCCTTTTGTGATTATTTCTATTCATTTATTAGTTTTTAATAATCTATGCTACTCCACGTCCCTGGAAACGCAGGGCTATCCAGTAGCGAACCAACGGAAAATTATATACAGTGCCCCAGATGCCCCCAGCCTCGCTTCTTCAAAGGACGAAGGGGTTTAAATATACATTTAGGCAAATTGCATCAAAATCGTTCTGAAATCCCGTCCTCAGCGCCAAATTTTACGTCTACCGATCCACATTTAGTACCTGACACCCCCTTTTGGAAATCATTAAGCTGTTTAAAACGATCTGCACCAATCCTTAAACGCATTCCGAGAGGTGCGAGGATTGTTGTAGCCCAAACTCTGACAGATTGCATCAAAAAAGTAACCCGGGAAAATACAATTAAAGCCTGGGAGCATCTGCTCACCTTCCCTTACCGAATCCTACATATTGAAAAAAAAATTGACAACACTAAAAAAACCCTAACTTCCCGCCTAAAACAAAATTGTAATAATCCTATTTCTTTAGCGCATGGACATTCACGCTCACAATCTAACTACAACATTTTTAAACATGTGGAAGGTAAAGTAAGTGATGGTGACATTAGGGGCGCCGCACGAATTCTTTTTTCTTCTGATGCAGTTGCGCCTGATTCTGCCGATACACTTGCTGCCCTACGTAGCAAACATCCTCAGCCTTCAGCGGATCTTCTCTTGCCCAATGCCCCCAACAGTGCGGATGCCGCTCTTGTAGTCTCGACCGATGCGGTTCGTAAAGCTGTTTTCACATTTAATACTGGCTCTGCTGGGGGCATTGATGGCCTGACGCCACAGCACCTTAAGGACCTACTCGGTAGTGGTTGTGGGGATACCGGAGATAGCCTGCTAAAAGAGCTAACGGCATTAATAAATCTAATGTTGACAGGCTCGGTCGCAGATGCCGTCACCGATATCTTGTATGGGGCGAACCTCATAGCCTTGAACAAAAAAGGCGGTGGCGTCAGACCGATTGCCGTTGGCACTACGTATCGTCGCCTGACAGCCAAACTTTGCTGCAGGAGCGCGGCTGAACAACTAGCCAATTATTTTCAACCAATTCAGTTAGGTTTTGGCTCGAAGGGTGGCTGTGAGGCGTCGGTACATGCTCTTCGAACCTATCTAATGGGTCAGGATTGTGAAGTGCTGCTGAAAGTTGACGTAAGGAATGCCTTTAATTCAGTCGATAGAGGTGCCTTACTGACCCAAGTGCAATCAAAGCTGCCCTTTGCTTATAAGTTTTTATGGCAATGTTATAAAGAGCCATCCAAACTAATTTACAAAGATAATTTATTACATTCGTCCGTTGGGTGTCAGCAAGGTGACCCGCTCGGGCCGGCTGTCTTTGGTCTAGCGATCCATCCCATTTTAGAGAAATTGAGATCAAAATTTAATGTTTGGTACCTTGATGATGGAACTATTGGTGGTGAAGCGTCAACGGTGTTGGAGGATTTGCGGGTCATGATTCGCGAATTTGGCGCCATTGGTTTGGAACTAAATTCAGCTAAATGTGAGCTGTATATCCCAGAGTCATGCCCGGATAAATCAACAATAGCATCATATTTTAATGCTCTGGCGCCAAATATTAACATTGTCGACAAGAGCACGCTTCATCTTCTAGGGGCACCAATTTTTGATGAATCCTTTCCCTCCTTTATAGACCACAAAATTCAAAATTTTATAGAAGCGTCAGATCGCCTTCAGAACATCAGTACCCATATAGCTTATACCATCCTCCGTTACTGTCTCTTCGTACCACAATTTACGTATGTTTTACGGTGCTGTCAGTTATGGAAACACGATGATTTACTTTATCGACTCGATAACACCATTAAACAGTCGCTAGTTACCATGCTCAATACGAATTTCGAAATCAATACATGGACCCAGGCCTCCCTACCGATCAGGTTTGGGGGTCTCGGAATCCGCAAAATTTCCAGTGTTTCATTACCTGCTTTCCTATCCTCTGTTCACAGCACGCAAACGTTGGTAAGTAAAATCTTGAGCTCAGGTTCCAACGTTTGCGAGGTGGCATACTTATTTGAGGCCAGGAATGCATGGACGTTGGCCTGCCCGAGGACTGAGTTTCCGACTATTCCTTCGTCACAGAAAATGTGGGACGAGCCGCTCTGCAGGTTGGTGCGGGATAACCTTATTAACACGTCAACCAACCCCGCAGAACGCGCTCGCCTCCTAGCTGTCGGCGAATGGGAGTCGGGTTTATGGCTTCAGGCCCTTCCATCGACTAATATCGGTACGCTACTGGATCGCTCCACGTTTAGAGTCGCCACGGCCCTTCGCTTAGGCGCCCCCTGCATGACCCCTCATGAGTGCAGCTGTGGACATGCGGTGTCGCAACTCGGCCACCACGGTTTGTCATGCTGCAGGAGCGCTGGGCGTTTTCCACGTCATGCGGAATTAAACGACGTTATCCGCCGGGCCTTTACCACGGCTGGGTCCCCCGCAATCCTGGAACCTAATGGACTGGCGAGGGATGACGGCAAAAGGCCGGACGGTATGACCCTCGTGCCTTGGAAACTGGGAAGGTCTTTGGTATGGGATGCAACCTGCGTCGATACCCTTGCTCCTTCCCATCTTCCAAGTACAAGCGGTACAGCTGGTTCCGCTGCCGCCTTGGCAGAAAGCGTTAAACGACGCAAATATGCCGGTCTCAGTGGAGACCACCTATTTGCGCCGTTTGGTGTAGAAACGCTTGGGCCGTGGGGACCGGGTGCTCACACTCTTTTTAGGGAGTTATCTGAGCGTCTGGTTGATGCATCCCACGATCGGAGGGCTGGCCTATATTTTGGTCAAAGACTCAGCCTCGCTATACAGCGAGGCAATGCGGCCAGCCTTCTGGGTACCTTTCCATCAACCAGAGACTTGGGGCTAGTTTTTTATTTGTGATATTTTAATAATAAATTGTATATATATTGTATTGTATTTAACAATCAATATTATGAATCTTGTATGCAGGATAATAAGATTTCTGTATTGTCTGTATGAATAAATAAATAAAATACTAAGGAAATTAAAGGAAAATAACTATAAATTTAGAAGACCCCAGAAAGACTATCATGCATCCGAATACACCTAACAACTGTATTAATATCTTTCTTCTTTATTCGACAAAAATCACACCAAGAATTTTGTACATATTTACAAAACGAAACAGTAAATACACATGTACAAATAAAAAATATATATATATATATATATATAAAACACACATTTACAAATAAAAAATTGAAATTCTTTCTTCTTGAAATTGTATTCACTGATTTTCATCAAACATGGCTTAGATTTAGACAAAGACTGATCACACACACCTTGTTAGCCACACATGCACACGCATGCCACACAAACACATAACACCCGTTGTTTTTCGTCCGGGGTTAAAAACGTAGCTCGTATCGCACTAAAACTATTTATAGATAAAAACTAGATTTCTTTGCTATTTTTTCCTGCTATTTTCATATATTATTTTAATAAAGTAATAACTTTGCACGAAACATAGTACCTATGACGACGTAAAATTAGTTTGAAGGCAAAGCGGAGACACAGATTACTAATAAGTCACTAAAGTAAGCGGAGAGCAATAAATGAGAATAATCCAGTGGATAGACTAGTGAGCGTTAGGAGACGGTTTTCGCCATGAATGGTCCTCTATAGGGTTTTGATGATGATATCACGTAGTTATGAAGGTTATGAGACACATAAGTAATTTGTCTACTGTCAAATTACTAGAGAACTTCAAAATTCTCGATCTAAAAAGGTACATTAATAATAATAATAAATATTTCGGACACTTACACCAATCATCTAGTAGTAAATGAGAATAATCCAGTGGATAGACTAGTGAGCGTTAGGAGACGGTTTTCGCCATGAATGGTCCTCTATAGGGTTTTGATGATGATATCACGTAGTTATGAAGGTTATGAGACACATAAGTAATTTGTCTACTGTCAAATTACTAGAGAACTTCAAAATTCTCGATCTAAAAAGGTACATTAATAATAATAATAAATATTTCGGACACTTACACCAATCATCTAGTTCCAAACTAAGCAAAGCTTGTGCTATGGATACTAGGTAACGGATAAACATACATAAATATTTATATAAACATCCAAGACTCGGGAATAAATGTTCGTGTTCATCACACAAACATTTACCCCTCGGATTTGAACCCGCAACCGTTGATTTCGCTGATAGGGTCACTATCCACTACACCAATCGGCCGTCAGTTAAAGCACGACATACAATCATTTTATTTGAATCGACTCTTTAGACATTCGTTCTCAAGGTAATATAGGAAATGGGATATATATACGAGTATACATCTCTTGGTGTACGTTGGATCATTAAAACAATGAACAGACGGAAATGGGAAGTCAATGAGCAAAAGCGTGGGAAACCCCACGTAACCTACATAGTTATGGTTGTTTAGTATTTGCGGCTACTAGAGGTACGATCGGAAGACCAAAATGTTACCGGGTCAGGCTTCCACTTTTCCTCATTTTCACTTAACATCACCTGATTGAGGTCAAGAAAATCTCATTTATGGGGAATGGCTGTCTTACAGTGGCGTGCACATCGTTTTGTCACAGGGTTGGCAGAATGATATTAAATAATAATAATAAATATTTCTGACACTTACACCAATCATCTAGTCTCAAACTAAGCAAAGCTTGTGCTACGGATACTAGATAACGGGATAACGGATAAACATACATAAATATTTATATAAACATCCTAGACTCGGTAAGAAACTGGCCACTCGTTTATTTTCTAACGTAAAAAACCACGACTCTTAATAATAGTCAATTTAAGTCGAAATTGATTCCTCAATTATTTATTAGTGAACAAATAACTGCGAGTAATTCGCAGTTAGATCATTTATAATCACCTTTTTACAAGCAGCCATTATGTTCAATTTAGGTATATTTGTTACTAGTTGTTTTATAATGACGTTGGTAATTGGGCTCAAATTACCAATTACATTGAGTCAAGTTTAAAGTTCTGTTTATACGCTTGTATCACTCAAGGTTAAGAGGCTGTGGGGATGCGAGTAGGCAAATGAGTGACGCTCTCAGACTAGATGGAGCCACGATATGCACACGGCTGGAAACAAGTGGATGGGTAACCATGCGTCCTGTGCAGATATTAGACCATGCACACCAAAAAGTTGCTAGACCATGTTTCTAAAGCTTAGGTACTTGGCGACGGGACATATGATGGCCGACGTCCTGGCGAAGCATTTAGCTAGAGGAAACATAAACGTTTTGTTAAGGTTCAGCTGCAACAAGCCAGGCTCAAGCGGCCGTGTTGAGGTTTCAAAACCCCAGAATCCTGTCTGGTTTGCAAGGTTTTTTTATATATTGATGGAGGTTGTCAACTGTCTCTTTGTCGATGAAAAATTGTACGTAAATTGTTATAAATAAAATAAATAAATATTTGGGGCACTTACACCAATCGTCTAGTCCCAAACTAAGCAAAGCTTGTCCTATGGAAACTAGATAACGGATAAACATACATAAATATTTATATAAACATCCATGACTCGGGAATTCATCATACAATTCGAACCCGCAACCGTTGGTTTCGCTAACAGGGTCACTATCCACTACACCAATCGGTCGTCATATATTCTTATATTCTTCTATTGCTAATTTATACCTCCAACTTCAGTCATCTCCTGAGATATCTTGATCGATGGAAGGTCTAGAAGATGTACCAGTAAGAATGCATAGTTCTGTCTTTTCAGGGAAAAATATCACTAATAACATATTTATTTACTAATAAAACAAACTAAACTGCTTACATATAACATACACCAAAAATTCAGAATATAAAAAATTCGAAGGAAATTTATAAACCAAAGGCTCCAAAACACGTATTCAGCCCCGAAAACTAAGTAAGGTAGAAAACGTGTTGAAGATCTCTATCATGCACCCAGGGGAGGGTACCCAGGGGGCAGGATGGTTCAATGGCAATAGTGATGCGTTGGCCAAGGTAACTGCCAGCTCTACGATTGCCAGATACCTCAAGTACTAATAATAATTTAAAGATGAAGAAGAGGTATCGAAATGATATCAAACTAAAACTCTTTGAACTTCTTACTGGTAAAAGGTAATTTATGATTGGGATACAATCGCAATTGCGTCAGTTGGCGCAAGAGATATTAGATTTTTGATCAGTCTTCCAACCTAGCACCATGAGTGCCCTGTTAAATTCAATCAGAGGGCGGAGTGTGTGTTTTGATTCGACTTAACTTTACTACCTCGTTCACGTTTACGTGACGATTTGTATGAAGAAATGTGCAGCGCGTCTAGCGGATAGTTTGCAAAACGATTTTTTTCATAGATACTTTTGGCGTAAACACGAATGCGATGGTAAAGTTAAAAACGAGACAAAAATCACACACCGCGCGTTTGAATACAGTCACAAATAACTTTAATGGCGAGCTAGAGTTGCGATGTAGTCGCTCGTCTGTGTTTGATCTCATACTCAGATGATCATTGACCAGATGTTAGTTGACATCGAAAATTAGTAGACTTCCAGTGAGAGTGTGTTGACGTGACGACTTTACAGCAATAAGACACACCACGGCTCAGTTTACAAGCGAAGCTTAGATCGACGATGACTACACTGCGTAGGATGGAAGTGACGGCTCTACCACCTGAACAGTATTATCGGTAGTCGATTTGTGTCAGACTGGCTACCGTACTTGACAGTCAAGCTGTCTCTGTAGGCCACCGACTTGGCTTCAAGACTACCTTCAATTGAAAACAACGGCCCGATTATTTAACCGTACTATCTAATTTAATAGCGAAAGCGACTGCGAAACGAGTAATGGGGATAACGTATCTTAAAGCATTGTCTCTAGTTTTTTATATCTTCTGCACAGCCGCCAATTGCTGCTGCAGGAGATTCGAAGCAGTATTATGCTTTCGATGTATTTTTTTCACTACGAAATGCTGGTAGAGTAATGCCTTTCTCAGCTTTGAATTAATAATTATCACAAGTTATACAATTGTGGAAAATTATCTATATTACGTTTTAAAAACGAACAGCGACATCTAGCGATAACTTATTGGAACTCCAAATGTTACTCTATGTTGGATAATAGGAAACTAGAAGATGGACCACCGGCAGGGCATTTCATTCCTTAATTATCTAGACTTAAGTATCAACCTACGTATCGTAAAAGAAGCAAAACAATCCGACCTTTCACCGTCTTTAACGTAGACCGCTCTACCTGGATTCTATTTTATAAACTGGATATGTTACGCTTGACTTCATATCGGTCTCGCTAAAACCTTAAAAAATTTTATAAACCATGAGGATATCTATACTAAAATCATTAAATAGGTACAGTCTGAAACAGATAAATTCAGAAGTTGTCAGAGGTAAGATAGCCAGTTCCCCAAATAAGATGGGGTTTCCGGGTCAGTACGCTTCCACCTTCGGCCTCATCTTCACTTAACATTAGGTGTGATTGAGGTCAAGAGCTAACTCGTTGTGCATAAAAAAAAATAGCTTTTAACACAAATGTTTTATTTAAATAAGGATGATATCTTCTCCTGGGCGTTTTCCAAATTACAGTTACAGTTAATAGCATATTAGCAAGCAGTTAGAAGATTCCAAGTTCGAATCCTGGCAGAGTCGTGAGGTGTTGGCAATTTTCGAGAGGGAAAACGTATATTAATTGCCCGTTAAGGCTTCGAATCAATACATTATACTAAGACCCACGTACACGGGGAAAGGGAGGTGACACACTCATTACAAAAGAAAGAATATTTTATTTAAATATTTATCTAAGGGTGACGTAGGTATTAGTTATAAAAGAAATGACGTAACTCATCATTAGTGCAATATTGTTCAATTGAATTTGGTAGCAAAATTGAGCTAGAATTACACAATCAATTATAAAAATGCATTAAACCCTTTGACGGTATATTAAATAAAAAACATCACTTACGTTTCTCAGGACCCTGCCCCATAGCCGAGCCCAGCAAGGCCAGCAGAACGAACAAGCACAGTTCCCGCCCACCCATCGTGACGTCACTGCTGCTTCTGGAACGTCTTGAACTAGAACGGCTGGACTTCTCGAACCCGGTCACGCGCACATCGGTTCACGTCTACGGCGAAAAGGCTTTACGTTAAATATAATAAACTTGCTAGATACAGTTAAAGTGACGTAGATAAGATAAAATTATCTTCAGTGATTAATTAAGGTAGGAAAAATACATGTAGTCACGAGATGAAGGGCCGTAGTGGGGGGATATGGAACTAGTACGCTAAATTATGGCTTCGATAATAACTGGGTCGTTAGATAAGTAATTTGTTTAATAAAAAAATCTAGACTTAGTGTTTTTAAACAAAAACCTCGAGAGGCGCAAGACCCTGGGTTACGACTACGAATTTCTGCCCTTTGGGCTCTACAAAGGGTTGAAATGCGTCGTCTCAGAATCTTCAAAGTATCGGGTGATCAGAAAGCTGGCATCTACATAAGCCTGGCAATACAATGTGGTAGCGTCGCTAGCACACTGCCTCAAACTAGTGACGGAGCATGTGTGCTACCTAAGTGAACGTATATGTTCTAGGGCACTTTTATAGTATGTTTTTATGTATTCTTGTATTACGTATTTACTGTCATTGAGTTTAATGACGTTACAATTATTGTATTGTATACTCAGTTACTGTATATAATGTGAATTTCTTTTTGATCTCGTTAAAGGAAGTTAACACTTCGACTGTTTCTTTTGTCTGCAATATCTCCGACATTTGAGAACCTAAAGAAATCGTACTAAACCGTATATGAAGGTGATTTACCAGAACATTTATTCTTCTATCCGAAAAATAGTGATAAGCATTACTTTAATTTGATATATACGGACAATTTGGCTACCCAATGTTCAGACTAAGTAAAGCTAATACATCATTAGAGAGATGTCGCAGGCAGATCGTTAAATTAGTCATTTCTTGAAATACCTAGGCGGATCGTCATGTACGGCGGATATTTGCTACATTATTGGTAACTGCGCTAACTAAAATCGGGTTGGTTAGATTGTTTTGAGGACCGAGGAGCCTCCCCTACAGTTAACGCAGTTTCCAATAATGTAGGAAATATCCGCCATATATGTATGGCTATGAATGTTTTTCATATGTGAAATGGCTAATTTAAATTTATCTGTGACAGAGACATTGTACACGCCTTTATACCTTAGGTTTTAGACTTTATGTCTCAAAGAATATTTACACAACTTTCACTTAATTGAGAAACACAACTTAACATTTAGTAAGTATTTTGTACCAACATTCCCAGAAGGGGTTGCTAAACTAATCACAAAGCAGTACTTATTACAAAACAAAAGTAAATTGAACAGTAAGATAAAAAATGTAGTGAGAGGGTAGGTAAATGTTTCAACACTTTTCTTCCATGGATATGGTATTAGATAGTGAGTGGTAAATTACGTATGCGGGTTGGCATGTATTTGTGTGTATGTACATCCTTTGAGTGATAATGTTATAGGATTTAGTAGTTACATATTGTTAATATGTTTTTATTTCCTGTATGTGGAAATAAAGAAAGAGTTGAGATTTTAAACTATTTAAGTATGTATATATAATTATTTGTATTTTTAATTGAGTAATTTATATGTTTGTATTTAGATATCTACGTGTGTTTACTGTAGCACCCAAATCATGAGCTATTTTTTTATTGTTATTAGTATTTTTTTTAAATCATTATTGTTTTTATTCTTATTGTATTAGGTAATTCTACAGAGTCTTGAATATGTTCCTTAAGACGCATTTTAAAGACATTTATTGAGGTAGATTCTTTTATATAATTTACCTTAAATCAATCAATCAAATACGCTTTATTGTTTAAATACGGAAGGTATATTTAAATATCTTATAGAAACTACAAATTAGACGGTCTTATCGCTAACAGCTGTTTATCGCTAACCTTCGTCAATCTAAAAAAAAAAATTTTTGCAACAATATTTGCAAAAAAGGTTGACTACCAAAACGACCAAGACGCTTGATCTACTTCTACCAACTCCCAAAAATATAAAATTGTATTAATTGCACATTTTTACTAAAAAAAAAGAAGAAAGAGAAATCCTGTAAGTTTATATATATATATAGGCCGCTTTATTTCCCACAGATGTTTTCCCTTTCTAAAGCGCCAGTAGGGTGACATACAAAGTGACAGATAAATGCAATAATTTCCAGTAGAATTAGGAAAAATCAACAAATGATAGCATGTATCGTTGTCATTTTTTGGCTGTTTTTTTTATGCGCGGCCGATTGGTACTTGACCTCAATCACACCTGATGTTAAGTGAAGATGAGGTCGAAGGTGGAAGCGTACTGACCCGGAAACCCCAACACATTTGGGGGACTGGCTATCTTATCCCTGACAACCGGAACACAGCAATGCTTTTAACATTGCTGCTTGGCGGCAGATTTAGATAAGATGGTGGTAGCTAGCCAGGCGGACATTTAAAATGCCCTACCACCAACCAAACCGAGTACTTAAACATATACCCCGCTGGGGATCGAACCCGCGACCTCCGGATCGTAAACCCAATGTTGTTTACACTGAGCCACGGAGGCGGTTCAAAAATGTATAGATTATTCGACTACACTACCACTCCCCGTATAATTTGTTGAAAGAATTTATACCAATGTTTCGCTCTGGTGGTTAGGCCGTCTTCACACGGCCGCCAGTGTACCGTTTCAAATATCACCCGATAAAGAAATAGTAAAAGTGGTTGAAATGGTCATTTATACGGGAAAATTTGGGGGAAATTGAGCATGAACAAAAGGCCTGTTTCGTGTTCAATTTGACGTGATGACAGATTGTCGAATAAGTATAATTTGGGAGTTGAATATTAAATGTAATTTGCGTGTAAGGCGACTATGGGACTTTCCAATATATATACAGGGTGAAATTTAATTCGTGTACTTTCTGTTTATTGGTAACTCAACTCCTGATTAATAACAACTTTCCGCTAGGAACCAGTCGAATTCGATAAAAAATTCTCGATACCCATATACACCCACATGCACACAACAGGAGAACAGGTAAATACATGTAAAAAAATCAAGTTGCATGCTATCATCAGCTATTTCTGCGAGTGATGTCTCTATACTCTAGGGCACTTAGTAATGGTCTGTGCTTTATCGCTTGTAGCAAGGCGGTTTTATCGCTTGTAGCAATATCTTCCAGACTACCGTGCCAAAGGAGCTCGCTGAGGAGCGTAAAGTAAAACTACAAACGGTACGATACGGCGACCTGTTTGGTGTAGTGGTTAAAAACTCTGACCACTATACCAAATGGTTGCGGGTTCAAATCCCGCTAGGGGCATATGTTTGTGTGATGAATACGGACATGTGTACCCGAGTTATGGATGTTTTCATTTATAATAAGTATTTATTTACAAAATAAATATATTTATGTAGTATATCAACCATCTGGTATCCACAACCGTTACCGTGGAACTAGATCTCGCTGTGTGTATATCTAAGGATATTCATTTATTAAAAAAAAAACGATTTATGTATTAATAATAATCAAATATCCAAACTTTCCCATTTATAATTAGTACTAGTCAGATATGGGCACAGTTTACTATACGGGTATAATACTGCAATTTATTATTATCTGGCTGCGGCGAAGCTAAATGAGGTCAATGTATTCAGGGCGTCATCGTCTGTATGTATGAATGTTATCACCTGTAACCAAAATACTATTGTACTTGCTGCGATAGCAAATAACGTCTTTACCTTTAATGACTTGACGATCAGTTTGGTGTAGTGGTTAGAAACTCTACTACTATACCGAAAGGTCGCGGGTACGAATCGCGCTAGGGGCATGTGTTTGTGTGATGAATATACGGTTCACGTAAATACGTAACGTACGTACGTTGGTTTACGTAAATAGGTAAACCAACGTAATTAATATCATTCCAAATTGAAATTTTAACGTAAAGCGCAAAATATCGGTCGGTTGAAAAATTTCACAAGCTGCGGATAAAATATTTAGAAGTACACTCAACTGCAACGAAACGTGACCATCTGTTCACATTGAAAATTACTTTAAATGCAAGGGGTCAAGTTTCTATGCACTTGACTGTACATTTAATAATTAGTGAATTATCTAGATATAAATAATCAAAATCAAAATCAAAATCAAAAAATGCTTTATTTTGTAGGTACACAGGGTACACTTAAAATAGTCAGATTTTACATTTTTAAAGCTACTGCTTGTTCAAAAGGCAATTTTCCCCTGAGAAGAACAAGCAAGAAACTCGAGAGGTCGCTTTTTTTAAAAAAAGGTTTTTATATTACAAAATTATTAATTATTATTTTATGTTATAATATTTGATTATTAATTGTGAAATAGCCTGGTTATGCGAACGGGCTGGTTATGTCCATGATTGTTTATCTTCTAAATAATCTGATATTTTATAATATGCTTTCTTAATAAGTTTCTGTTTTATAGTATCTTTAAATTTATTGAAAGGAAGATTTTGTATATCAACAGGAACTTTATTGAAAAAGCGTATACATAACCCTTTGAATGAATTACTGACTTTGTGGAGGCGACTTATGTGACCTGCAAGTTTATCTTTATTTCTTGTATTGACATCATGTTTATCACTATTTTTCCTAAATGATGTTATATTTTTTTTTACATATATTAGATTTTCAAAGATGTACTGTGACGAAAAGGTTAGAATATTATACTCTTTAAATCTATCTCTAAGTGACACTGCAGGTCTCAATTGATAAATTGCGCGAACGGCTCGTTTTTGTAAAACAAAGATTGTATTTATATCCGCGGCATTTCCCCACAGCAAGATACCGTAAGACATCAGGCTATGGAAATAACTAAAATATACTAATCTAGCAGTATTTACGTCCGATATTTGTCTAATTTTTTTGACTGCATACGCTGCAGAGCTGAGCTTCTTCGCCAATTTATGGATATGAGGACCCCATTGTAATTTGGCGTCCAAAGTAATGCCCAAAAATACAGTGGACTCAACAAGGTCTAGAGTGACATTTTTTATCATTATATTTGTGGGCACCTCCCTGACATTAGGCAGTACAAATTTAACACATTTAGTTTTTTTTTCATTCAGTAACAAATTATTTGCCGTAAACCATTCTACTATTTGAGAAATAGCGTTGTTCACGTCGTCATAATTTAATTTTAGTCTATTTACTTTAAACAATACAGAGGTATCGTCAGCAAACAATACTATTTCATGTTTATTCTTTACAAGGTTTGGCAAGTCATTTATGTAAACCAAAAACAAAAATGGTCCGAGAATGGAGCCTTGTGGGACGCCCATACAGACTGTCGACCCTGACGATGTATTGCCACTGATATCAACCCTCTGAACTCGGTTACTCAAATAAGAATTCAGAAGGTCGAGAGCTCGGCCGGTTACACCATAATGACGTAATTTCCTGATTAAAGTGTCGTGATGAACGCAATCAAAGGCCTTGGACAAGTCGCAAAATACTCCTATTGCATCCTGCGCATCTTCCCAAGCCTCAAAAATATATTGTAAGAGCTCGACACCTGCATCGGTTGTCGAGCGGCCCCTAGTAAAACCGAATTGTTTATATGACATTAGATTGTTACTGTAAAAATAAGTCGATATCTGATTTAATATAATTTTTTCATAGATTTTGCTGAGAGTCGGTAGTATTGAAATAGGTCTAAAATTAGAGGGGTCTGATGTACTACCGGCTTTAAATAAAGGTATGACTTTACTGTGCTTCATCAGATCAGGAAATATGCCATCATCAGTACATTTATTAAAGATATAAGCTAAGTGTGGTGAAACACAATCAATTACGGCACTAATAATTTTTACTGATAAACCATGAAGGTCGGCAGTTTTTTTCTTGTCTAAAGATCGAAATGCTTTTATGATGTCTATAGGACTTACATGATTAAATTTAAAATGGGAGTCACAAATCTCCACATTTTGTTTTAGTAGCGATTCAGCGAGTGTGGGACATGAATTCAGAGATTTTGTAGTTAATATTGGAATATTAGTAAAGAATTTTTCAAAAGCTTCTGCAACTTCTAATTGTGAAGTTAGAATTCGATCATTAATTTTTAATCGCGTATCAGGGTTACGAGTTTTAAATTTACCAGTTTCGCTATTTATAACTTTCCAAGTTGTCTTTACTATGTCCGCGCTGTTCTTTATTTTGTTATTTATAAAATTTGCTTTTGCAGTGGCACACGCTCGCTTGAATATTTTCGAGTATTGCCTAACATATTCAATAAAACTTTCGCTCTTATTATATGTCCTTTCATCATAAAGCTCATATAACTTTTGCCTACTTTTATGAATTCCCACCGTCGCCCAATCACTAAAAACGAGGGAATTGTTGATTTTGACAGATTTTGTTAAGAAAACTTTATTACATTCAGTTTTTAAAATGTCAAATACTGATTTATATAATACATTAGGATCGTCACAGTACGGTAGATAATCTAGTTTCGCAGTCACTTTACTCTTATATTGATCGAGTAGTGACTCAGTTACAGGTACGTATGATATATCTCTTTTCAGCGTTTTATTAATTGCTATGTTAAAAATCGCTAACTGACCACAGTGATCTGAACTTAATTTATTTAAAATAGATTTATCACTGGGTTGTAAATTCGAGAAAATGTTATCAATGCAAGTAGCTGATGTAGAAGCTATTCTAGTGGGCACTGAAAAAAGATTAGCAAGATTATAGCAACTGAAGAAAGATTTAAGTCTTCTGGTTTGAATGCTATCTTCTAATATGTTTATATTAAAATCTCCGCAAATTACAATGTATTTATTTGAATTACTAATTTTACACAGGATTTCATCCATGATTTTCTCAAATAATTCATAAGATGAAGAAGGGGGTTTATATACACATAATACAGTAAGCCGCGCAATTTCCACACAGGCTATTTCAATAGTTCGCTCAACAGAAAGGTTTACAATGTCGAGGCGCTCTTTAAATTTAATATTATTACGAATTAGAATGAGACTACCGCCTCGTATTGCCTTCCTCCTGCTGAACGAGCTTGCAATCTGGTACTCCTTGAAGCCGAACATGAGCTCACATTGCTTATACCAGTGTTCCGTTATACACAATACATCAGTGTTAGTGCAGCTCATGAACAGCTCCACCTCTAGTTCTTTGCCACTCATACCCTGAATATTTTGGTGTACCAGATTAATACATTTTTGAATTTTTAAACCATTTTTTTTTCTTTTTTGGGGTGTGGCAACCCTTTTATAATTATTTTTTTCAAACATATTTTTTATAATGCCAGAGGTGGTCTCTGTTGTCTTATGATTTAATTTAAATTATTTGGAATGATTTCCAAGGATTTATTAATAATTAATGGCTGCCCAATAGAGGCGCCTGTTGGGTCAGTCACTAAAGTGACTGAATTTAAAATAAAATAAGATAGCATATTTGCTAATTGTCTTCTAAAATATTTGGGAAGATAATAATTATCTCCTGTCACATAAAAATATTTGGAACTAATAAATTTATTAGTGTCAAAAAAATGAAATTTATTTTCATGACGACATGTCAGAGTGTGCAAGGTTAAATTTAAATTATGTCTAAAGTCATTTTCATTTTTTATTAAACTCTGGCTAAATGGAAATGCAAACAATAAAACCTTATGAACATTTTTTAAATTATTCAACTGAGAGAAATAATTTATCAGAGTTTTTTTATTTACATTTCCCCGTCGTCCTATAAGAATTATCAAAGTAGTATTCTCTTTAAAAGTCTTTGATAAGATCTTTTTTAATATAATTGAGTAGGTGGCACCAGGCATACAGTTATTAAGTATTGCCTGTCCCATATACTGGCTAAGTCGCAAACCCATGTCTTTACCAACTTCATCACTAAACATTTCTATGTTATGTTTTTTGCCGGTACACTGAGAGGAGGAAGTATGTCTATTCTCATCATATTCACATGGCAAATGTTACCTCCTATCCTAAACAACTGAAATGTATTGCTAGATTCGATACCCAGTGTGTCGTAAGATTCCAAAATAAATAAAAAATAAAAATCCAAAATGTGTACCCGAGTTATGGATGTTTTCATTTGTAATAAGTATTTATTTACAAAAAAATATATTTATGTAGTATATCAACCATCTGGTATCCACAACACAAGCCTATAGTTGCTTACTGTGGAACTAGATGGCGCTGTGTGTATGTCTAAAGATACCCGCCAGTACTCTGCTATTACAAAAGACTCTATCTTTTTATTGCTTTGAGTTAAACTTTTTACATATAGTTTATTAAATCTTATATAGCATGTCATGTCATCCTATTTTTTCCTTATGAGCTGCATAACCTTAAAAAGTATATGACAACTGCCTTTTGTCAAGTTCCTGATCCTCTATGTACACGTGACAATGATTACCGGCCATAATGGCCACAGACTCTGCGCCACAGGCCTGAAGATACGACCGTCGCATGCGCAAGTATCTCCGGTCACGATCTATCGTGATATAGATTTTTTGTTGCCTTCAAACCCGATACGGTATTGCGTAAGATTCTTTAGGAAAGTACTAACTTCTGATGGATGCTTTGCCCGGAATAGATTCGTATAAACCACGTTGTTTTTGCTTTTCATTAAGAGAGATTCTTTATACATTATAAGTATTATTAATTTAGAAAATTATGTACAAGGCCACCACACGGCAATAGTGTTAAATAATAATTAATTAATATATACTATATGCACAATTTTTCACATCGAAATAGCTGAATTCCATTGGTGAAAGCCACAGATAGACATTGAGTTCTAATTTATAATACAACATTTTTTGCGTAGTGGGTTTAAAAAGAAACCTGATTTCAATATCTAAGACAAGAAAAATAACATTCATGGAATTTTAAATTTTTTTGGGGTTCGAATCCCGCTAGGAGCATATTCCTAGCGGGATTCGAACCCGCAACCTTTTGGTATAGTGGCCAGAGTTGCTAACCACTACACCAAACTGCCCTTAGATTACGTAACTTCATCGGTATCGTCATCGATTACGTTGACCAATAAGAAACCGTCAAATTGCCGAGCGAGCGATGGAACAACCAATCACATGTCAGAACGTAATCGATGACGATAACGATGAAATTATGTAATAGAACCGCCTCCGTGGCTCAATGTAAACAACATTGGGTTTACGATTCGGAGGTCGCGGGTTCGATCCCCAGCGGGGTACATGTTTAAGTACTCGGTTTGGTTGGTGGTAGGGCATTTTAAATGTCCGCCTGGCTAGCTACCACCATCTTATCTAAATCTGCCGCCAAGCAGCAATGTTAATAGCATTGTCGTGTTCCGGTTGTCAGAGATAAGATAGCCAGTCCCCCAAATGTGTTGGGGTTTCCGGGTCAGTACGCTTCCATCTTCGACCTCATCTTCACTTAACATCAGGTGTGATTGAGGTCAAGTACCAACCCGTTATGCATAAAAAAAAAAAAAAAAAAAAAAGAACTCCAGGTCGTAGAATTGCGAATAAATTGACGCGCGCCTTGTATATCTGTTCATCAGTTTAAGAATAGTAAGAATATTATTATATACAATTTGTGATTCCACAAAACGAAGGAGAAAATATGTTCATGGCCATGCTTACTTATCATCTAATTTAGAAAAACCGTTTGTTTTTTATAGCGGGTGTTTCTAAAACAATAAAATTAGATATTATTTCTGTCTCTAAGGCCCGTATTACAGAACGTTACTCAAGTCGTGATCCATTCTTGAATAGAGATTTGAGACTGTTATTTTATAAAAAAAATGTCACCTAAATCTCGTATCACGCACAGATCACGGTTGAGTAATGTTCTGTATAGGCCTAAACTTGCACTATTAAAGTAGGTATTCTGTACCTAAACCTTAAGGAGACACCCCATGAAATTACAGTCGACGGTACTGCCAATTTCATAAACAAGCCTTACTTTTTTTTTATTTCCCAACGTATTTGCACTTGAAGTCAATTACAAATTAATGAGAGTGAGTGAGTTAAGTGGAGATGAGGCCGAAGGTGGAAGCGTACTCGTACGCGACCCGGAAACCGTCTTATTTGGGGGACTGACTGTTTTAGCCTTTTATCCTTTTTCTTTCAAAGCCGTATTCATATGTGTTACCATCTCTTGTAACTCCTCTTGGGACGACGCAAGGATTACTTGATCATCGGCATAGAGGAGACATTTGAAGAATAACCCATTCATTGTCAATCCACATTCATATTCTTTCAATACTTGCAGGCAACTGTCCATGAATAAGTTAAACAGCCATGGGGACGCAACACAACACTGTCTAACACCTTTCTCGATGTTAAACCATTTTAGTATAGGTACGCCCCATTAATCAAACAAACAACAAAATATTCTTTATTGTACAACAATAAGAAGCATACAAAAAAATAAGAAAAAGGGGATAGTACAATTTCGCGGCCTTATCACTGAAAGCGATCTTTTCCAGGCAACCTTTGGGTTAAGAAGCATTATAATTATAACATGTAGGTAGCGTGCACGGTAAACTAATTTTAATAACTTAAATAAATCACCTAAATAAATACATACGTTAATTGAATACATACATACAAATAGTAATAATATATATAATATATACCCATAAGTATTTGAATTTATACTAATTAAATATAATAGTACGTAACTAAGCACACAGTAATTAATGCGAGTATGAAACGAAAAGAGGATAGATAGAGGAGGTAGAGGGCTAGATGCAACTCCTGACACAAGCACTGGAATCTTCATAAAGTGATTTCAGTGCTCGTATCAAGTTGCTGTCTACCCCATACATAGACAATGCTGACCACAATTCATTCCTCATCACTTACATAAGCATAGTATACGATATTTGCCTTAAATACAAACGTGTTCGAAAAAGTTAAATCGATAGAGCTGGTACTGTATGTGTATGCACTTATAAACGTGATGTACACCATCCATACAGTATGTAAGTGGTCACGGCACCTTAATATGCACAATAGGATTGTGTGAAACCAACACTATCTAGTTCCCGTTGGTGGAACACAGGGCTTTATTGGAAACTAGCCCTTTGTATTAGTGCTACCATGTTAAATGTATCTAGTTAACTGTATGTTATATACTTAGTAAGTGTTGTTTTAGATTTTGACACAAATTGATAATTTAGTAAACCCATCGCACCTTACCGAAAATCAATTGATAAACGAGGTATTAAAGTGATTAACCATTTTCTAATCTCAAATTAAGGTTAATATCCTCTTATAACCGCCTCCGTGGCTCAATGTAAACAACGTCGGGGTTACGATTCGGAGGTCGCGGGTTCGATCCCCAGCGGGGTACATGTTTAAGTACTCGGTTTGGTTGATGGTAGGGCATTTTAAATGTCCACCTGGCTAGCTACCACCATCATATCCAAATCTGCCGCCAAGCAACAATGTTAATAGCATTGTTGAGTTCCAGTTGTCAGAGAGAAGATAGCCAGTCCCCCAAATGTGTTGGGGTTTCCGGGTCAGTACGCTTCCACCTTCGACCTCATCTTCACTTAACATCAGGTGTGATTGAGGTCAAGTACGAACCCGTCGTGCATAAAAAAAAACACGTCTGTATTCATCATACAAACATATGCTCCTAGCGGGATTCGAACCCGCGACCTTTTGGTGTAGTGGTCAGAGTAAATAGCTAAATCATCAAAGTGATTCCTGATCATTCAATCCGACACATCGCAATCGCTCCGGTCATGATTTAAAACAACATAGGTTTGAATTAACATCCAATTTAATCCATTGTTGAATGTACAATGACGAACGAATTTTGTAACTCACTTGCGTCATAAACGACAACACATGAGTCACTCTGTCACAATTTGCATTGACATTGCATTCAAACAAGGAGCCTTGAAGGTAACTTATTATATAAGACGGTAAGTGCCAGATAACTGCCTGCACCAATTGGCACATCCTGTGTGAGAACGCAGTAGAATCTCCATGATATATTTTCGCAAAGTTTTACACTCGAGAGCGAAGAAAATAGGTTACAAATAAATGATGTTTGATATCCCCCCTTCCTCATCAGCCCGTAAACATCCTACTGCAGGGATATATGGCCTTCCTTTGTAATATGAGGGAGTATGGGGCGTAGTCCACCACGCTGGTCGAATGCGGGTTGGGGACTTCACTTTGCCCTTGATTTTTATTTCTCAGGCATGCCAGGTTTCCTCACGATGTTTTCCTTCGCCGCTTAAGATCAGTCGGATAAATGCACATAAGTAGTTAAATTAAATTTTAAAACTCATTGGTACATGGCCTGCCTGGGAATCGAACCCGGACCTCCTACATTGGGAGACCGCGTCTTAACCGCTGAGCCACCGACGCTCGCTACTTTCGCCTAAATTACCTTATTACCTCCGCCTTTTCGTCCCAGGCGATTTATTGAATGTGACTGTAACATGTTTCGTATATAACGATGAAAACATTGAATAAGTAAGTAGGTAGGGAACGTAATAATGAAAATTGGATTAACGTTTGCGGTTACATACTGTAGGTTTCACGATTAGTATTATTTACGTACCTGCCTACTTTTCTGTACCTACTTAATTTTAATCTCAAGCTCATGATTACTAGGAGCACTTTAAGGCTTCTTTTTAATCTCCGATAGAATACGCCGGTTGTTAATGTGTTTGAGGGTGTTAAATATTTTATTTTTACGCACAACGGGTTGGTACTTGACCTCAATCACACCTGATGTTATGTGATGATGAGGTCGAAGGTGGAAGCGTACTGACCCGGAAACCCCAACACATTTGGGGGACTGGCTATCTTATCTCTGACAACTGGAACACAACAATGCTATTAACATTGCTGCTTGGCGGCAGATTTGGATAAGATGGTGGTAACTAGCCAGGCGGACAGTTAAAATGCCCTACCACCAACCAAACCGAGTAACTTAAACATGTACCCCGCTGGGCATCGAACCCGCGACCTCCGAATCGTAAACCCAATGTTGTTTACATTGAGCCACGGAGGTGGTTAAAATGTCTACCCGAATTATGGATGTTAGCATTCATAATAAGAATTTATTTACAAAAAAAACTATATGTATTCATGTAGTATATCAACCATCTGGTATCCACAACACAAACCTATAGTTGCTTAATGTGGAACTAGATGACATTGCGTGCTGCGGACGATTACCGAGGGGTACCCGTGGCCACGCCGTTACGGTGAGCGCGGAGGAACACCGGGGGGTTTTTAGTGGGTAGGACCGCTCCCGTCTGGAGCGGTGAGTCCCACATATCCTCGCTGCTGACCCCCGTCAGCGGCGGGTCGAACGCGTAAATGTGTTTTCCCCCCGTCAAAAAAAAAAAAAAAAAATGACATTGCGTAGGTACATGTCCAAGGATACTTATTTATTTAGTTCTGTGTGTTTTCTATCTATTTAAGTATTTAAAAACCAAAAAACCCAACAGCATATAAAATATTTTGTATTTTGTGGACGCCATGTTGGATTTTTTACCATAAAAAATCCGTTTAGGCTACAGGATGCGCCAAAGGAAAGGACATACATACACACACTCGAAAAACATTACCCTCCTTCCTTGGGCAGGCGGGTAAAAGGAATAGAACCAACCCGTCTCTTCCAGTAAAAGGTGATTAAGGGACACCATCAAAAAACATCTATATGTTTGTACGTTTTAACGGCCATGGGTTCACCCCCTGTCACGTGTGAATTTCTCTATACTTTGAAAGGTGAACCGTGGATGTTGTTTCAAGCATTAAACTCTAATGTTTCGAACATCCATACACTAATATTTGGGATATATCCAACCACTCCATGTGGGATGCATATATGTTTAGCTATTTATATTGGGGAGGGTACTGAGAAAAATAGTTGTTTTGAAACTAAGCTTTAGATTCCTGTATTAAAACGTTGTTATGACACTTTATTCGGAACTTCTGACCGGCTACGTGGCTCATTATAAACAACATAGGTTTTACGAATCGAAGGTCGCGGATGCGATCCCCAACGGGATATATATTTAGCACGCGGTTTGGTTGGTGGTAAGGTATTTTAAAAGTTCACCTGGCTAGCTACCACCGCTTAGCTAGTCTGCCGCCCAACAGCAAGTTAATAGCATTATTGTGTTTTGGATGTCTGAGATAAGATGCACAGTCCACCAAATAAAATGGGGTTTTCGGGTCTTTAAGCTTCCACCTCCGTCCTCATCTTCACTTAACATCACGAGTGATTGACGTCAAGTGCTAACCCGATATGCATAAAAAAAATCGAAATTCCTTGATCTTTCATAAACGGTATTTTCGTTTAGCGAAGTATGGTAAATACTTCACGCAGTCAGGCCATGGATGGGTGGTCATTAGCGACGTCTTTTCAAATAAATGTTTCCATGCTTGAACGCAGAGCGCGTTGAAAACACTGACTCAGGGCACGTCAAGTCGCCAACTAGTCTGGCACAAAACCGTACTAGGTCCGTCGCATGATGGATTATGAATGACTAGGTATATCCTGTGGAGACAAGGCTATACCCCAAACGTGTGGGATTTAGAGGAGCTGAATCTCAGGATTCAAAAACAGTTGTTTAATGTGGAAGGAGGAAAGTGTAACAAAGCTGGAATGTGACCAAACTGGAATATATCGATAAAAAATTAGAGAACACTCCATCTCGACGATACCATGGCCGTAATCATAGACACAGCTTCCACTCCACGCTATATTACCATGCTTTTTCTGTCCATCACTAATGTAAGACCATATAACTGTTAAAAAGACCTCTAAAATACGACCACAATATTGCCAATTTGCAGTTTCTAACAGATTTAACTTTCTAAAAATTCACCACGCTCGATCGCTCCGAAGAGATAATCTTTCCGCACGTGATAAGTACAGTTGGCTTAAGAAAAGATACAAGGTCTGACAAATATACATAGGTCGCAGCTGTTCTAGGATCCCTTCATAACTTGACCACCATTATATCACACCACCGGTGTGACTACCGCATAATGCTTATTATTAGGCAGATAGCTACATTAGCCATTCAAAAAATTGTACTGTCAGAGCCAGATATCTTTGGACACTACTAAGAATCCAACGCAATTGAATGGCCAATTTTACCACCTGCCTACGATATATACCCTTTTTTTTTGTTTGTTTTTCGCGGGGAAACGCATTAGCGTACCGCTCGCCTGGGGGACGGCGAGCCGGTTATGTGGGACCCCCTCCCTACCGGAAGGGATACCCGCTAAAATCCCGCGGCGACCTTCTTCGGCATTAGGGAGGACCTGGGAACGCATAAGCGGCTCCAGGTCCCCCCCCCCCCCGCCCGCCTTCCCTCTCAAGGGGAGGCCCGTTCCCAGAGGGCGGTTAGCGCGCCCTCCGTGGGGGGCGCTGTCGTGCCTCACACCGAGATCAGCGGGCGGTATGAGGCGCGACAGGGCCCGAAGCGACGACACCCCCCTAGTCGCTCTACCGGTCGGTACCGGTACCGGACGGTCGACCACGATATATACGCTAATAATAACAAATTAAGTTAATTTAAAAACCAAAAAAAACCCGACAACATATTTAGTATGTTGCGGGCACCAGATTTTTTCAAATCAAATTTCCACAAATATCTAATTATATTGCTGAATATAGAATTAAAAAAAGATTTATTCTTTTACACTATTTTGCTGGGAATAAATACCATATGTCCTTCTCCGACCCTTCAAGTATCCTTGTGAAAAAAATTAAGTCCTGATGCTGGGCAATGATGTGAAAGAAATATACAAATAGACACTCTGTTTGCACTAGGTACTACGGTCAAGCCAAAGGAGTTTTTTTTTATGCACGACCGGTTCGTACTTGACCTCAATCACACCTGATGTTAAGTGAAGATGAGGTCGAAGGTGGAAGCGTACTGACCCGAAAACCCCAATACATTTGGGGGACTGGCTATCGTATCTCTGACAACCGGAACACAACAATGCTATTAACATTGCTGCTTGGCGGCAGATTTAGATAAGATGGTGATAGCTAACCAGGCGGACATTTAAAATGCCCTACCACCAACCAAACCGACTACCCCGCTGGGGATCGAACCGCGACCTCCAAATCGTAAACCCAATGTTGTTTACATTGAGCCACGGAGGCAGTTAAAGGAGTATCATGAGGAGGCTATGTATCTGCTCGCTCAGAACTCCCTTCCCTAAGAGGTATTGTTGGAAGCGTGTATTCCTTCCGCAGGTTAGATGACTTCACACTAAATCCGATATAAAGCCTAATAGTAAGTTACATGATTTATAATATTCAGTGATATACCAAATATTTGGGTTTCCGGGTTAGTACGCTTCCACCTTCGGCCTCATCTTCACTTAACATCAGGTGTGATTGGGGTGAAGAGCCAACCCGTTGTGCATAAAAAAATATATCAATTGAAAACCCCTGACAACATTGATAGAACAAATGATTATTATCTTCCAGGTAGACTGGACCAAAAGATAGTGTTGGAAGCTAAATATCTTTGAAACGGCTTATACGATTTCTAATAAATAAAACTATTTTTTAATAATAATCTATATTTATTTGCTGCTCGTCAATAATAATAATAAATTTTTGAAAACATTGCGTATACAGTCTTGACTGGACATATCTCAGATGCGTAATCCGATTTGAGTGCGGTTTTCTTTTAAATTAAACCCTAAAACAGGTGTATGGACATTTTAGACTCTTAGGCTAAAATTACCACTATGAATTTCATTACGTTGGATAATATACTTAGAACTCCTGTAACTAACTTTCAAAAAAATCGATCATGAACTTCTTTATATTTTGAACAATTTCACTAATAAACTATTTTTAGAAAATATAAAGAAGACGTTGATTATTTTTTTACAACTTTTTTATTTTAGGACATTTTAGCAATTTCTACAACGCAATGAAGTTCACAATTATGTATATACTATACTTACAGCAACCTACAGAATTGATAGAAAACATGTTTAGGCTATTACTGATAATTACGTATTTTTACTGAACTAATCAGCAGTAGTTCGTAGTAAATCAAACGAGAATAAAAAATAAACAAATGTAATAGACCTAATGATGGTGGAGGTCATACCGTCCATTCAACTATGAAAAATTCTGTTTTTCCCTTAATTCTATGCCCCTTATTTTTATTCAGAACGGGTTAGCCCTTGACCTCAATCACACCTGATGTTAAGTGAAGATGAGGCCGAAGGATGAAGCGTATTGACCCGGAAGCCCAAATATTTGGGGAAATGGCTATCTTATCTCTGACAACCGGAACAAAACATTGCTATTAACATTGCTGTTTGAATGCAGATTTAGATAAGATGGTGGTAACTAGCCAGGCGGACATTTAAAATGCCCTACCACCAACCAAACCGAGTACTAAACATGTACTCTATTTTTTAATAATTAAGATTATAGGAAGTTGTACCACAAAAATTACGTATTTTTACTGAACCAATCAGCAGTAGTTCGTAGTCAAAAAAACTAAACCGAGTACGAAACTGTACTCAGCTGGGAATTGAACCCGCGCCCTATATTATGTAAACATTATAGTGTTTACATCGAGACACAGAAGCGGTCAATGATAAGTTGTATCAAAACAATTATATCTAACCAGTTTTTACGGAAACGAAGTACTGATAACTTTAGTAGTAGGTTATCATTACAGGTATTCGTAATATAAGTAATAAATTAGTAAACACCACACCTTTGTGACCATGTCTTTTATTACTCATGACTGATGGCCAACATTGCGTACTTGATATTTCCAAGCGTTAAGATATCGATTGTTTAGTCTTTTCGAACACGCATATTATAAAATTTCTGACTATCTGGATGATAAGCAAGCATGGACATAGATCGCTAGGCGATATTCAGTCTAATTATACAATATAATATAATTGCAACCCAAACTTATTTAAAAGAGCAACCCTTGAGTTTCTTGCTTGTTCTTCTCTGGGGAATCTGCTTTGCGAATGAGCATAATGTCAATAATTTTGATATTAAGATAAAAAATGTGACGTTTTCAAGTATCACTTGAAAACGTCACATTTTTTATCTTTATCTACGAAATAAATATTTTTTGACTGACTTTGACATATACAAGAGGTAATAGAAACGGTATATCAAGCCGAAATGTACGAACTCTGTTAATAGTTTTAAATTGCATGAAGCACAATTTAATTGTCTACGTACTTCACTGTACTATTTAATAATGAAAAAAATTGTTGCCCAATTTTTATATCGATATTTGCACAACACTAACATCAGCAATACGACGGATCTTTTCCAAGTTCAATAACCGCGTAGTGTTGAGACATGTTTATTTTGATAATTATCGATAAATGTCCGCCTGGCTAGCTACCACCATATTATCTAAATCTGCCGCCAACCAGCAATGTTAATAGCATTGTTGTGTTCCGGTTGTCAGATATAAGATAGCCATTTCCCCAAATATTTGGGCTTCCGGGTTCCACCTTCGGCCTCATCTTCACTTAACATCAGGTGTGATTGAGGCCAAGAGCTAACCCGTTCCGCATAAAAAAAGGGCCCTTAAGGGAAAAACAGAAATTTTCATAATTGAATGGATGGTATGACCTCCACCATCATTAGGTCTATTACATTTGTTTATTTTTTATTCTTTGATTTCCAAAATATGTATATAAAATTCACATTCTTTATTCAGAATGAAATATTATAATATAAAATAATAATTAATAATTTTGTAACAAAAAACCTTTTTTTAAAAAAAAGAGCAACCTCTCGAGTTTCTTGCTTGTTCTTCACAGGGCAAAAGTGGCTTTTGAACAAGCAGTAGCTTAAAAAAATTAAAATCTGACTATTTTAAGTGTACCCTGTGTACCTACAAAATAAAGCATTTTTTGATTTTGATTGATTTTGATTTTAAATGCGGCCAGTAGACCTACAGGTATACGGTCTACAGTATTGGATATCCTATGTGATTAGTCCCTACTATCATTTTATCTTATTGTATTGTATGTATGTCTTTGCTCACTATTGTTTGATATGGTTTCACGATCAATCTATACTGAGTGCAAAAAAGGCTGTCAATGTGAGATATGTACACATAATATCTATCTAAATATTGAAAATAGCAAATTTTTTCCCAAAGAATAGTATTTAATTTTTAAAGATAAATATTATATTATATTCATTTATATTATATAACAATATATGTACTATATTTTATTACATTTATTTATATTATAACAATAATATATTTATGTATTATGGGTTTGTTTTCGACATTTTTGTTATTTTCTTTTATATATGTATAAGTTGTTTGTTTAAAACTTCGGTTCTGTAAGTAGTGTATTATACCAAGTTCCTTTGCCATGGTTGTCTGGAAGAGATCGCTATAAGCGATAAGACCGCCTTTGTACACCTGTTAAAATAATATCACCGTGTATATTTTTAAGCTGTGTACAATAAAACATTTTTTCTTTCTTTCTTTCTTTCTCTGCCTACTTTTTAGTTACTCTCAAAATTGTCTCCTTACTGAGTTTCCTGGAAGATATCTCGTTAGAGATAAGCTCGCCTTTGTATACACAAACACACACACACGGACAATACAAAAATACACACACATATCCTATGAGCAATAAAGGCAAGAACTATAATTATAACTTTCACTTACCTATATCTTATATACAAATATTATATTTTTTCAAAATGTTCAGTTCACATTTCTATCTTGTATACAGTCAATTTTAAAGTATGTTCGAGCAAAGGAAGAGCGAGGCCTCCTGGTATAAGTATATCTTAAATACTTTAAATGTTGGTCTCAATCTTTGATTTAAATTGATGTACGACTATAATTTGAAAATAAAGATTTTTGTATTTTGTTTGTTGTGTAGGTATTTGTATTTTTTTGTATATTTTTAAATTGTTCTGGTTTTTTGTTTTTCTTTAATATGTATGATTAAATACAATAAAATGTTGACTAAATAAATAAATATCCAATGATTTCCTCAGAAAACTTAATTTGTATTATGTAGGCCTCTATAGGTTACGCTTTGACACTGTACTATCAAGTAAAAATCCAACTTACCAAAAAAAAATCCGTTATTAAATTTCACGATAACTTCACAAATAGATACGTACACTTCCTACAAACAATGTCGTCACAGAACTATTGTGACCAAACAAGTCGATCGTGTGGATTAGTGTTCAGGACTGATCCAGTCGCACACGACCGACATCATCGACGTACACACCAATACTAAATTACTGACAATAGATTGGCATGGTAGAGTACGATGCTGACTGACCGCCGGCGTTCGACTGATTGACAAAGTTTTACTCTAATTTAATTGACTTTTTTATGGTAACTAGCCAGGCGAACATTTAAAATGCTCTACCACCAACCAAACCGAGTACTGAACATGTACTCGCTGTACTCGTAAACCCTATTGTTTACATTAGGCCACGGAGGCGGTTAAAAGTCAGATGAGAATTGCATAAAGACACTAGAAATTATTTTGGTGAACTGTACATTCACACTTTGTACCTGCGTATGCGTAGGTGCTATTTACAAAATTATAATTTTCTATTACACATGGCGCTAGTAGTCATACAAAATGACCGTTCCATAAACAAATTTATAGTTCCACTTTTTTCCAACCAGCAAAGACAACCTTGTGGTCCAATAAGTTATTGTTATGGTTGCTCTAACGCTTTGAAATACATGACATAATAAAATTATGAGCTCGTAATTTCGGCTCAACTGAAATTTGAATAGATATATTTTGGGTAAAAAAAATATATCTTTATTTATTATTGATTAGCTTCTCGCGGAATAACTTTTTTTTTATACACTACGTGTTGGTACTTAACCTCCATCACACCTGATTTTAAGTGCAGATAAGGCCGAATGATATTAACGTTGCTGTTAGCAGACTTAGATAAGAAGGTGGTAGCTAGCCAGGCGAACATTTAAAATGTCCTACCATCAAGCAAATCAAGTACTAAACATGTACTGGGATCGAACCCGCGACCTCCGATTCGTAAGCCCTATGTTGTTTACATTAAGCCATGGAGGCGGTTAAGGCGGTTAACGGACTCGTTTTGCCCGATAGCTCCTGAACGTGTAGACAAAGGTTTATTTTATTTATTTGACACAAGGTACGTAGTTAGATTATTCTGTAAGTATTAAGCATATAAACGTTCCACGGCACTGTAAACGCGGTAAATAAAAACAGAGCTTTCAAATTATGAAGTTTACGTAATAGGTACAGTCAACTGCAGAGAAACCGGACCCCCCGTACTTGGAGTCATTATGCGAATTGGGGGTCTGATTTCTCTGCAGCTGACTGTACATCCGCATTATTACAATTTTACAATGTGCTTACTACACATACCAAGCAATATAAATATGACATGTGCAATTCCAATAACAGAAGTTCATGAAATTTGGTAGCCATGTTAGTTAAATTAATAAAACGATCGGCAAGCTTGAGATCTAACTCGAGTTTCAAACTATTTCTTTGATACTGTTTCAAATACTCAACAGTATCTCAAGTGTCATATAGCCGATCTCAATCATAAGTAATACGAGCCTTAGAAAGGATTTTGTAAAATTCCCACGGGAACCGTAAAAAATCTGCGCAGGTAACAACGCGGGGCGTGAGGAGGCGGGGACGAGGAAAGTCTCTGACAACCGGAACACAACTCAATGCTAGTAACATTGCTGCTTAGCGGCAGATTTAGATAAGATGGTGGTAGCTAGCCAGGCGGACATTTAAAATGGCCTACCACCAACCAAACCGAGTACTTAAACATGTACCCTGCTGGGGATCGAACCCGCGACCTCCGAATCGTAAACCCAATGTTATTTACATTGAGCCACGGAGGCGGAGGTAGTCTGGGGTCCAGGATAGCATTAGAGTCACTTAAGGCACCGTCTACCTCAGTAGGCGCCGTGCAGAGTGCCATTGATCCTGGCTTACAGGAGTTACAGTGGGAGGAGAGCGGAGGTGGGATCTGTCATCCGAAATAAAATACATATTTGTTAGTTACAAGTAAAGCTGATAGAAGCGTGTTAAAAACACACTTATTTCAAACCTATGGAGTTCATAATTTATTAAAGAACGCACATAACTTTGTTATTAAAAAAGAACTTGGACTATGTCAACAAGTAGGTTTAGTAGTTATTTTATATTCAGGCCGTAACCGTCTGCAGGCGTGGGTGGCTATTAGGCCGAAGTGAAGCCTTAAACAAAGCTATCCACATATACAAGTGTATGAAATTGCAGAAATATGTTTCACAATGCGATAACTGCACTGTCATTTCTAATGGCACTTCATATACAACCTCTTAGTTCTTGGAAAAGAATTTAGTTGAATCGCCACATAGTATAGAAAAAAAGGACTGCGCCAGCTAATTAAAAAGTGAAGCATCGCTCACCGACGTGTGTGACTTGAAAGATACCGTTTTGGACGAGGGTATTTCCATTGTATTAAACACAGATGTCTTATAAGCAGGTACACCCGGAAAAGAGAGGTATCGGTCTTGCTAATCCTAGCATCTTCGCGCAAAGGTTGGCATGCTTGGGACAATGCCGCAGGTAGGTAAGCTCGACGCGATTCACTTTTATAATTTATGTGAATAAAATCTAATCTGACTAATATTATAAATGCAATAGTTTGGATGTTTATTTGTTTGTTGCTCAATCACGCCGAAAGGGATCAACGGATTTTGATGAAATTTGGTATACCTACTCGTACAGGTAGAATATACCCTGGATTAAGACATATTTTATTTTTTATCCCGAATAAGTTATTCCACGCAGGCGAAGCCGCGGGCGGAAAGCTAGTAAGTAAATACTTATATATTGAACGGCCAAAATTTGGTAAAACAACCGTCTTCAGTAAAGATAAACTATCTCCGGAGTGTAATTTTTTTTTTTATATTTCGGACACTTACACCAATCATCTAGTCCCAAACTAAGCAAAGCTTGTGCTATACGATGCGATAACGGATAAACATACATAAATATTTATATAAACATCCATGACTCGGGAATAAATGTTCGTATTCATCACACAAACATTTACCCCTCGCGAGATTCGAACCCGCAACCGTTGGGTTAGCTGACAGGGTCACTATCCAGTACACCAACCGGTCGTCATAGTAATTCCAATTCCAATCAATTCCAAAGCCAATTCAAGTAATAGTAATAAATCAGAGACATCATCATCATCATATCAGCCGAAAGACGTCCACTGCTGGACAAAGGCCTCCCCCAAAGATATCCACAACGATCGGTCCTGCGTTGCCCGCATCCAGAGGCTTCCCGCGAGAGACATATCGAAACTAAATTAACAGAAGTGTTTATTATTACATCTCGAGAGGCGTGATGTCCCGGTACGTATTAAATAACTAAAGTCCATAGAACGCCGTTCTAGGCCTTTAAAGATAAAATTATGTTGCGCAATAAATCGTATTTTAATACTGATAAGATTTATGATAAGCCAATCGTGTTTTCATGGTGTCTAATCATTGATCATTTTTTTGACTGTGCTGATTATAGAAATGTTATTTAGGGTTACGGTCCTAAAGTTTAAATGAACAAAAATAAGAAAAATCAACCACAATAAACGAAAAATGGTTACAGTTTGCCCAAATTTTTAGGTTTTTCTTAAATGCTCATAATTTTCAAACTGCATGGGATAGATTTTTTCTGTGATTTTTTTCATGATGGTTACAATCAATCCTGTCGCCCCGTTTCGACTTGACGTTGAGTCCTGGGACACCCTGTATATACCAAATGTCATCCAAATCTGTTCATCCGTTTTGCCGTGATTGAGCAAGAACCAAACATCCAAAGTTGCGCATGATGCAAAAGTTTGTGGGTATGTTTGTTACCTTTTCACATCTCAACGACTGGACGGATTTGGAAGAAATATGGTTGGTAGACATATTAGACTCTGGATTTAATATATAGTAAAATTTTCGCGCAACCGATTTTCATGAAATGTTCCAAGCGAACGAAGTGGCGGGCAACAGCTAGTAATGACTATATGGCGGTCGGTATTATTGACCCTTACTGTGGGTGTCATAAAACGCGACTAACGGGTTAATTGAGACTGATCTTGTCAGGTGTTTTATCATCTTTCATGTGGTAAAATTATTATGTAGGTACATGAGTATCGCTCGCCGAATTCGCCACAAAAACCTTTTTCCTGTGTTTATTTCCTTTATTTACTCAGCTTGGGAGCAAACTTAGTTAAAACGTTACCTACTAAAATATCAAGATATAAGACTCAGGAATAGTCAACCAAGGAGGTGGTACTTATGCATGTGCATAGGTATGTAGATAAGTCCCCCCTAGAACGATTTACCAATTCGATGTACAGTCTGAAACAGATAAAGCTTTACAGGTCTGCATAGTGGAAATTGCGAAGATTTTTATGGTCACGTTGTCAAAAACTTTGTAGTTTCGCCATATTTGTATGTCCGCGGCTTAGCTCAGATGCTCTCAATATTAAGAGCGATTCTAAAGGTCTCTACTTTTCGTTCATTTTTCTACCCCACTGATCTTCTTTATAAATCTTGTAAAGTATTAACAATCCGACAATTATTTATAATAAATATCGTACTTAATAAGCACAAAAGTCTTCCATATAGCACTGAAATTACTAACAAAAGACGAAACGATATAGTTTGCCCTAACAACGCAGGCACAAAACATGCATTTTCATCTAGATTTTACGTGTTCCTAGGATCACTTCTTTATAATAGATTAAATGCAAAAATTGCAATGTACCTACCTTACCTACAGTCATAATAAGAAATTACTACAAGATTTTCTTCAAAATTTGACCTACGAAAATACAGAGAAGTTATTGACTGTCTTGAAGTAATCTTTAAGCATAGATTTATTCTGTATATCTACTTTAGTTATATATTTTTAGCTTATATCTATATGATTATATTATTTTAAATCATAGTGTCCTAGCTTCGCCTGAAACACAGGATTTTCCTAGTTCAGGCACTAGTGGTACAGTTGCAATTCAGTATTAATATGTAGATTTCAGGTTTTAATGTACTATATGAGTTAATAAATATATTTGATTTCATTTGGAAAAAATACTAGTACCGACGAAGTGTTAAAATAAAATCTTGATTTTTTCACGGCGGAGTAAAAGTCTACTCAAGCTACTATAGCACTGAAATTACTAACAAAAGACGAAACGATATAGTTTGCCCTAACAACGCAGGATAAAACATGCATTTTCATCTAGATTTTACGTGTTCCTAGGACCACTTCTTTATAATAGATTAAATGCAAAAATTGCCATGTACCACCTTACCTACAGTCATAATAAGAAATTACTACAAGATTTTCTTCAAAATTTGACCTACGAAAATATAGAGAAGTTATTGACTGTCTTGAAGTAATCTTTAAGCATAGATTTATTCTGTATATCTACTTTGTTTATATATTTTTAGCTTATATCTATATGATTATATTATTTTAAATCATAGTGTCCTAGCTTCGCCTGAAACACAGGATTTTCCTAGTTCAGGCACTAGTGTTACAGTTGCAATTAAGTATTAACATGTAGATTTTATGTTTTAATGTACTATAATAATTAATAAATATATTTGATTTCATTTGGAAAAAATAATAGTACCGACGAAGTGTTAAAATAAAATCTTGATTTTTTCACGGCGGAGTAAAAGTCTACTCAAGCCATACTAACCGCAGTTCTCTAAAGTTACCTTCTTTAGACTATTCCTTTAGTGAATTGCTTAAATAGCCAGCATGCAGGATTAATAATGTAAAATAGCCCTGTACAATTAATTATGGAGGCGACTGTACCGACGCTGGCTCGCAGGAGCCGTTTGATATTCTCTACGCATGGAGGTCAAATCAATAACCACCAGAACTTAAGGAAACGAGGTATAGGTACTCGCTGGTGTTATGCAAGCAGTTGTCCATGTTATCAAGGTTCTCGACTCTCAGAGGGCTTAGGTACTAATGATAGGTCAAGTTAAGGTCGAGAATAGGTTCATACGATGAATCTATTGGCTAAATAATGTTCTGTCATTTTCATAGCTAGCAGGCATCCAAATCGATATTCCTTTTGAGTTAAATTCAGCCGTATTTATATTACTCGTAAGTGGTGAATGGTTTCGCCAGAAAATAGTAATTTATTCTATAATATTTTGTTTAACGCTGTTGTTAACGTTAGTAATGGAATCGGTTGTAAACTGATTGAATTTCGCGGGTCCCCACAGAAGATCGCAAGCAAGGTAGTTTAGTTGTCGTGCGACCAATCCTTGGACCAACACCGTATAATCACGACTGCTATCTTCGCAACCGCCATCTTGCTTATTTTACGTGGAATACCATGTGGGAGCTCCTATAGTGCTGTCGGCCCAGGGCTACTCCTGGCCGGCGGCTAACCTCTGGAGTGCAGCGGAACGCTGAAGGAGAAGCTCGTATCCGGCTTTGGTAGGTAACAACCATTTTTTCGCATTACTTAACAGCAGCGTTGCATATCGACCAGTGCACCTCGCCGTGTCGTCAAGTTTCCCTATGAATTTTCCTTAAGAAAAGTCTCTGGCGACACAAGTAAAGATTTGAACCAGTTATTCCCACACACAGAAAAAATAACCACATCAACATACAAGAAATCAAACCAGAGGTGACTATGACTAGCCCCGCATCCACCCCACGCATCTGCATCCACTATGTGCATCAGCACGTACACCGCGCACCTGCATCCACACTATGCATCTGCATCCGCATCTCTATCTGCATCCACACTGAATCAGTATCCGCATCTCTATCTGTATCCACACTGCATCTTAAACTGCACCCACATTACATCGGCATGTGCATCATATCCACACTATGCATCCGCACCGCATCTTTTTTTTTTATGCACAACGGGTTGGTACTTGACTTCAATCACACCTGATGTTAAGTGAAGATCTATATTTGCATTCACATCATATCCATATCGTACTTCTATATCGTATCCGCGATGCATCTGCACCGCATCCACATCACGCATCTGCACCGCATCCACATCACGCATCTGCATCGCATCCACACTACACATAATTCATAATTCATATATTTATTGCATTACACATGTCATAGTTACAATACATAGGTAAGTACTAACATACACATGTACCTTGTCAGGCATGGCAATATGGAGGAAAGGGATATTTATGTTAATAATGTCGTTTCAATTACCAATAGTTATAATTTTTATGAAGCTACATATGTATGTTGGAAGCTCCAATTCCACAGTCAATCAACAATAATGTAAGTCAATCAAACATAAAATAATGAAAGTAATATATACATATATAATATAATATAAATAACATGCAGATATAACTGTACTGTAATTGGAAGAGCGGAGCCATCTGGCACAAGTATTTGATAAAATGCTTAATAGGTGTCCTCCAACCACTGTGTTCTTAACATAAGGATTAATTTGTAAACGCAAATAAACATTTTTTGATTTTTGATTTTTTTTTGAATAAACAAAATAACAAATTAAAAAGTACACATACACATACACATCGCATCTTCACTACATCTGCATCACACTCATGCTGTGCATCGGCATCGCATCCACACTGCACCTGCATTTCATCCACATCACGCATCCGCATCACATCCACATAACACATTTACATCACATCCAAGCCGCATCTACATAACACCCACTCCATGCATCCACACCCGATATTCATTCATACCCCATAACAATAATATTAGATGTACTCCGCTAGCGACCGATCTTAAATTGAATGGTACATCCAGACTTGAAACCTCAACCCCCCCATAAAAAAAAAATAATACAATTAGTGCATGTGTGGGGGACAGTTGCATTAAACACTGAGTGACCGAAAATCGCTCAGCACTGGTTTTCAGCCTGCCTCCGACATATACCTATGTTACAATTATATCTTTGCATTTTGGGCTTGTTACGCAAGGTAAGCAATAACAATCAAAGTTATCGAGATTCTTTTATATTCGGTAAATAAGGGAAAATGCAGCATTTACATTGTGTAGTCCAATGCAAAATTTTTACTATTTTCCTCAGTTTCAAAAAGATGTAGCTAAAAGGCATAAAAGTTCTGAGTCAACTTCATAGTTATTACACTAGAAATACGGTTGCATTTCGGTTGTAAGGAAAATCCATCCACCTATGGTCTTCTTCGGTCTCCTTTCGTAAAAGTAATGAAACAGTCAAAACACTGCTTGATTTAATCATTGTTTAAATACTACTTTATACTATATTACTTTACTTTATTTTTTTTAGTAAACTTTAATTATATCTAAGGTAATATAAGTGGAGCAAATAAATTATTTTTGCATTGTATTAATTTTTATTCGTTTTCGTCAAGCAAAGTTAGGCATGTCTGTCTTGGTCAGTCCTAGGATGAATGACCACTAGTGGCATTTCATACGAGTGTTGCCGTGCTTCGGAGGGCACGTTAAATAGTGGGTCCCGGTTCTCATTAAGTCTAGTCTGTGGTCTACAAGGGCGGTTTCATAACACTGACTGTCAGGTGGCCATTAGTCTGACTCAAATCCATCAATCGACACTTGGCCCGCCTGATGGATTATGGTCCCTCACCCAACGAGAGAAGGCTGTTATGTAGCCCAACAGTGGGGACATGATGAATAAATATACAGGCAAATATAGAATTCATAATATACAGCATTGGTTTATTATGTGATTAATCAACACATCATCAATTATTTAATGTAAATTAAAATTTTGTATCTATGGGCCATTATGAGAAAGACTTGTGAGATGAAATTAAGTTGAAATTTATGTTTGCTATGCTTTGCCAGAGAGCATGTGACTCGTTTTATTTAGAAGTATTTTTTGCAAAGAAATAATAACAAATCACCACCCATGGCACTACACGACGCATCCTCTGTCTGCAGTACCTACATATACTAACACTTTTTCAGAGTTATAACATGAGTACATTAACTAATTGATTTTTACGTAACAGTGTAAACTAATACAGAGTAACTGTAATAATTCCGACGGTATGACACACCAGTGTGTCAGCGATTTCTATACTACTTGATGACTATAATCTTCCTTCTTGTGTCTCATAAAGCTTATGAAGACAAAATCTTGGTATTTGCAATCTTTAATAAATATAATAAATAATAAAAAAGTAAGCGACAGCAGTGGTGGGTTACAAGAGATCCGCTTAGTCGAACTAACACATAACGCAAAGTTTAACACCAAATGGAGAACATAAATTAAAATACAGGGAAGAACAAAAACAACGAGTCACACAGTAAATCACCATACAACTACCTGTATTTCTTAACTCAGGCTGTACTATTTCGTATTAAATGAATTTTTCTTTTTAACACTGAAATACTATTCCAAAAAAATTCGGTGGATGCGGTATTGTATGTTTTAATTTTTCCGCCACCACTATAATTAAGATTCTAGTGTCAATTTCTCTTACAACATAATTATTTTTGGTATTCAACAATATTTCATTTCATTCCGTCCGACCTTGAACTTTGTTCGGCTAGTAAACAATGCAACAATATGGAAAAAAACCTTGCTCACGGTGGGTATCGAGCTAGGGTTGCCAGATGGACGGGACTTGGCTGGATTGTTCCGCTATTTCAAAAGATGTTCAGAGTCCCGCTATTAAGCAAAATTTCCAGCTAAATGGATGAGAATCCAAGAAAGAGAGGGTGTTTTTTACTTGTTGAAATTCAAAGAAAATAATTGGTTTTCAAATCATTTTAATAAGGAACCATTGATTGAGAAAAAGAAAAATTTTAGTTATTTCCACAGCTTGACTCTTACGGTATCTTGCTATGGGAAAATGCCGCGGATACTCGTATAAATACAATCTTTGTTTTACAAAAAACGGTCCGTTCGCGCAATTTATCAATTGAGACCTGCAGTGTCACTTAGAGATAGATTTAAAGAGACATTATAAACTTTTCGTTACAGTACATTTTTAAATCTAATGTATGTAAAAAAAAATATAGCATCATTTAGGAAAAATAGTACTACAAGAAATAAAGATAAACTTGCAGGTCACATAAGTAGCCTCCGCAAAGTAAGTAATTCATTCAAAGGGTTATGTATACGCTTTTTCAATAAAGTTCCAGTCGATATACAAAATTTTCCTCTCAATAAATTTAAAGATACTATAAAACAGAAACTTATTAAGAAAGCATATTAGAAAATATCAGACTATTTAGATGATAGTCATCCCTGGACATAATCAATTCGTTCACATGCCAGGCTATTTCATAATTAATAATGAAATATAAAAAGCTTTATGTAAAATCAAAGCCTGTTTTTAAAAGAGCAACCCTTCGAGTTTCTTGCCTGTTCTTCTCAGGGGAAAATTGCATTTTGAACAAGCAGTAGCTTTAAAGTAAAATTGGCTATTTTAAATGTACTCTGTGTACCTATAAATAAAGCAAAATTGAATTTGAAAATTTGAATTTAAATATCATATTATTCCTATCACATAATTCTCACCAAAAAGTGGCAGTAATTATATTTAAGTAGTTTTATATTTCTCTTTATACATATACATGTAGGTATAAGAGTAACTTTTGTTATTTGAATTATATTTGAATTCATTAAACAATCTTTTTACTTGTCTGGACAAATATTAGTTTGTCCCGACATTTTGGTTTTACAATCTCGCAGCCCTAATCGAGACGTAAGCAGTGTATGAGAGACAAAAAGTGACTGCTTTGGCATTAAGAGATAGAAACTTATGAACACGCAGCCGCAAGATGTCGTAACACTTCCAGTGTAAGTCTCGCTGCATTCATATTTTTGGGAGTCAGTTTACACTGGTAATCCCGCCTCCACATTCCTCCCACTGTAACTCCTATAAGCTAGGATCAACAGTGGTACACGACACGGCGCCTACTGAAGGTAGACGGTGCCCTACGTGACTCTATTGCTACTTTGGACCCCAGACTAATTAAAGAAAGAAATAGAGTGTGTAAATAGTAAAGTAGTGTAGCCGATGAAATGCAAAACGGCACTTTTTTTTATGCACAACGGGTTGGTACTTGACCTCAATCACACCTGATGTTAAGTGAAGATGAGGTCGAAGGTGGAAGGTTTGGTTGGTGGAACCCGGAAACGCCAACACATTTGGGGGACAGGCTATCTTATTGCTGCTTGGCGGCAGATTTAGATAAGATGGTGGTAGCTAGCCAGGCGGACATTTAAAATGCCCTACCACCAACCAAACAGAGTACTTAAACATGTACCCCGCTGGGGATCGAACCCGCGACCTCCGAATCGTAAACCCAATGTTGTTTACATTGAGCCACGGAGGCGGTTAAAACGGGCAACTCTGGTAGTGGTTTCATCGTCCTGTCGACTTTACTATTGATAAATGGTTACTCTTAGTCAACGACGCTCCCGGAACTCTATGCGTGGTCTGAAATCAACTTGACCGGTGTCTTTTAAATGTATCCTCGGTGCCAAAGTAGATGGCCAAAATGAGTTATGGATGTGGCTACACAACACATTAGATATACTATACTAACTTTAACTTCAGTATAGTTTTTTACTAGAATTTTAAAACTTAGTTTAAATGCCGCACGGTAATCCCAAGTTTCAAGTCCGAATTTTTTGAACTGAATTAACCGATCCTAATGAAACTGTATACTGAAGCTGATCTAAAAAGTTAGTAGAGAACATTTTTGAAAAAGGATATTGAAACAAATTAGAACGTTTAATTTTTCCATATAGTAATAGAAAAAATGCAATATATGCTTTTAAATGAGATTCGTAGCATAGGTGATCATTCGATGACTGATAAATTGCATAGCCTCGAACACCGTCGTAAAGTCGCCTGTCTCTAAGGCCCGTATTTATAAATCGTTCTTGAGATTGAGATCGCGTCTCAGTCTCAAGACCATTTTTTCTGATGCTGTTTTAATATGCAACAGATTCTCAAGCGTCAACTTGAGGCCATGTCAATCTTGAGAACGGTTTATTAACGGCCTTAGTGTTTTACAGGATGCATTTCGCGGAGTGTGCGTTGGACATAATAAAATTAAATAAAATAAAATAAAAAAAATATTCCACCGTCGCCCTTCCATCTTCGGATTACTAGCCCTGGGGAGGGAGTCCACCCGTATATAGTTAATAAACCTAACATTCGCACTAACAAGTTCGACTCATTCATCATCCGAACAATCAAGGCATGGAACTCCGTTCCGGCGTCAGACTTTCCTGAATCCTACAACCTTGGGATCTTCAAGAGTAGAGTGAATAGGCATTTATTGGGATTGCGTGCTTCATCTTCGAGCATATCGTCACTCTCCATCAGGTGAGATTGTGGTCAAACGCATATCTAGTTCTTCATAAAAAAAACTACTAACTTTTTAGATCTATGTATCCTTTCTTATGTATAAAGTTTCATTAGAATCGGTTTATTCATTTCGGAAAAATTGGACTTGGAAGTTTGTGTGGAATAACGTGTGACAGTAGAGACAAAGACGAAGAACGACGAAGACGTAGAGAGAAGTAATTGTGTTTCTAAGACCCTAACGTCTAGTTATCCTATAATAAAACCTCTCTATTAGATTCATATTTGGACTGCGCAAGTATGACCACGTCTCGGAATACAGGAGTCAACTAAAGTGGCGCAAAGACCTGCACATTCAGTACTGTTCGATCACCGAACCCCTTTTTATCTCAAAACGTGCTTTGAATTTCTTTCCTCCACCCACAATCGCCGCCTTCGTTCGACGGACAATTTACGGCTTTACGTTCCACCGAACACCTCAAAATTCTATAGCCAATTTGTTGCTATTTTATAAATGTTATGTTTAAGTAGGTATATTTGTCTATTGATCTATGTATGTATGTGTATGTAAATATATGAAATTTATTCAAGTAGTTTGTATCTGCATCCTTATTTAATACCGCACAACCCACCTATTTCAAATGTACTGTGCTTATACCCAAAGGTTGCCTGGAAGAGATTGCTTTTAGTGATAAGGTCGCCAAATTGTACATTCTATTCTTACCACTTTTCTGAAACTGTAATTTCTTATCTGTTGTGCAATAAAGTGTATCTGTATTTTAATAATTCTCTAATGATTATAACATCTATAACATGAGATCTTGTAGATTTCATTTGTGTTCCCTGGGGGCGGGACATGTATGGGGGACGGGCATTCCCCTTTCTCCAATGACACTCGTATCCTGACAGAAACGAGTTGATCATGTTTTCTACAGGTTTTCCAAGAGTTTAGTTTACACATAATTAAAAGAATTATTTATGTTTTCTAATAAGTAGTTTTCCTTTCCCGTGAGAAAGAATCAAAGCTAATTAAACTTTATGTCTTAGCTAAGATATTTTCTTTTTTTTACTTAACACGAATTTGATCATTATAACCAGTTTATGGTTTAACTAGGGCATTTTTTGTTTTGACACATGAGTAAGTGTTGAGATTTTCTTGGTAATCTCTATCTTTCTTCAATAAGTACACCAATTAATTATAGTATTGTTTATTATAATTTTCTTTTTAAGCTTAATTAATAACATAATTGAAATTAGGAGCAGCGTCTGCGTTCTAACAATTTATGTGTTAAGATGGCCGCCAGGAGGCGCAGGAGGGGTAGGTACGCGCGGGAACAGCGGGTGCGTTCCATCACTACGATTCTTGGGTTGGATACGATTACGAGACAGTAAGAATTATAATTCACAAACATACAAAAAGTAAACTTGGTGTTTGCATGGTGTATCCCATCTTATTGTCGGTATCGCAAGGTAGAGTCACAAAGGGTTCCAGCTCAAAAAGCTATAGGAAGATGGATAATGAAATAGATAAAGAACAGCATTCAAAATAGCTAATAAGTAAGTCAAAACCTAATAAAAATCGTTACCTACTTTCTATTATAAGCTGTAACACTAGAGGTCACGCGTGATCCACTCTATAGAATAGGGTCAAGTGGAATTAGGAATGAATTGAAGGAAATCGACTTATTAATACGGGCATCGCAATATTTAAAAAGAAATAATGTATGTAACAAAAGAATCTGGAATTGTTTAGCAAGTAATAGTGACTAATGATAATAATATAATAAACAATAAATATTTTTGCACATACACACAGCGTCATCTAGTTCCACACTAAGCAACTAGGCTTGTATTATAGATACCAGATGGTTGATAAACTACACAAATAATTTTTTTTTGTAAATAAATACATGTATAAATGAAAAACATCCATAACTCGGGAACACAGTGTTTGTATTCATCATACAAACATATGCCCCTAGCGGGGCTCGAACCCGCGACCTTTTGGTTTAGCAGCAGAGTTTCTAACCACTACACCAAGCAGGTCGTCAGGTCGTCAGGCAAGTTAACTAATGTTAACACAAGATTTAACAATAAACCTGCTCATGTCAGTCGTTTACTCAAGTCATATAAGAAACAATGTAGGTACAAACTTTAATTTACAATAAGAATCCAGTAAACATTCAACATTCGTCATGAATATGAATTCGAAACTATGATAAAACCGAACCAAGAACTGTGCAAAAGGACAACAGCACAGATCCATACATCTTTGGGCCAGTTTGTTGTCACTTCAATTAATAAATATAGTCTTGAACTCTTAGTATCAGACGTGCTAAAAACCTAACACATATATTTTTAAAGGACTTTAGAAAAGAACAAAAGAGGTTTGAAATATGGTTTGGGGAACTTTGAAATTATATACTGGCAACATTAACCACATGCATTCTCACGCATGGAAACAAGATGCTAGGCCAAAGAAAAATTGTTTTTTCTTTTCAGAGTCGTCCGTCGCTCGCTCGCTGTTGCTGTTATCCCCATGGACGTAACAGTTTGATTGTTACGTCCATGGTTATCCCTACTTAAATTATAACCTCACAGTCAAAAATGTCAGTTGTCAGTTGTCTATTTTTTTTTTTTTTGGAAAGAATTTAGTTTTTGTATAGTTTGTGAGCCAAAATGTTTTCTGAGAGCGATATTTTCAAATATTTCTTATAACTATACTAAGGTTCCAAAAATTCTTTTGAATAGCTAAGTTGATAGTCTTTAGTACCGGCTTTTTTTAGGTGTACCTTTTATTAGGTGACAAAACACTGGCCCAAAAATGCGGATGTCTTTTGTATTTGGATGATGCAAGCATGGGTGATAAAAACAATGTAGGTACACGCTTTTTTAATACGTAAGTTCCAGTAAACATTAAAAACTTGCCAATTAAATGATTTCAAAATTATAATAAAACCGAACTTTTTTTTGACACTAATAAGTTTATTAGGAATCTTGTTTTAACGAAAGATAAACTATATCTTTCAAAATATTATATAAAACAATTGGCTATGTTGTTAGCCTATAATTTACCTATTTATACGATACCAGTCAATGGTAGATCCTTTTTTGTAATGGAGGGCCCTTCTAGGGGTATCAAATCACCTATTATTTATAATAATAGGGATGTGACTCCTGTTGAGACGAGGGACTTAGAGCAGTCTCGATATTTAAACTAGATAAAAAGACAAAAGAAAAGCCAAATCGACTTACAATATTTCATCAAAATATTCAGTGCTTTTCTGGCAAAGAACTAGAAATAGAGATGTTTTTAGAGAAACACAACACCATCGATATTGTATGTATTACTGAACATTGGCTAAAACAAACCGAAATGATTATTTCAAATGACAATTATTATTGTATTAGTTCATTCCATCGACAGTTTAAGACACATGGAGGTTCTTTAATTTTAATTAAAAATAATTTAAAAGCGAAGGAACGCAAAGATGTTGTTGCACTTTCGATTGAATGTACTATTGAACTTTCATCTGTGGAGTTGGAGAACTACATTGTTATTTGCGTCTACAGACCTCCTTATGTTTACAATTTTAATTTGTTTGAGTCGGTCATGGAAGACGTGCTAAAACTAGTAACTAGAGGGACAAAGTCAGTTATAGTCTGTGGTGATTTTAATGTAGATTTGCTGGAGCAGAAGTCGTTAACTACTCGAATAATAAGTTTATTTAAGTCTTTTAATTTAAACAACGTATTCCTAGAGCCTACTAGAATCACTGAATCTACAGCCACTTGCATAGATAACTTTTTCTGTAACTGTAATTTCATTGATCAGTCTATACTAAACTGTTTAAGGTCTGATCACTGTGAGCAACTTGTTGCTTTTCCGTTAATTAAGTTATCCAATCCCACAGTGGAATTCATTACTAGACCTATACCTGCAGAAAAAGTAGAAATGTATAAAGAAGTTTTGCTAAATAAATTACCTTTACCTTCGTCTGAAACAATTGACTGTGATAAATTTTATACAGATTTCTTCAATGTTTTGAATAAAGAGTTTGAACAGATCTTTCAAATTAAAAAAGTTAAAAATACCAATAAATTTAAATTCAGTAACTGGGCCACGAAAGGTATTCGAATAAGTAGAGATAAGTTGTTTCAGCTCTATGAAGATAGGACAATTAGGCAGGATGACCTAGAGTTCTGCGAATTTGTTAAAAGTTATTCAAAAATATTTAAAAAAGTTTGTATTACTGCTAAGTCCAGATACATTAGTAATATTGTAAATATTGCTGATAATAAGATTAAAGCAATCTGGAAGGTTATAAATAGGGAAACGTCATGTGTTAAAGAACGTGACAATGGATATTCAATTAAAATTGATAATAGAATTATCAATCGCGATATAGAAGTAGCTCAGCATTTTGAAAATTTTTTTGTAAATATTCCAGTCAAAACTACTGAAATACTAGATTCATCACCAATTCGTGCTAAATCATTGATGGTAGCTAATGTAAAAAAATGCCACACTATTCTTAAATTTAGGTATGTTGACCCTCTCGAAGTTATAAAGGCTTTCAAAACGCTAAAGTTAAAAAAAGCTGAAGATGTCTGGGGCATGTCGGTACAGCTGTTGAGTCATATTGTCACTACGATCGCTCCTTACTTAGCCTTCATTTTCAATGCGAGTATTGATCAGGGTGTCTTTCCTGAACTGATGAAACATAGTAAGGTTGTACCTCTTTTTAAATCAGGATGTAAAAACGATCTCAATAATTACAGGCCCATCTCCATTCTACCTGTACTTAGTAAAATTTTTGAGAAACTTATTCTGGGTCAAATATTGTGTCATTTCAATACAAATGGACTACTACATGATAAACAGTTTGGCTTCACTAACGGTCGCTCGACAACGGATGCCGGTGTAGCTCTAATTAAAAATATTTATAATGCCTGGGAAGATCGCAGCGATGCAATCGGTGTGTTTTGCGATCTTTCAAAAGCATTCGATTGTGTGGATCACAAAACGCTTTTATTTAAATTAGAACATTATGGGGTGCACGGCAAAGCCCTCGACTTATTAACTTCTTATTTAGAAAATAGAATTCAAAAAGTTCAAGTAAATCTGGAAAAATCTTCAGGATCCTTTGTGAAAATGGGAGTGCCTCAAGGATCAATTCTAGGTCCTTTTATGTTTTTAGTTTATATTAATGACTTGCCTTATTTAGTTCGGAACCTGGTTGATATTGTGTTGTTTGCTGATGACACTTCATTTATATTCAAAATAAAGAGAGGGTCGAATGATATTGACGATGTAAACGATACTCTTTCACAGGTTTCGAACTGGTTTACTGTGAATAATTTAGTTCTAAATGCTAAGAAAACCAAATGTATTAAGTTTTCCTTACCTAATGTAAGGCAGGGGGAAAACAACCTAAAGTTGAATAGTGAACCATTGGAATTTGTTGAGAACACTGTTTTTCTTGGCATCACTTTGGACTCCACACTACAGTGGGGGTCGCATATTGAGACACTTGCGAGCAGGCTCAGTTCAGCTGCTTATGCTGTTCGTAAGATTAGACAACTTACTGACATTAAAACAGCGAGGCTCGTTTATTTTAGCTACTTTCATAGCATTATGTCTTATGGTATACTACTGTGGGGTAGAGGTGCAGATATTCAAACAATATTTGTTCTACAAAAAAGAGCAATCAGAGCAATATATAAATTACGCTGCCGTGATTCTCTAAGAGATCTGTTTAAAGAAATAAGTATTTTAACTGTTGCATCCCAATATATATATGACAGTATAATGTATGTACGCAAAAATATATGCCTATTTCGCAAACATTCTGATAATCATAATTTGAATACTAGAAACAAAAATAAAATTGAAATTCCACAATTTAGACTTAGCAAGGTTAGCACATCCTTTGTGGGACACAGCATACGCTTTTACAATAAAATACCAGAACATGTATTGAGTTTAACAGAGCAGAAATTTAAACGCCACATTAAAGAAACTCTGTGTAAGAAGGGTTATTACAGGATAGATGATTATTTATGCGATAGGGAGGTCTGGTGTTAGCTGGTCGTTATGTTAATTGCTATTGTTTTGTAATATGTAATATTAAAATGTAATATTATTGTAAAGATGGAAACAAATTGAAAAGATGTGTTGTTGCGGAGTTTCTTGTCGCTTCTTCTCCCTAACCATAACACCTTGTGAAGCGATGTAGTTAAAAAAAGAAAAATAGCATGTTGACTTTCAATAAGTGATATTTTTGTATCCTACATTGAATAAAATATTTTTGATTTTGATTTTGATTTTGAACATAAAACGTGCAAAATTTGTATGCGTTGATATTAACTGCTCGACGATATTTCCATCTAATTTAGTTATTTTCTCCCCTTGTGTTGTCAAACCACAAATTGTGACACTAATATCTACTTGAGAGCAACACTTTTTCTTGCTTATTTTTTTTGGGGCGTCAGCCTTGTAAATGAGCAGTAATTTTAGATATTACGAACGCAATATTTTCATTTGATAAAATTCTAAGCTATGACGCTAAAGTACCTTTGATTGTCATGCTCAGGGTACAGGGCGCATACGTGGTACCAAATTTACAATCGAACGCAAGCGAGCTAAACGACAAATTAGCAATCGGACGCAAAAAAAATTACGTGACTGCAGAAGGTAAACTTTATCTGTAGTCATGCTGCAGATACTACGTAGTTTCTGCTACAAAGTTCGCAAAAATGTAGGTAATTGTTCGAGATTTTTAACGCAACTCCATTCCTCAACGCTCAATCCATTAGTAATAAATACCTAGGTTTACATAAATAAATATACAAATCAAAATATTTAAGCAAATCTTCTAGCAAATAAACTTAACCAGAAAATTTGTTTGAAATAACAAAATGCAGGTCCATTACCGACGTTTTTATCCCCGTGTCGATCGATGGATAGACGTATTGACCGACTGACCGGTTGTACTCGTATGTACGGAAATAAACAAGCCTGCCTTCATCCGATACCATTAAAAAATAATGTCAAGAATTCGCCTGCGCGAAAGTTGTAATAAGTAGGTAGAGTAAATAATTTCATTTCGTGTTGGTATTGTTTAGCAGATACGTCACCCGTTAAATATATCGGAATGTGTAGGTACTTTATTTTGTCATTATGTGTAACTTGGTAAACAAAAAGCCTATTAAATTATGCTAAAAGAGCCGATGCCAAAGCAAGGTGTCAAGGCCAAATAAAAAAAACTAGCTTCGTTCTAAAAATAACTCACCCGATTAAATAACAAGTTTTTGTACGCCATGTTATAAACACGATTAAAATACGAGATAAGAAATACAGATAAATCATAAATTAAAAATGGCGAGCATCCCTGGTGGGGATCGAACCCACGACCTTTGGATTAGAAGTCCAACGCGCTATCCTCTGCGCCACAGGGACAGCGAGAGCGTGGTCGAAATACCATGCCACTTGTTATCGCCGTATATCGCAATCCTACTCTTGTTGGCCTGTGTGGGTGGGTGTATGTGAAGTAGGCGAAAGAAATTGTTGGATAAATTGGAATTGTATTGTGTAGTATTGTTGTATAATGATGGCATGTAATGATTTTGTTCATATTGTTAAGTGGAGAAATTACACGTCATATGTACAGTATAGCAAATTTATAAGGTTTCTACTGGCTGTCACATTTGGAGAAACTCTCAGACCGTAGTTTATGCGAGAGAGCTCTATTTGTGACGCGTGGATACGTAAATGAAACTTATGGGAAATATTTAGTCAATGCGTTAGTCAGTATACCTGAATGGCACATACTCTATCGAGTCTAAAAATTTTTTTGAGATTTAGTAACTTTTTAAACGGAACAGAACAATGATTCTTGGATTTCTTGATCCGCTTCTTTTCCCACAGATCCCTTTCGATTCTTTTTCTGTATAGTAGTTTTTTTTTTTGGTTTATTTATCCATAGAACATTATTTGAACAATCTTCACTATAAGACACCTAAGTTTGACTGACAGATAAAAGCCCTATTAATATTTCCAACGATATAGGTACAAACATAAATATTTACTATCATTATGGTAATATATTATTATATATGTTATTATATATATATATATTATTATATATGTTATTATATATATATATATTAATATCTATGTTCTTGAGCCCCACAACTTAGAAACACTACGTCTCTTTATATTCACTCGCACCTATACTATCACTCATTAATCACTATTTCAAGAGTCTGAAAATTGCTATTTATTTAAAACTTTCTGTTTGCTCTGGTTTAGGTTCTAAGTTGCTCTGCTCCTTAGGGGACAGCTGAAAATCAGTGTTTTGCTCAATGAGCAATCTAATACACTGAGCTATGACCCATTTGTACTGCTGCAGCACACACATGCGTTAGTGTTACAGTATTATGTTATTGTTGTAAATGTGTTACGTTATCTGTGTATCAATATGTATAAGCTAAATGTATGTGTGTGACTGTGGAAACAAATAAAGGCTTTATTTATCTATATATCTATCTATATATATTGAAGCAAGTTTGCCATGTTTTGCCACTTGTTGCCTGTTCAAATATGTTTATGTTACCTATTTATATTTTTTTCATATAGATGCGATTCTTTAGCAAGATTCATTCCTTACAACCGACGCTGTCACTTATTCTTTAAGAGAAAGTATCTGAACTCGATTCCCGAGCCGTGCAATGTTCCTGAGAACCATGAATTGACAAACTTCACCTCTCATAGGGTCGTATTAATAAATCGATCTCAAGATCGCGTCTCAGTCTCAATACTATTTTTTTGAAACTGTTTTAATATGCAACAGTTTCATCAAGCGTTCATTAGGTAATCTCAATATTGAGAATGGTTAAGTTTCCGACGATTCGATCAAAATGATTCACCTATATATACCAATGCTCAGAGTTTGAACATATAATTCTGTTTACATTACTTATACTACATTACAATAACAATATTCTTCTCTGGTTCTCTAAACTGGATTGAATACTGGCACCGCTCTACCATCAACAACAATTCGTCATTGTTTAGGTACCTAACTTATTGGTAATCTGTGGTTTAGGTAGCCACGAGTATCAATTACAACAATAACTTGTTAAAACCTACCACATAAAAATACCAGTGCTTATTAGAATAAAATGTAAAATAATCTTTATTCGATGACACATTTTTATTTAGTCAAATTAAATACCTATTAGTTGAGGCCTACCTATCCAAGATTACGGTAATTCCATAGTCAATTTAACTGCCGCCGTGGCTCAATGTAAACAACATTGGGTTTAAGATTCGGAGGTCGCGGGTTCGATCACCAGCGGGGTACATGTTTAAGTACTCGGTTTGGTTGGTGGTAGGGCATTTTAAATGTCCGCCTGGCTAGCTACCACCATCTTATCTAAATCTGCCGCCAAGCAGCAATGTTAAAAGCATTGTTGTGTTCCGGCTGTCAGAGATAATATAGCCAGTCCCCCAAATGTGTGTTGGGTTTCCGGGTCAGTACGCTTCCACCTTCGACCTCATCTTCACTTAACATCAGGTGTGATTGAGGTCAAGTAAGAACCCATCGTGCATAAAAAAAAAGTTGTTTTGTATAATATCGTTAGTCTTTCGGTGTTTTTTAAATTTTCAATTAATGTGTGGGACTTGTCGTGACCCGAATTAGACACAAGTTACTTCGTTGATCATGTCTGTTCACTTAATTGTATAATAGCGATAAGGCCGCCTAATTTGTAGTTTCTATAAAATATTTAAATGTAGGTTCCTACCTACCTTCCTTATTTAAACAATATAGTACTTTTAATACAGTTGACCAACTGTATTAAAGACTAAATATCTTCAAAACAGCGTAACCGAATTTCATTAAGCATTACTAATAACCTTACCTCTCATGTAACCTTTAATATAAACAAAAGTACATTCAAATCGGACCTCGCATTACTGAGATACTTCTGGACAAAAACTGGACATACATACGCCCGCTACCGTCAAACACATTACACCCCTCGTTTGTCGTCGGGGGTTAAAATTACAAGTATATCCGGTTGATTCCTTCCAGTCTCCCATAGAGTTAGTTAAAACGGTAGATCGGTCGTACAAAGTTAACAGTGTCAATTTAAAAAGAGTACAAAATATTAAACTGATTATTTAGAGTCAGTATATAGTAGTATATTAAATACATAACAAACATACCTACATAGTACATACATAATGTACACCGATAAGAGTTCAGAGCTCTTTACGAATTCCTGAAGAAAATACGTCGGTACAATACCTGTTCTTTTAGGTAGGTAACTATTCAATTTTCTATAAGGATGGATACACTTTAATTATATATGTAAGTATATAAAATGATCAATAATAACGATCATAACAATAATTATTTGACCCTTCATCTTCCATAACTGTGATAAATTTCATTAGTAAGCTACTATTGTACAATGGTTTATGAAATGCAATCGGATATCAACAAAACTGCTCTTTAAAAATAAAACTAAACTATTCCACATTTTTTTCTGAATACACTTACCATATTCGAATAACTTTAAATGACAAATTATTTATGCACACACCTCACAGACACAATCAGACTCTAGGTTTCTTCGTACACAGTTTTTATGTTTAATTGGATGTTTATTTGATTACAAAATCACGTCACCATAGCAACGGCAAGATGTCGGACAGTTAACGCATGCGCACTGCGACTCGAGCGCAGTCAGACTGCCGGTTTTGGCGCCAACATTGGTTTGTAAAACAAAACGAGTGTGCGTGCACATCGAACCGCGTTCCTTCTAAGGTGGCCCGGAAAGTATTTCTATTTTGTTTTTATTTTTGAAAGCCATGCCTGCGAGGGTCTGTGTGACTATAGCCTAGCGACTCGGGGTTTTATCGTTCATGTACTTGCATAAATTTAATGATGTTCCCTGGATGCCTTATGATCGGAATGTAGTACCGCTTACTCTAGGTTGTCAGTAAGTAATCAACTGATATAAGTCTCGACCTTAGACTCATAAGCTCTAATGTCTATATTGACAGGTTTTCAGGAGAACCGAAATAAAATTCTCAGGATAAATCTGCTCATAATCTTTTATTTTTCTTAAATGTCAAACATTTGAAAAACCAAAAAAAGGTACTATTAAATAGTCAGATACACTATTATATTTGTCACAATTTATTTGAACTAGTTGGCCGAATTTTAAATATTTGTACATTCTTCATTTTGTCTTCATGAATCATCCATCAACAGCCATAAACATTCCCACTTTTGGGACACAGATCCCTGTCACTGGGAGAGGGTATGAGCCATAATCCACTACCAGGGCCCAGTGGCGATTGGTGGATTTTAGTCAGACTAATGGCCACTTGACAGTCAGTGACTTGAAGCCTTACAGACGTGGCTTAACGACTGACTTCAATTGATAACAATTATTGCGAATAATCTCAGTAGAGTAACTCGTTTATTGGACGATTCTCCAAAATTTTCAATTTATTTTATACAGGGTGAAATTGAATTCTTATAATTCCTGTTTACTAGTCACTCCACTCTTAATTACGAACAACTTTCCCCAAGGAACCATAGTCGAAATCGATCAAAAAATTGACGATTAGCCATACAAAGTAAATTTTTCTGAAACCACACAAATTTTCGGCTGAATTCGGCTATGGTTGTTGGTAAAGTTGTTGATAAAGTTGTTCATAATCAGGTGTGTTGTCATCAGCCGAAAATTGTTCGACTTCCATACTAAAAGTCGTTTCAGAATGGTTTACGATTTGGTATGGGCAATCGAAAATTGATCGAATTCGACTATGGTTCATTGGGGAAAGTAGTCCTTAATCAAGAGTGGCGTCACCAGTAGTTAATGGGAATTACCCGAATTGAAATTCACCCTGTATTGGTTGTTCGCATTTTTTTTATGACATAATTTTTTATGCTTAGTTTTCTCATAAACTATTTGTTTATAAATTTTTCCTATACAGTCATTGTTTGTTACATACTCTGGTCCAATCCCACAATAATCAACTTAATGTTGTCAGTTCCTTTAGAACCGGCTCGAATTTCGGTCCCGCTCCTAGCAGTGGGTGTTCGCCCATGCTACTGTAACCACACAATTTACCGAAATAATAGAACAAAATGTCGTGGGTCTTTACCTATGAACTTGGAGTTTTTTCTTCGTTAATCATATGTACCAATTCCTGCGATTTTCAAAGCTATATCCAAATTTGTTTTTTATTTGAAAAATGGAATATTATTTCAAGGTTCAAATTGAACAGAGCTCTTTTCATGTGCTTCCCATAATCATTTCTTAGATTCGCTGAAACCTTTATAAAGCGGTTACTTTTAAAAATTAACGCTGCCTATACTTAACTTAATGTTATCCGATAATACACACAAAATTTAGCTAAATTTGGATTTGGCGTTCCCAAAAAAAAAATCAAAAATGTTTGTATGTAGAAAACAGTCTTAATGAAATTATTCATACAAAACGCCAATTTCATAGGTAAGGACCTAATATATACTTAGGTAGGTACTTAGGTGTAACCACAAAAAATATCAATACGAAACCGTGAAATCGTATTTAACTTAAGGTTGGCATACATACGGAAGTTACCGGATACAGAATTTTGACTCTTAGTCCGGAATGCGGGAAGAATTAAAATATGTCCAGAATTTTGCAAAAGCTAGGTAAGTGAAAAATTGAATGATAAACAAATAATATTAACATTTTAAATTAAAATCAGCATTAGGTACTATTAACAAAATAATATTTCATATTACGCTTTTATGTAGGTACTGTATGAAATATGCGGTAAGTGTGTAATTATTCTTATTATTATTATTATTATTATTATAGTGCGTGTGTTATTCTTGATATTTAAAGTTCAGTTATGGTAGATAGATAAAACATTTATTTACGCCACTGCGTTCACGACATACACAATTTTTAAAATACAATAAAAGTAAAGAATAGAAAATACAAAAAGAGAGTGTGTGCCGCAGTAGCACAAATGGGTCATAACTCAGTGTGGCACATCAAAGAGAGAAACACTGGTTTTCAGTTACAACTCCTACAAGTACGAGTGCATAAAAGTACCTACGCGCATGTTCCCAGTCTGCATGTAGTCAATTGTGAGTGTAAGTGTCAGTTGTTGTTACAGCTACTGTTGAGTAGTAATTGTGATAACAAGTTAAATAAAAAGAAAAATGTTCTTTGTATTTTATTTTTGTGTGCAATAAAGAATTTAATAATAATAATAATAATGAATGATATGATGTGACAAAAGGAAAAAGAGAAGTGCATAAAAAGTTCCATTACAGGTAACGCTTTGGAATTAAATTTTTTTGTGTTGTGTAGAATTTTAAATTTCGTATTAGTTAAAAGAATCGACCTTATTTTCAACTGATTTCCTTTCCTTTTAATGTTACTACGAATTTTAAGTAATTTGAAGAAAATGTCCGGAATTTGGCAACCCTAGTTGTGTTCTGTTAGTTTAAATGGAGTTCCTAATTGCTCCGCAGCTTCCTTGTAAATCCATTTATCTTTTAGCGTCTTCTTGATTTAGCTGCTATAACTAAAATCAAGATTACTTTTAGTTATCTAGATTTATATAACGGCTCATATCAAACTAAACATTAACTTATGTCACCAAGAACCGACACGCTCTTACCTAGTTGGAGTATGGAGACACTCAAATTTTAAAGAGGTCCCATTCAATATACACTTTTATCAAAAAAAAATTACCCAAAAACTACCTACACGCATATAGAAAGCACTCATTAAAGCCCAGGAAAAATAGGGTTTCATCACGGAAAAACGAATAGCCGCGATTTTCTTGAAACATTTAATAAAGTGTTGTAAATGTAGTAATAATTGCTAAAAAATTAAGAATTTTGGAAGAAACTAAATAAGCTAAAGTTGAAAAATGTGTATCTTTAAAAAAAAATCTCAATTGATGGGTATTTTTTTATATTCAAAACATTTAGGGAAATTGTCGTTACAAAATCTTAGTCCTCATTTTTATTTCTTAAGCAATGCAGCTCGACGACATTTTCAGCTAAAACACATGCATGACTAACTACATGCTTAGTTTTTTATCCATCAATTTAACTGTGTTTAACAAAAGTCTACCTAATTAATTATATATCGGTTAGTATTTGTTGTTATTAAGATACAAATTAAAAATATGGTTTTCTAAAAAAATCTAGACTAAGCGCTCGTTTTTTTTAGGTTTCATTATTCAAAATTACATCTCTAATATACCTCTATAAGATAGCAATGATGTAAGTCGGTTCTGAATGTCTAACTAAGCTAATTTTTTAACGTATTTTCTCTAGGCTACATAGATTTCATTGCCGACCATTCATGAAATTTTACACCAGCGTCTACAAATCATACTTCTTTCTCTTGATGGCGAAATTTGGACTGCGTGGCATTAAATTCGACAGCCCCGAAGTAGCTCGAAAGGCATATTTCATAGTAGCAGTTGACCTCCCCAAAAGAAGCCTATCGCCAAAATGACAAATCTTGATTTAAACTTGCAAGTCATATAAGTAACCTCCGCAAAGCAATCTTCATTTAAAGGTTATACACCTTTTCAATAAGGTTCCTGTTGATATACAAAATCTTCCTTTCATAAATTTAAAGATAGTCTTAGTGGAGATTATATTTTTGCTCCATTTGAAGTGGAAACCATTGGGTCAGGCCCTCATTGTCTTTTTCCAGAGATATCTGTGCGTCTGGTCGAAGTTCCAAATGATCGGAATAATGGCTTCTATAGCGCTCTGTTCAACGAGGAAACACACTTAGCCTAGGCATGCACCCAATTTTTTATTTGTAAATGTGTTTTTTTTTTTAAGTACGAAGTAAATACTTACGTCGTTTTTGTAAATCTGTACAGATTTTAGATATAAGTGAACATCATTACTGAAGTTACAAAAAGCCGTAATATTTCTGTAATTACTTAATTTCAATTTTAATTTACAATTAATGTCTTTTTGTATGAACTGTTGTAATAAATTTTAGATCAGCCCAAAACCATGGTCACCCCATTCAGTCTGTACCCCGCGTCAAGTCCAATCGTAAACAATGCAAGATGGATAATGCAGTGATAGCACCTTGGGGTAAATCGATTCCACTGTGTTAAAGTGGATTTAGATTGTGATGATGAAGGTGGTAGGTTAGGTTATATATATAATGATAATAAATGGTTGCCTGAAAGAGATTTTCAGCGACAAGTTTCCAAATTTGTACCAAAAAAAAGGAAGATAACTCAATATTTACAAGATTTATTCACTAGTTATTATTGCAAATTACATTATTATGAACTTTAAAATAAGTCAAAAATTAGGGGGCTAGGTAAAACTCAACACAATGCTCCACATTTCATTAAACCCACAATTTTTTTTTCTGTAAAACAACGTCCATTCCGTTTAACGTGTAAAAAAAGATTTTGTATGATCTTCTTAGCGAGTCTATAGCAAAAAACATCCAATTCTTGACACCCAGAATGCGTCCATCTCACTGCAGGGATATATAGGCCCATAGGCATACCCTCGTATATGGGCCATAGTCCACCGCGCTGTGGACCAGCGCGGGTTGAGGACTTCACATGCCTTAGTATTTTTATTTCTCTGGTATGCAGGTTTCCTCACGGTGTTTTCCTTCACCGTTTAAGAGCAGTCGGATAAATACACATAACTAATTAAATTAAATTTAAAAACTCATTGGTACAAGGCCTGCTTGGGAATCAAACCCGGACCCCCCAAATTGGGAGACCGCGTCGTAACCGCTGAGCCACGGACGCTTCCACGAGTGTAAATCATAGTTGCGAAGTTCATTACTGCGATGTACATTACTGCGAAAGTTTATCATTGCGAAGTACGTTGTCGCGAAAGTTCTTTACTGCGATGTACGTTACTGCGAAAGTTCACCATTGCGACGTACGTTGTAGTGAAAGTTCTTTACTGAGATGTACGTTACTGCGAAAGTTTACCATTGCGAAGTACGTTATCGCGAAAGTTCTTTACTGCGATGTACGTTACTGCGAAAGTTTACTTTGTGACATACCCGTTGATTAAAATATAGGATATTTTTAACTCCCGCGGTAATGAGTTAAACATATACGCGATAAATTGGTCCTTGAGATGCTAGTCAATAATAATTAATGACTGTATAAAGATATATTTCTTTTACCCAAAATATGTCTATTCAAATGCCAGTTGAGCCGAAATTACGAGCTCATAATTTTATTATGTCATGTATTTCAAAGCGTTAGAGCAACCATAACAATAACTTATTGGACCACAAGGATGTCTTTGCCGGTTGGAAAAAAGTGGAACTACAAATTTGTTTATAGAACGGTAATTTTGTATGACTACTAGCGCCATGTTTAATAGAAAATTATAATTTTGTAAACAGCACCTACGCATACGCAGGTACAAAGTGTGAATGTACAGTTCACCAAAATAATTTCTAGTGTCTTTATGCAATTCTCATCTGACTTTTAACCGCCTCCGTGGCCTAAAGTAAACAATAGGGTTTACGAATCAGAGTTCGCAGGTTCGATCCCCAGCGGGGTATGAGTACAATGTTCAGTACTCGGTTTGGTTGGTGGTAGAGCATTTTAAATGTTTGCCTAGCTAGTTACCACATCTTATTTAAGTCTGTTGCCAAACAGCAATGTTAATAGCATTGTTTTGTTGCGGTTGTTAAAGATAATGAGGTTTCCGGTTTTTCGGCAATTTCGGGGCTGAATACGTGTTGTGGAGTCTGTGGTTTTATTGGTTTCCTTCCATTTTTCAAGTTTTCTATATTTTTATTAGTAAATAATGTTATTTAATGTATTAAAAAAAAAACAAAATCAAATGAAAAAGCATTTATTTCATTAAAGTTATTCACGTAGTTTGTATCTGCATCCCTATTTAATACCGCACAACCGACCTATTTCAAATGTACTGTCCTTACACCCAAAGCTTGCCTGGAACAGATCGCTTTTAGTGATAAGGTCGCCAAATTGTACATTCTATTCTTACCACTTTTCTGAAACTGTATTTTCTTTTCTGTTAATGCTATAAAGTGTATTTGTAGTGTATTGTTATTATTTGAAAATGTCACATTTTTTAATTTTCTGTTTATTTCGAAATGTGAACCGTGGATTTTGTTTCAAGCATTACCAATTTTAATATTTGGAACATCCAAACGGTTAGGTTATCTGTGACAACCCATTTTGGATGAAGGCCCTCACGTTATGTGTGTGTGTAAAAATAGAAATATGGTACTGACTGTACCCAAAAACAAGTATTAACAACGTCGCGTCGGCGTTTTGAATGCGTACGCGCACCGTGTGACGTTTGTTCTCCATTCACGGTCGGATTACACGTGACAAATACTCCATTCATAACCCAGGTTTACGGCGTTTTGGTCCGGTTTTACTGATTTACATTACATCAATCCATACAAAGGCGACTGTTGTTACTGTTTTTATGAAAGGTCTTGAAGGAGAAAGCATTGGCAATCTATGATGTCCCATCACAATGTTATAAATTCGGAAGTTCCAATTTTTGGAGTTATAAAAAACAATTGACAGTTATAATAATAACCTTTTATTGAAATACTTAAGCAACAAAATTTAAATTAAGTACAAAGAATAATTTACATAGGTATGTAAACACTGGAGCCTGAAAGGTAGGCCTATGTTTCAACGGAAAAGAACATAATTTTATATTTCAAACTTAAAAATAACCACTAACAATAATATAAATCTACAGTTTCACGTAAATAACTTATGTATACACTAATATAATAAAATTAAATATAAAAGAACCTATTTAATACTCACAACCTGATTTTACTAATCTGTATCTTCGTAGGTAGTTCATATCTTCATGTACTCGTTCCCAAAGAACCTATGTAAGTATACATATCTATTGTAGTATAGTAGGTATATGTAGATTCATAGTTTTAATGAAAATGTTTAGCTTTTTGTACGCCCAGTCAATGTGTTGTGTGAAATGTTCTTTAAAATATTCTTTTACATTTACCAAGGTTGCCTGGAAGAGATCCTTTTATGGGATAAGTCCGCCTTTGTACTTAATTTTAAGTTACATTTAATTTATCGATGTATAAAATTCATATGAAGTACAATAAAGCGTTTACAAACAAACAAAACAAAACCTATTAGCAACTTGCGAATTGCCATTTCGAAGTTATTACAAAAATCAATTTATTAACAGCAAGTACAAGTCCCACTTTTGAGGCACAGCCTCTTCTCACTCGGAGACTATTGGTCATAATCCACCAGTCATTAACACTGCTTTTTTTGTTTTATTCTCTCTAGGAGAAGGCAAAGGGATCTAAGGTCATAACAGCCATATCTTATTTTTCTTATTTCTTCAGTTTATAAGTCAGTCTCAGTCAAGACAAGTAATTCGTATACAGAGTCTAGTCGCGGTCAAGTCATTCTTCAGTAAAGTGGTAGAATGCTTTACAAAAGATTTTGGCGTCGTCTTGTGGGAACCCGAAAGTTTCGTTACGCACTTTAATTTACACTTCCCTTAACTTTTGCTGCACAATATTCTGCCATTATTAAGCTTCAAAAGTCAGAATGCACAAATTATAAGAGTTGTAAAGAAAATTGCAACTTCACCCGTCGAGATCCCGCCAAAAAGCCTCATTAGCACTGCCTTCATTTGAAAACAACCGAATCTACACTGAAATCTATAATTTCATACTGGCAAGGTCCAGCGGAAACGTCTCCGACTCTAAAACAGACAATTTTATAATATCGTTATAAAATTAAGCTGGCCGCTAATTAAGCTTAGTAATTTCAGCTTGTATACAAGTAAAGCATAATATACTTTGTACCGTAAGGTCAATAATCGTAAGAGGCAGCCGAAAGCTAACAAAGCGTCTTACACACATCAATATCTTCATTATGATCCTCACTCAAAAACAAAAAGTCAAATTATTCTTGGTTTCCCAGGCGAAATTGTTTAGTCACGAATTTCGGATGAACGAGACATAAGTATACTGTTTTTATGGAGGTGGAAGGAGGATGGAATACTCGTATTACAACGTGTATGAACGTTCCCACGACGTACTTAGTTACGACGATTATACTCTTGAAGTTTGAGACTGGCATGATATTATTTACCGACTTAAAATGCAGAGGTACTCAATTCGACTGTTTTTTTTTATGTTTACTTAAATATTACGCGATATCTCCACCAGTTGCGAAACCGAACTTATTTTGAAATAGTTATTGAATTGTACTCCATTTTTATATAGATTTTAAGTTTCACCGTTATTTTGAGATTACAATTAGCTATGCAGGAATCAGGGAGAGCTCTCAAAGAAATTTATTGAAGTTTGATTTTCTTATGCAATTGGATCACAGAGAGCTCTCAAGTAAGTCTATTCAAATTTGATTTTCTTATGCTATTATACTAGGGGATGTATGTAGGTACCTACTTAGCTAATTAGCAAATTTTACTAAAAGGAAACAATCTATATACTTATATATTTTACGGCATTATAAAAGCTGCAGAGTATATTTTAAGCCCTCGTTACAATTTGAACTTGAGATGAAATTTAAAATGTTAGATTTCGTGATGTTGAATGAAGAAGAATGTTGAAGAAACAGAAGGACATACATGGTGCAAGTAAAGGAAAAACTAAATGCCGTGGTGTAACGAGGGCTTAAAATATACTCTGCAGCTTTTATAATGCAGGAAGTCAAAGAAAAGGCGGAATGTAGAGAAGTGTGGAAAGGCCTCCATCGACAAGAGCATAGCTCTTAAATTGAAGAGAGACACAATGTAATTTTCATTTAAATAAATTAAATAATAATAATAAATAAATAAATATCCTTAGACATACACACAGCGCCATCTAGTAAGCAACTATAGGCTTGTGTTGTAGATACCAGATGGTTGATAAACTACATATTATAAATGAATACATCCATAACTCGGGTACACATGTCCGTATTCATCACACAAACATATTAATTCAATAAGTTTAAAATTATGTATATTTTTGGTATTTTTATTTTATTTATTGAATACTAATATTATAAATGCCTAAAGGACTTGTCCCAGATTGGGCCTTTAATATTTATTAATTCCGACAGGGTTAAGTTATATATATCTGGATAGGTATTTGAATATCCAGCTGTTATGTACAAATTGTAGAATTTTAGAAACCTCCGTTTTCGAGAAAATGTATTTTCTAGTTTCATAACAATTTACTTTAAAACGAACACTCCTGCCTATAGAAAGAATGAAGCCTCTTGCAATTCATTCCTTGAAACGAACATTCCGTCGTTAATTAAAACAATATCCACCCACTGTCAAACAAATGTCATTGTCAAACTTGTAACTTCGGTCAATGTTGGTGTACAAATCTTTCTTAGAATTTGATGGAATTTAAGTTCTTGGAGTATTTTTCTGTGTATTCTACCGAAGCTCATCTAATGATGATGATGCTTCCGACCGATTTCGGCCCTGGCGAACACTTCAACTCCTAATCGGTTTGGCGCTGGATATAAAGCTTTTATTTATAATTCTGGTCGCAGTATAGCCTTTCTATTGCTTTCTGTACATACATTTTAAAAATATGTCGTGATACCGCGGCAATAAATATAACTATGTATGGTATGACATCTCGATTGAAGTCATTTATTTTTAACATGTAGTAGCATTTTCTGTCTACGTTTTAAAAATACAAGAAATGGTTCTCTCGACATATTTTACGTGTGAGATACATCCGAAAAGCGCCCCACTGATGGTTGTTGATTGTGACGCATTGATGAGGAGTAGATAGATGTGATCACTAAGCCCTATAGTATATAAGTATAGGTATAGCTAACAATATAATCACTTCGTATGTGTGAAGGATTACACAGTTTAGTAAGGGTATATGTAAACTCCTCCTTTTTTCGAAGTTGGTTAAAAAGTGCGCCCTGAACGATATATCCAATTATTAACCTCGGTGGTGTTACATACATTTGTAATCTTACTTTTCTCCTCCCAAACTGACAAACAGATACTAGAGACAGAGTGAATGAATGTTCAGTCTGCTAGAGACTCAAACAATAAGTGCAAGACTACTAAACCTACAAACATCCACTTTATTGGATCTAGTACATTTTTACTAAATTCGCAACAGCTCAACATCTTTATGAACTTACTGCTTCAAGAATGAAGAATTGAATTAGAGAAGTTATTGAGCTGGAATGTGCATAATTTAAATTGCATAAAATAATAATAAATAAAGTAGTATAATAAATAAAACACATTTTTGCCTAAAATATATTATTAATTTTCCTCATTTTCTATGTCTTCTCTTGCTAGTACATAGTCCAACTGAGTAGTCAATATCATTTCTGAGCCCATCCAAGGTACCAGGTAATTGTCATCACATGAGCACAGTTCCCTTGCCAATATACAACTACAATAATAGCCACAAATTCGGTGTTACCACAAGTTTACTTTTAACAAGATGTCCTTAACTGTAATAAATCTTGTTGCTTTTGTGACGCAACCTAATTCTTCCTCTAATTAAAGCTGTGTCTTGTGATGTGTTTAACCTGGTAAATGCCTTCTTCTTCAATGTAAGAGCTATGCTCTTGTCGGTGGAGTGACATAAACTGAACAACTATTCTTTTTTATTCTTGTTTTGTTTCTATTGTTGTTTTCTTGATTTTGTATGTCAGAACTGGAAACAGTACGTTCGGCTACGGAGGTAGAGCCACTTGCTAAGGATTGGTCTTGGATTGCGACATCTTCATAAGGTAAAGCACGAGATTGTCTGCCTGTCCTACTAGACATTGACAAGCCACAACAGACACAAACTCATTGATGACCCAGTTGCTGTTCACCTGTTGTGCCCTCAGTCCTATTATTTATTTCTCTTAATAAAAGATTGAAGCATTCCCGGCAAACATGGTCTTCGTTTGTCACCTAAAAGCAAAAGATTTTTTAAATACCAACAAAAAGTCACATAATAAATATAGTTTCACCATATTGGCACTGTGCACAATGATTGAGGCTTGGTTACATGGAGCATGTGCAGAGTCCAACACTGATTCTCCAGGCTGTCAGATTTTATTTATAGGTTTAGGGAAATCCACATACAGCGCAATTCCACAAACATACAATTTATTATTACAGATGTTATAATCCCAGAAAAAATTGATACCGAGTCCATACCTCGGCTAAGCCTAAACAGAAAAGATGATATAATAAACGGATTGGCCCACTTTGTAAGGCTGCCACTACAATATTACCTGCATATCTTTTACTTACAATGTTGTACAAACCTTTACTTGTACATCATACATATATTCACGACCTTGGTTGGACCTCATCTTCACTTAACATCAGGTGTGATTGAGGTCAAGTACCAACCCGTTATGCATAAAAAAAGGTAGCTCTTTGCAAATCTAATCTTCGACCTCATCTTCACTTAACATCAGGTGTGATTGAGGTCAAGTAACAACCCGTCGTGCATAACAAAAAAAAATTATACTAACCTTCTTTGTTTAGTGTTTGATTACTTATGAGGCAAATGTACTTATATATAAATATATTAATACTTACATTCAAGAGTGGGTATAGATCCAGCCGCCGATGTCCAAATCCCGTGCAACATGAAATAACCGTTGTAGAAATTCAGAAATCCGTATATCACCGGTCCAAATCAAGTGCAATCAAAAAATTCTTGTAATAAAGTCAAGTCATCAGTTGTTATAAAGGCAATTCAATTCTTTAGTTTTTGGCAAACAAATTATAAAACCAAAAGAATCCGAGAAGTACAAATTGAACACCATACAACACGGACGCTTAAAAAAACCAATAACCAACAACAAGAGCAATAGGGTTGTTCGATCTGAGATTGGCTAATCGATCGAGTATCGATTTCTGACTGATCGGTACTCGATCCTGTCACTCAATCCGAAAATACCTATAACCAAATCGCATTAACAGGCTGGTCACTCAACAACAGACTTTACGGTGTATAACAGCAAACAATGCTGGTTCTTGTTTGTGCATTATAATATAATTATGCATATTTGTGATTTTTTATCATATTTATGGATTTTTGTGCCAATCATAGTACCTAATTGTAATTTCAAGTAATTTTTGTTTCCTTGTTTTTTACTGTATTTTCTTTTACGCCAAAATGATCTCAAATCTTTCAAAAATATTTCAAAATCTTGTTCACTGTGTTTGGGATATTTCTGACCAACCCATTTGGGATAAAGATCGTGACTTTATCAAACACATAAAATACAAAAATAAATAACTTAATGTCTTTTATATTTTTCACTATAATTGGTGTGATCATAATCTATTTACGTATATATCCTTGTGTATGATTTCATACAAATCTATCAAATGTAATTATAAAGATATAGACAAAAATTATTTTATATATAAGTGTTAAGACGTTTAAAACAATTTTTGCTAGAAACCCAGGTCATAATAAAAAAAAAATATTTCGGTAACTTATAATTCGATCCTTCAGTGCTCGATTTGATGTAGAATTTATACTTCAGTCCTACATTAAAATGCGTTATAATATTTTCCTTAATAATCGTTTTAATTTCTTTTGTTTTAATAATCGATTTGCTTTATTGATCGTCGTGATCGATTTTTTGTGGAGTAAATAATCGCCAGTGTTGCCAATGGCATCGCAAAATAATTTCACCATAGTTATTTCATTAATTTATTTTATAAAAACGGAGGTGTGCAAAATTCATATTAAAGCGGTTTTACGATCTACATTTATGTACCTTTAATATCAGTGTAGTACCAACCCGGTCGGAATTTACTCGGAATAAAAAACCACCCTCCATATAAAACGCGGACATGTCCTTTGGATGTTTGTTTGTTTGTTGATTTGTTTGTTGCTCAATCACGGCGTAACCGATGAACGAATTTGGATGAAATTTGGTATATAGGTAGAACATACCCTAGATTACTTTCTAACCCGATAAAGTAAGTAGTTCCCGCGGGATAAACCCCCCCAAGTAGAGTAGTTGCTGCCACCAAGGAATTAATTACTATTAATCTATGAATAAATTTAAACATTAACTAAAAGTAAACAAAAACAAAAATCTATATCTAAAATCTACTCATAAACAACTGCAAGTGATAAACCATAAAAAGCTAGACACGGAGAAGGTATCATATAGGTAGGTATTTGATAAATTTCCAATACTTATGCGTGATTGTGCGAGTGGATTTAATTGTTCTCAAAGTATTATTACTAATTTAACAAATTCAAATCATATCCGAATCATACTGGCAGAGAAACACTCGTCCAAGAAACTATTTATGTAAAAATGCACACATTACATGGCCAGGTGTGAAGTTTTTCGAACGGACCATATGCATGAAAGCTGGTAACACATAATTACAGTGTAGAATCATGCTCATGTCAGGGTTTATCTAACAAATGTTATAAATGCGATAGTTTGGATGTTTGTTTATTTATTTCTGACTGTCAGGGGGCCATTGGTATGAGACAATTTTACCAAGCCGCAGTGGATCCTCGTGGTGGATTATCGTCCATTGTGTCGAAGCACGTGATGATGAAAGAAAGAAGTTTCCTTACATGTAAAAGCTATAATTCCCTTTATATCCCATTGAAATGGGACACTCTGTATATTCCTTGAACAAAAAAATTTTCTCAGCCGAAGACGAATGATCAAGCGTTTGCCTTTTGTCGGCGCATTAACAACATACAAACAGACATTCAGACACAATACGTTACACTGATAAATTAGTGTACGTACAAGTGCCGACGGACGTAAGTAATTGATGATTCGTATCTTGTGATTTAATTAATTTTAATTCAAGCGAACACGTCGCGCGACGTCCGTAACATTTCTCTAAATAGTATGAAACAAAGGGACTCCACGTGTCTGTCTGTTTGTGGGCTTCGTGTTCTAAACTACACAACGGATTTCGATACAGTTTTCATTATCATTTGAAAGGTTTTATCCCGTCCAGTGGCGCCCTCATTGGCTAAATTAAGATTTTAAATACAGATTAAATGAAATTCTAATTTCAAATTCTGCATTCTGGAAAATAACCCCCATAAAAACTATTTACGTATTACTTATAATTAGCTTTTAGGCCTCTCGAGTGCAGGTTAGATTGCTTTTTTTTTATTTAATCTGCATTTAAAAAGAAATCTTATTGCTACTGGATAGAATAAACCCTCTTAAGAGATGGTTTATAATTTATTTCGAGATCCGGTAGAGTTTAACGTCGTACGCACTGTCGACTGTCGTGTTTAAGAGGGTGTACCACAAACCGCTTTTCATACAAATTTCCATATTGAATTTTTTTGAAACGAATGATCCGTAACTAATGAAACTTTATGGTATCTGTAGAATGTATAGCTCTAGAAAGTTAGTAGAAAAAAATAATGAGACAAAAGTTTTCCATAGAAACAGAAAAATCGATTAACTATTTTTTTTTTTAATATAATTTTTACTAACTTTTTAGACCTATGATTTTACTTATGCCCAAAAAAGTTTCATTAGAATCGGTTCATTAATTTCAAATAATTTCAACTTTAAAGTTTGTAATGGAAATCCATACGTGGTTCACCATAATTAACAGCACACAAACCGATGACTCTCTCATATTATAATAGAATAATTGCTATAACAACGGATATGTACAGTAAGATCCACCAACTATCGCCTGAGCGTATCATGGTCTTAACAAAATTTATAGATTTATGTTTGTGCCGATTACAACTGATCGAGTATACGACGTGTTTCATACACTAGACTGCACTTCATTGCACTGCACTGCACTGCAATGCACTGCAACGCAACGCAACGCAACGCAACGCAACGCAACGCAACGCAACGCAACGCAACGCAACGCAACGCAACGCAACTCAACTCAACACACCACACCACACCACGACACGACACAATATAATACAAATCAACCCAAAACAAAACAACACAATAATAACTAAATAAATAATAAAATGTTCCTTATTGTACACCAACAGTAAATGCAGTATAAACATGGAACTTAAAAATATGGTAGGTACGTACAATGTTATGGGCATTATCACTAGAAATGTTTAAAAAATTGAGTTTGATTTCGACTTTGACCATTCCCTTGAAGCCTCAAAATGCAGACTCAAGTCAAGCCCGTATATAAGGCCATGACTAAGACCTTGAAGTTAGCAATAACAACATCGCTAGTGAGAATAACAAGTTAATTTATACATTACCTATTATGTATTAGAAGATTGATCTAAGTCGATTAGTTTTCTTTAGCGCATTATTATTCTTACTATTCAAAAAACAATAACCTAATCCTCCTGAATGTTTTTGAACCTTACTATTATGTAATAAAGTTCATAATGGTCAGGCGGAATTTCGTTCGATCTATTCCCCATAGAGACTTTCATTGACGGAGACTATAAATTTTCCTTGGATTGGGGCCACTAGGGTGACCAGAAATTCCGTTTCTACTGGAATATACATGTGTTTATCACTGATAGTTGAAACAGCTAAAAGCGGAATAATACATATCCTTCACATGAACAGCCTTTATGTCCACACTGTTGGGGCACAGCCTCATAGTTGTTTATACTTAACTTGCTTAACAAGCCCGTAATACAAAGATATAATTGTAACATTATGTCGAGGGCAGGCTGAAAACCAGTGCTGAGCGATTTATGTCACCCAGTGTTTACTGAGACCGTCCCCCACACACGCACTCATTGTAGTACCTAGTTAGTCATACAGCCGTGTTGGTAGATCGATCTTGAGATTGGGATCGCGTCTCGGTCTCAATGCAATTTTTTTTTGATACTGTTTTATTATGCAACAGCTTGTAGCCCTCTCAGTCTCGAGAGCAGTTTGTGGGATACGGTTCTTAGTCACCTCTGTTTTGATTTCTTGTATGTTGTTGTGGTTTTTTTTTTCGGTGTGTGGAAATAAATGGTTTAAAATTACGCGGGCCCTGAATTTTGTAAAATGTGATGTTACCAAGTCATACGTAGAGAAGGGAGTTAGCAACCTCTTCAAATATATGGAGCTATTAATGGAACATGTACTATCTACTAATTTAAAGTTCTTCAAATTACAAAGTTATTCACAGTCATCCGAAGTGATTTATATGTACTTAAATGTAGGTATTTCAAATTATTTAACGTTAGAAAAAATACTACTCGTTGCACAAAAACACTATACCGCTGATATTTCTAACACGTAATATGTTATTTATGTAAAAAACACGTAAAAGCGCAAACAATTGAGAAATTTGCGTGAGAAAAAAATTATAACCTCAGATGACAGACAGATGACAGCGCGGTAAACGTAGCGCGCTACTGCGTGAGTAAAAGAGAGGGAAGTATATAGCAAAGGATTTTGGTGAGTTACGGTGTTTAATTTCTAAAAAAGGGCAGAATCTGAAGATAATATCTATTTTGTTGGAATGCAAAACAGTTTTATTAAAGTTACATATCTGACCACGAATATTGCATTGCTACTTTATATATAAATGTCCTAATTTCTCATTCGCGCATGGTCACAGCCTCAATAAATAGCAAACCCGTACCATTCGTAGATCTGGACCGAGTTGGGTAACGTTAAACGTTTTGAACTCTCATCTTCGGTGAACTTTGTTCTTTCATTAAACCGTAAAAATGTTGTACCATTAAAATGTATTTTAAGAAGAACAAAGGTAGTTTATTAAGTGGTATGGTGAATGGATAGCAGACGTTTGCGGCTTTTTGATTGTGACTCCGCTTATCGTGTGGCTATTACAGTTAGGGCTACTAGGGATTACTAATTTTTGGGCAAAAAACGTTTCCCAAAGTATCACATGCTAAAGTATGTTTCCCAAATTTTCATTTGGCAAAACAACTTTTCGCAATTTTACAGTTAGCAATACTATTTTCGGCAATTTATTGTTTAACAAATAATTACATGGCAATGTTTCATTTTACCAAGTATTATGTAGTCAAATATGGTTTAGCATAACATGCTATTTCCAAAATATTGCATAACTTAAGAGTCTAAATTCACTGCATTAAATGTTTGTTTCACCTTGGACAAATAGTTTACAGGTAAGAACCTCTATAATAATTATATTGTTATTTATTATACAAATCAATTCCGGCGCTTCGCCTTCTAATCTAGCCTACGTAACCTATATGAAATATTTTTGGAATTTAATTTTTTACAAATTGCTTAATGTGTATTTGACTTAATAAAACTTGAGCAAGTAAAAAGTTGCCAAATTAATATTTGACCAAGTGATTAAAATACGAAATATAAATTTGCTAAAGATTCTTTTGGGAAATTAAACTAGTGCGATAAGTTTTTTGGGAAGTAAAATTTGACGAAAAATATTTTGCCAAACGGAAGGATACCGTCTACCAGATGTTAAACTGAAAAGTCTTGACAAAAATCCTGATTTGTACAAAAAAGTTGACATAATACTGCGAGAGCGGAGCAGGGGTGTGACGTACCTAACATAACAAACATACCGGATGATTTTTTTTACCGTGAGGAAAAAATAGGGCATAATAAGTAAGTGAAATAAGAGGTATTGGCATACATATGCCATTTTTTTTCTAAAACATAAACCATTGTCCTTGTCATTGTGTCATTTGACGGTCGCATTTGTGGCCTATTCCATATAATTACACCATTAAATTAAATAAATTAAAAAAAAAATTTGAAGGAAATATGACGCATGATAGGAACCCTACAAATCCCGCTAGTCGCAAATCGATCTCCGGAAGGCACGTAGGTTGTTGATGGTTTTGAAAAAAAATAATTAAACTACCTATGTCAATAACTTCTATTTCACTTATTATACATATGCACTATTTTTTCCTTACGATAAAAAACTCACCGGTATAATATCAAAGACATCCCAAACTAAAGCGTTGGTAGGTATACATATAGTACCAAACTGGCCAGACTACATAAAGCTTTAGATTTTAATGGTCCAAGATCATAGACCTACCTCATTTTAGCAAAGCTTAAAAAATAATTATGTTATTGTATAATATGATTTTAGTAATTTTTTTTTATGCACAACACGTTGGTACCAGGTCGATGGTGGAAGCGTACTGACCCGGAAACCCCAACCCCAACACATTACCCAACATATTCCTAGTCCCTGCCCTTTACTTAACTTAACCCTTAGAAGATTGATTGTTCATTAATAAAAAATATAATAAGTAGTAGAACGAATCATCTCTTCCCGTGGGTGTCTTTTAAAGGCGACTCCTTAGTTTCCACTGAAAAACATCTAAAACGGCGATAATATGACAGAAGTCACTTATGCATTTCTGTATCTTTCGAAATGTAAACTGTCGTTGTTGTTTCAAGCATTAAACTTTTAATGTTTGGGATATCTCTGACACTCCATTTGGGATAAAGGTCGTGGCGTTATGTGTTGTACTTTAAAAAATACTCATGTTTGCATTTGCCGCAAATAAAAATTGAATTTTTGCAATGTCGTGTTTACATTTCCTATTCGGTCAAAAGCGGGATTCTTTCGTCGAAAGCGGGACATGATAATAAAAAAGAAAATAGTACCTAGGTAGTTTTTATTACGTGTCCTTTTATTTTGTGTTTCAAATTAAGTTTACTATGATGATAGCCATAGAGAAGGTTTTCTAATGAAAATGCGTTTTAATAACTGTAAGGGAATATAAGCAAGTAACATAACTTACGAATTACTTATTTATTACTACTTTTAAAGTTTCCTGTTTTCCACCGTCGAGTTGCCTTTTTTGAGAGAGAGAATTGTGCCTTTTCCGAGCGGGATATTTAATTTTGGGCTAAAAATCGGGACGCCCGCGCCCCGCCTAAACGCTGGTCACGCAGATCCAAATATACTAACAATACAAAGCGGTTTTATACTGTTACTACACCAATAGGTGATGATGAAAGGTTATTAAAAACCATCAAACAAACATCATCTAGGCCTCAAGTAATCAATTCGACGTGCTACATTTAATTATGAGAGAATCTATTATAAAATTCCACGGTCATTACGAGTATGACCACGGGCAATGGCGCGGCACAAACAAATATTATTGAGGTTCTCTGAAATTAACTACGTTTTGTGGAAGACCTTTGAATAATAAAATGCAGAGAGGTTGTTTGGAATTTCTATGAAGTACCTAATATGATACTGCCGCACAGAGACAGTCATATCAAACAACTATTTAACAAATTAAACTCAAAAACCGGACAGCCTTATTTGTATTTAATTTTGACCATATTGCACTCTGTGGAATGAAACGAATTGAACTTTGCACTTAAAAATCAGTGAAACCGTACACATAACTATATACGTAATTACATATAGTCGAAAAACGTTACCCTCCTTTCGGGGCAATTCGATAATGATGTTTTAATTCTCTTCTTGGTCTTAGGTTGTCTAGGTACATAGCAAAACGACCAACAATTAATAATAAATAATAATAAGAAATAAATGTCTTTGCACAAACACACAGCGCCATCTAGGTCCACAGTAAGCATCTATGCTTGTGTTATGTATACTAGATGGTTGATAAACTATACAAATACATATTTTATTTTGTAAATAAATACATGTATAAATGAGAAACATCCATAACTCGGGAACACATGTCTGTATTCATCATACAAACATAATGCCCCTAGCGGGATTCGAACCCGCGACCATTTGGTATAGTAGCAGAGTTTCTACCCCTACACCAAACAGGTCGTCAACAATGTACAAAATGTCTATACTAAAACTCATCATCGGCCAAGCTTCGCCACTGTTGCGAGGACAGCCTCATCTCAGTGGCCATAATCACCACCACGCGGGCATAGTGAGGATTGGTGGATTTGTGTGAGGCTAGTGGCCACCTTACGGTCAATGTTTTTAATTTCTGTAGGCCATGGATTTGGCCTGCCCGGCATAAAAGACAACCGAGATCGAATATTTAAAGTGCCCTCGGAAGTATGGAAACACTCGCATTAAAATTACATTAATGGTCACCCATCCAAGGATTGACTTATTTTTTTTTTGATCATAGGTTACAAATTCACCGGCAAACTATTATCAAAGTAACTTTTTTATTTTTGGTTTATTTATCCATAGAACATTATTTGAACAATCTTCACTATTAGACGCCTACGCCTTATTACAAAAGGTATGTACGTAACTTAAATATCTAGATACATAAAATAATGTGCGAAAGCAAGTAGACATGTGTCTCTCTATCGAAATAAAATTTGTTGGAAAGTCACTCCCTACATAGTTCCATCTATAAAGTACTTCTTCAATGCATTTTTACATTGTTTTATGTTAATGTGAACATAGTTGACCAGGAATACTATTTAAATTATCTGGTAAAATATTCTTTTTTTTTATGACTGACTGGATTTGCGTTTGATCACAATCTCACCTGATGGAAAGTGACGATGTGGTCGAAGATGAAGCACGCGATCCCAGTAAATTCCTATCTCTTGAAGATCCTAAGGTTGTAGGATTCAGGAAAGACTGACGCCGGAAGGGAGTTCCATGCCTTGGCTGTTCGGATGATGAATGAAGAATCGAACTTCTTAGTGCGAATGTTCGGTATATTAGTTATAACTAATATACTAACTAATATACGGGTGGAATCCCTCCCCACGCCTAGTGGTCCGAAGATGGAAGGGTGACGGTGGAATAAGATTATGTAATTTCAACGCACACTCCCCGAAATGCATCCTGTAAAACACCGAGAGGCAGGCGACTTATATAATCCCATTATAAATATAAATATAGTCCCACTACAACAATAACTAACACTCTACATGTTTTAATTTGGGTACTTAATCTATGACACGCCGTGTGTGTGTGTGCATGGACCCATTTTGGTGCTGCAGTCCTGTGATCTTTGATGGCTATTATAGAAATTGCCCTGGACTAAGGTAATATGTTTCGTAATTCACTTGGAATTTACGGAATGAGAAATTAGATGAACGATTTGTTAGAAAATCCATTTTGAGCTCGCAGGACTTGCGTGATTGCTTTGTGTTATTAGGTGGATAAAGCCTCTTCATTTTCTAAAGCATTTTCAGTCGCCAAGATTCAATGACTGCGTTGTTGTGTTCTTATTTGAAGGACGAGAGAACCACTGGAATTCGCGAGCTTGTTATTCTCGTGACATGAAATCACTTTATTTGCAATAATTTTTGGGTGTTGTGGGTGGTAAATATATTACTATTTATATATAGTAATAAAAATATACGTGGGACACTCAGAAAATTTTGCGAAACAGAAAAAAATTGTTCTATGGGCAAATATATTTTTATTAAATCTTTTCAAAGTACTCTCCACTAGAATCTATACAAAGTTTCATGCGTCTGAACCAATTTTCGAAACACTTTTTCCAGTCCGCCGCAGACACCTCGTTTACGGCCTGCTCGAACGCTGACAGCGCATCTTCCGGCGATGAAAATTGTATCCCTTTGAGCTGATTTTTCATTTTTGGGAATAAAAAGAAGTCACACGGTGCTAGGTCCGGGCTGTAAGGAGGGTGACCTAGGAGTTTGACCGGCGTGCTGTCCAGGAAGTCCCTCGTTTTGAGCGCGGTGTGCGCGGGCGCGTTGTCATGGTGGAGCAGTAGCCCACGGAGCCCTGTGTTTGGTCGCTTGTTGCTCACAACAGAGAAAACTTCTGGCAAGCATTTATTAATATACCATTCGGCGTTGATGCTTCTTTGGTTTTGTAAAGGAATTGACACCAAGTAGCCAGTCAAATTGAAAAAGCTCGCGATCAAAATTTTCCTCCGCTTCTAGATCGCTTCACTTTGGTGGGCGTTGCTTCGTTTTGAAACACCCAAACTGTCGACTGGCGCTTCGTTTCTGGATCGTATTGATATATCCAGGACTCGTCACCTGTAATGATGTCATAAACACGCCGAGACGAACCTGCTTCAAATTTGTTAAGCATATCACGGCACCATTCCACCCGGGCCTGTTTCTGAGCATCGGTGAGGTTGTGCGGCACCCAGCGTGAAACTATCCTCCTCACGCGAAGACGCACGTGCAGAATCTTGTGAAGGCTTCCCGATCCAATCAGCACAATGTGCTGAATCTCTTGGTATGTTACTCGCCTATTGTCATGGATTAAATTTTTCACTGCTAACACGTTTTCTTCCGTAACAGCCGTCGAAGGGCGACCACTTCTTTCTTCATCCCCCAAAGTTAGTCGACCGCGCCTAAATTCATTATACCAACGATACACGGTTGCCTTAGAAGGGCCTTCATCCATGAATGCCATTTGAAGTCTTTCGTACGATTCTTCCGGTTTCAGGCGGCACTTGAAATCGTATAAAATCATAGCGCGATAATGTTCCCGGTGCTGATCCATTTTTCACTGAGACACGATAATTTAAATTAGCTTGCAAAAAATGTGGAGGGAAAATTTGAAATTGGAATGTGCCTATTTTTACTTATAAATAATCATATTTTTAAAATAGATCCCACCAAAAACATTCTGTAAAAAACTAGCCAAGTCTCGATGGAGCTGCTTGATTATCTCTAAAAAGTAATGAAATCTATACAAAGTCGTGCCAAGTCTAAGGTTCCTTACTGCGATTTCTTTATTATTATAGTTAATGTTGTGTGACTTGGCCGTTGAAGGGTACACAGGGGTACAAAACCAGGTGCTCCATGACACCATTGCACCAATCTGTCGCCAGAACCGCTATTAATGTTATTAATTATGTTATTAAGAATGTTCAACGGCAAACTATTAGCGAATAATCTGTGTGGCGTTTACATAACATTCTTTACACGTTAGTGGCTTTATCAAGCCTACAATTGACTGGTTATTGAATCAACGTTTTCCAAGTGGCAATTTTCCATCGTCAATGCGTAGCGGTTCTGGCGACAGATTGGTGCAATGGTGTCATGGAGCACCTGGTTTTGTACCCCTGTGTACCCTTCAACGGCCAAGTCACACAACATTAACTATAATAATAAAGAAATCGCAGTAAGGAACCTTAGACTTGGCACGACTTTGTATAGATTTCATTACTTTTTAGAGATAATCAAGCAGCTCCATCGAGACTTGGCTAGTTTTTTACAGAATGTTTTTGGTGGGATTTCACTTCTTTTTGTAGAAACGTGGGCATATTATATATATGCCCACGTTTCTACAAATATACTTGATACTGCAAGTTGAGTCAGTTCTATCATACACCAAGAAAGTTATTGAATGGAAGAGACAAGACCCGTCTTTGGGCATACCAACTACTTGGTAGCCACTAAGTTCATCGTCGTCTTTTAATATTATCGTCATTTTTTACGATAATTATTATCTTGCGAAATCAAACACAATTAAACTCAACGACCTTTAGTATATGGACAACAAATCAGAAATACCGATAATATTTAGACTAAAACCTACTTATATCTTTAAGACTTCTTTTGTCTTAATAAAAAAAACTTAAAGAAAATATTACTCTGCCTACTCAATCTATACAAACTATAAGCAAAACGTTAACTCTTAATTATTAGACAAGTGTCAATATAATTAATTATCAATGAACTTTCTACCAAAGGTACTGCTTACCTAGTACTGAAATACAGCTAAATTAATGATATTTTTAAACGAAACGAAGTTTAGTAATATCTAACTAAATAAACTAAACTAGAATACTAGAAAAGTACTTATAAACACGAACGCGATTCGAAGTACTGCCTAACTGTAAATTAAACCTAGAAAACTAAAAGTAGGTACTAAATAACTAACAATTTAAAAAAGTATTCAATTGAAACTTTATCAGAATTAATATTCTGATAATTAAGTAATAATCAGTAATCCGTCACTATCCATATAATCTAACCTGTTTAAATCTTTGAATTAATATAATAACAACCTGCCAATTAACCTTAGCAAACCTCACGAAATAATCAGCGAAATCAATGAAATGCAAATAATCCCTCCTAATCCCTAGCAAACATTTTCAAGCGCAATAGAAGAATGTCGTAAACGATTGTAACGCGGCCGGTTGCCACTTTGCCATATAAGGTTATCAGAAAAACAAAACGTAAGCGCGTTTTAAAATACCGTCAACGCCATCTAGCGACGCGTGCGGGTATCACCGCCACTCTTAGCCAATGCATTATATTTTGACCAAATTTTCGTTTGTTTATTTAATTTGTGTAATGTTCGAGTAGAATAAAATCTAATCGTTTGACTATTTCTTCTTGTAAACTTGTAATAAGTATAAGTAAGTCTAAGTTTATACGCCAGTCTAGTCTTATCCAGAGTTTTCCTTTAATTTTATTTATATTCGTATTAAAAGCAGAAGGGGAGGCATTCGCCCAGCAGTGGGACGCTATAGGCTAGATTAAATTAGAAGATGTGTCCCATTATGCTGGACAGTCGATTTTTTTAAGTACCAATAGTAGAAGCTGAGGGTTCTTCGTCAGATATAAAGTTAATCGTTCGACTATTTCTTCTTGTAAACTTGTAAGTATAAGTATAAAAGCCAGTGTAGTCTTATCCTGAGTTTGCCTTTAATTTTATTTATATGCGTATTATAAGCAGAAGGGGAAGCATGCGCCCAGCAGTGGGATGCTATAGGCTAGATTAAATTAGAAGATATGTCCCACTACGCTGGACTTTTGCAATGACAGTCGATTTTTCTATGTACCAATAGTAGAAGGGGGCATTACCATCTCTAATACAGCTGAGACCAGCTGAGGGTTCTTCATCAGATACTTCAGACCTTCGATTTTTGACATCAAATGAAGCGGCCCACCAAGTTGAATATTTTTTGTAAAGGCGGTATATGTCGATCTCTAATAGTTTGGTTGGGCTCTTGTGTTTCCTAATCAGGGTCACCAGGTACTCCAGATCTTCGATTATCCTAGTTTTTATAGTTTTCCCTTTATGTGGCCATTAAACCATAACTCTGTACCAAATTTCAGCTCTCTGAGTTTATGGGAAGTACTAGTTCTATTTTGATGATCATGAGTGAGTGAGTGAGTGAGTGAGTGAGTGTCATAAATGCGAAACTTTGCTTTCGCTTAACTTCGGAACTAAATGACCTACAGACTTGAAATTTTGGATTTTAAGCACGTGATTATAGCTTACTGGATGACGATAATTTCTGCGTTCTAGTCTTATCCAGAGGTTCTAAAATAGGGGCCTGAAAATGCGGCGAAATGGTTCCAGTAAAGGATGGTACGGCAGTGTTTGCTTCGCGCTCGACTTGGCGGGGGCACTGCCGCGCCCCCCGATTTTAACTGGCCAGTCTCTCATTCATAAAAACCTTTTTTCGCAAAATTTTCTGAGTGGCCTGGTATATTGCCTATATGAGGGAGGCATGCAAGTATTGAAGGCTTAAATTATAACTTTTACAATTTCCTCTAGTTTACGTAGAACTTATATTACTAAACAAAACCTGGTTTGCAGTAGCGTCACATCACATGTTTGTGGAAAGTCCCACAGTCGCCGTTTACGACACCCACGGGAAGAGATGGGTTGGTTTTATTCTTTTTACGTGCCGAAACCACAGCACTAGATACGTTTATGTAAGTAAAAAAAGTTTATCATAACACATCAGACATTTTCTGTGTTTCCCACGCTTTATGTCCGCTCAGATGATTATCTTGGCAGCGCGTACGCAGGCTACACGCAAGGATGTTAGAAGATAGGATTTGCAACCAGTTTCATATAAACTTTATTTATTTATTTATTTATTTATTTATTTTCGGGAAACTGACAGTCGTTACATTATAATGTTAAGTAGTACAAAATAGTTATATCATAGACAGAAATAGTCTCCACAGATAGTCACACACAGAAACACAGCGAAATATATGTTTAGGAAATAGTACATTTTATGATATTTTAATTAATGTAAGAAGCGTTACAGGATTAGCAGATAATATTTAAATCTATACAGGCAAATATATGAATATTAAATATAATATTAAATAAATATAAAATATAATAAAATAATTGTAAACATTAGTAATGATAATTCAATATAATACAATACAATAAATAAAGAAATAAACGTAAACATCTAGGGAGAAATTAAATGATGGAGGATTCTTAAATATGCACAGACATAATGTGTTCTTTAAAATAAATTGATCAAGTCTCAATTAAGTTTAGGTCACAAAGGAGGGCCGCAGAGAAAGCTTCAGTTTTGGCAAACTTATATTAAACAGATCTATGTTGGAATACTTGTTATTATAGAGCTTACAGGATCGCCTTAAAAATGAATTTCTGGCATAATTCGTACGAGAAGTGGGCACGCAGAAAAGATCACTATTTCTAGTTACTCTACTACGACAACGAAATGAGATTTTAGCAAGCAAATCTGGTGAGTTGATCTGACCATTTAAGATTTTATATAGTAAGGTAATGTCTCGTCCCTCACGACGTGCTTGTAAGTTTTGAAACAAATCAGACAGGTTCGCCGGAACGGTGGCATTTCTATTTCTATAAGATACGTATTTAAGAAATTTATTTTGGATACGTTCGATTTTAGTAATGTATACTGAGTATTGGGGATTCCAGACTGTAGACGCGTACTCAAGGATGCTACGTACATAGGAAAAGAATAACACTCGGAATGTGGCGAGATTCTTAAAAACTTTACAATTTCTGATAATGAAACCCAACATCCTATATGCCTTACCTGTACAGTAATCAACATGGGCATCAAAAGTAAGTTTATGATCCAGAATGATACCCAGGTCTCTAACCTGTGTAACTCATTTGATGGGCTGGCCATTCAAGTTATAATTATATATTAAAGGGTTAACTTTTCTGGAGTAAGTTATAGTATTACATTTTGCTATGTTGAGGTGCAATTTATTTTCTAGGCAATAGTGGTAAAATCGATTCAGCTGTTCTTGTAGGACCTTACAGTCAGAGTGTTTCTTAATACGATAGAAGATTTTCATATCGTCTGCATACAGGAGCAATCCAGCCTTGTCAAAAATGTTAACAACATCGTTTATAAAGATATTAAATAACAATGGACCGATATGAGAACCTTGGGGAACCCCTGACGTTACAGGGACGAAGGAGGAGACATATCCTTTGATTGCCACAGCCTGACATCTGTTTTCTAAGTACGACGTAAACCAACGTAAAAGATCACCATGTATGCCTAGACATTTTAGCTTGTGGATTAATAGAAAATGTGATATTTTGTCGAAAGCTTTTGAATAATCAGTATATATCGTGTCAACCTGAAAACCCCCTTCCATTGCAGTCAGCGTGGTGTCTATAAATTCACATAAATTGGTTTCAGCGGACTTCTTAGGCACAAAACCGTGTTGAGCACTATCTATAACTGGGTTAATTAAAGGTGATATCGTATGAAGAACAAGTTTTTCAAATAATTTAGATAGAATAGATAGTTTGGATATCGGACGGTACTGCTCAACGTTGTGTTTGTTACCTGTTTTAAAAACTGGTACGATAAAGGAACGCTTCCACTCGGTAGGAAATGAACCTAATCGCAAAGAGGAATTAAATATTATTGCCAATGGTTTATACAGATAATCAGCACATTTACGAAGAAATAATGGGTGTAAGCCATCGGGACCGTATCCTTTGTTTATGTCTAGCGTTTTAAGGTATTTATAAACTAAATTTGGATCAACATGGACAGAGCCAATATTTAGGGGAGTGTTAGGGTCAGAACTAGGAGATGTAAGGTTACGAGATGAAACAGTTGGAGGTTCAAATACTGATTTAAAAAAATCGTTGAACAAATCAGCAATCTGTTCACCAGTTACTCCAGATCGACCGCCATAAAAAACGTTATCTGGTAAGTCAACTTCAGTTTTTTTAGACTTTATAAAACTGAACAATCTTTTACTATTTTTTTGTATGGACTCTTCTGCTCGGGTTATATAGTTACTATAACACTTACTTTCAACAACTTTCTGACGGGTTCTGAGTAATACAAATGTGTCATAATCATTTTGACAGTTATAAATCTTCCATTTTTTGTGATATTTAGTTTTTTCCCTGATGATTTTTACCAATGCAGATGAATACCAGATGGGAAAATGAGACTGGGATTTAATTAATTTACGTGGAACATGTTCATCTATAACCTTATTAATAATTGAGTAAAAATGTAATAGTTTGTCATCAATATTGGAATAATTACCCAGTTCCAGTTCCCAATCATAACTATCTAGTTTCACCCCTATTTCATCATAGTCGGCATGCCAGTATAGGCGGACTAGTCTGGGCTTAGGAAGAAGAGGCTTCTCAGGTATTATATTTACAGAGAAAACTATAGTTGTATGGTGACGATCAACTGGTAAAGCGAGTGAATTCGTACAAGTACTAACTGAGCATGTGGTATTACAAATAATTAAATCTAAGATCCTACTATTGAAATTTAAAAAATGATTGTATTGTTGAAAGCCAGACATGTTAAGGAAATTAGATAATTCCGAAACTAAATCATTGTTAGATGGGTTATTCAAAACCATGTAATTAAAATTTTGCCGCTGAGACCATTGCGCGTGCTTTATATTGAAATCACCCACCAACAAATAAATATCATCTGAGTGCTGAGTCAACAAGTCCATAATAAAATTACAAAATGTTACCAGAGAACCCATGTGACCACTGTTTTGTGTAAAGTAACCGCAGTATACTCTAAGGTATTTACTTTGTTCTAATGGGATAGTAACAGCAACTATGTCGGCATGTGGTATTGGGGGCGAGGGCAGTGGGGCGAAGTTCGGAGGGCAGGCACGTACTACCGAGCAACGCAGCGCGATGAGTACTCCGCCACCATATATTTGACCTGTTACATCATAATCACGGTCGTACCTATACACAACATATCTACTATCGAATAACTCACTATCATGGATGCTGGGTAAGAGCCATGTCTCTGTGAGGCATATGACATCATAATCCGATAATAACAAATTAGCCAGAAATCCGTGTGTTTTGGTGCGCAGCCCACGCACGTTTTGGTAGTAAAATGTTAAAAGCATTGGGGTCGATTTACTATAGCTTGTGTTAATAAACATAAAGGGTGAGATTTATAAGTATAGTGAACACGTAAAAAGAACAACAAGTTAACCGAGTAAGCATAAACCTGCCTTCTCCCCGGCGATCCTATGTGTTCGAAATTATAATAGTGAACCCTCATGTAATAAATATTCATTTGTAATTTACATAGTTTACATGTGTACAGTGCAGTAATCATGAGGTATAGATTACGATATATTGTTATGATTGAATTATATGTGTGCTCCACCATTATTTCCCTAATTAACGTGCATAGGTATAAAGCGGAGACTGGTGTAAAAAATATATAATAAGGGTAAGGGTACACCGAATAAAATAAAATAAGATAAATAAATATATCATATAAAGATGGACATGTAAAATATTATGTTTGTTGTTTGTTCACCGATTTTGATAAAATTTTCTTGGGTGGGCCTTGGTGGGACATAAATAATTTGATGTGAGTTGATTAGCGTCTTCTCAGTTTGTACTTGCCATAACTTTTGCGTTGATGCACCGATTTTGATAATTTTTTGACCTATTTAAAAAATTTCACAAGTATCAATAACGTCAAATGTCAGAAATGACAAAAAAAATCACAAATTCAAAATTGTTAAAAAATGTCAAAAAAAATTTATTTGCTAGATTTGTTTCTCTTTTTCGTTTTTTTTTTTACTTTTTAAGGTTTCAATGGCGGCCCTGGCCAACTTTCTGACCCTGGGAAGTGTACTCTGTGCACCTATAAAGCATTTTTGATTTTGATAAAACAGTATCCGTTCAGGTAGTGTTCACAATCCCCTGAACCTGTTACCGCCCATGCTGAGCAAACTGGGTCTGTGGATGAGTACATTCACGGAAGAGGCGTATCCAATCCAAACACATATTTTCTACCTCCGTGCGTCCCGTCTCGGTGCCATGGCAATCAACTTGGCAGGCAATGTACGAGCGTTTTATATGACTTCTAATTAGCAGGTAATTACTATAGTGAGTGACCCGCCACTTGTATGGCCCCATAATGATCGTTATGGTAGTAGCATAGGAATCTCATTTTTAGTAAATTGTCCAGTTTTCTAGATGTAGGATATGCGAATGGTTCCATAACGAAGAGTTTACGATTATTATCGTCCTATACTTGACGCTTTTTACCGTAATGCCCAAGGAAGAAGGGTAATGTTTTTAGAATGTATGTGTTACCTTTCTGTAGTCTTATACAGGGCGTCCCAAAGTTATGGGACATGAAGGGGAAGTACCTTAAATATTGTAGATAGTGAATTTTGCTCAAAGAAGACTTTATGTTATTTTTAAAAGTTAGTAATTCTGCATTCATAGATTTTCTAAAAATTACTTGCTTCGGCTGGGAATCGAACCGACTTAAATGTGAAAAAAAAAACACCCTACTTTTATGATGCCAATCGAAAGAATAGCTAAAAAATAATAACTCTGCCTAAGTAACATAGTATTTTAAAAGAAAGGAACAACATAAAATGATTGAGTCAAATTTCAAGAAAGTTATTTATTGCCGACGACGTTCGAAAAGTAGCGATATTATCATTCCAAAGATAGCATTGATTATTCGTAAATAAGTACCCACTTCATAAAATAGGTACTAACATAGTTTTCCTTATTATAAGTGCACGTGTAGATGAAATGATAAAACTTGTATTTCAATACGTCCTCTGTAAGCTAGACAGAAGGCAAATTAAAAACAAAAATAAATAATTTATAATTTGAAAATGGAACAGTTTATGACAGCGTTTGTTTGAATGCATACTTTTTAAGATATTTTAAAAAGAAGTGATATTTTTAAATGTTGTTAATTTATACTATGTTACTTAGGCAGAGTTATTATTTTTTAGCTATTCTTTCGATTGGCATCATAAAAGTAGGGTGTTTTTTTTTTCACATTTGAGTCGGTTCGATTCCCAGCCGAAGCAAATAATTTTTAGAAAATCTATGAATGCAGAATTACTAACTTTTAAAAATAACATAAAGTCTTCTTTGAGCAAAATTCACTATCTACGATATTTAAGGTACTTCCCCTTCATGTCCCATAACTTTGGGACGCCCTGTATATTGGGTCTTTACCTATGAAATTGGTGTTTTTTTTTCTTCGTTAATCATATGTACCAATTCCTGCGATTTTCAAAGCTATATCCAAATTTGTTTTTGTTTTGGAAAATGGAATATTATTTCAAGGTTTCACATGAAATATTTTTTAATTTCTGGGCTAAATCACATAATAAAAAAAAATTGAACAGAGTTCTTTTCATGTGCTTCCCATAATCATTTCTTAGATGCGCTGAAACTTTTAAGAAGCGGTTACTTTTAAAAATTAACGCTGCCTCGAGTATATACACAAAGTTTAGCTAAATTTGGATTTGCCCTTCCCAAAAAAAAATCAAAAATGTTTGTATGGAGAAAACAGTCTTAATGAAATTCTTCATACAAAACGCCAATTTCATAGGTAAGGACCTTAATATATTTAAATTATCAGAGTGCTATGTAAAGTGTCACAATTCATATTTTGCACATCTGTATGCAGATTGAATACACGATTCCTAAATTTGTTATCAGACCTTATAATCTTAAATAATTTCTTTCTTTCTAGACGGCTTGACCGGTTACGATGTGCATGATGTGGTTGGATTCGTCTTGATCTCTGGAGTGTCATAGGATACATTTTATGGTATAAAATCCAACATGGCGGCCGTGACGTGCAATATGCTGTCGGGTTTTTTGGTTTTTATCATTAAACTTGTAACGAGACGCCATGCGACTTGTTGGTTCTCTTCTTCTTCTTATTTTTGAGGATGGCAACCAGTCAACCTCATTGTCGAGGGACATTACTGCCAGTTTCGAGTGAAAATTTTTATTTATCTTATTTCTTCAGTTTACAGGTCAGTCTCAATCAAAACAAGTAATTCGTCGTATACAGAGTCTAGTCACGGTCAAGTCATTCTTCAGTAAAGTGGCAGAATGCTTTACAAAAGATTTTGGCGGCTTCTTGTGGGAGAACCCGAAAGCTCCTAGTATAAGATCCGGCCATAGAAATATATACCCTCATCTGTTATTCGACTATAACAAAATTATTATGTTAGTTAATGAATATATTAATACATTGAAAATGGGTTGCCTAGCTAAATCGCGGGCCAAACGGTTAATTAATGTAAATCCAAATTAATTGTTTTTCAATTAACTTCCCCGATTTGTTATTTATAAAAATCGACCATTATCTGAAAGAACATAACATAAGGAACTGGAAAAATATAGGTTGCCTACTTTCCCTTCAGCCTAACTATGGAGTTGTCATGTATAAACATGCGAGCAAGCGTTATTAATATACCCTCATCAGTTATTTAAATGATTTTTTTTTTAAATTAAACGTTATTTTATTCTCTTTCTAACAGTATAAGGTTGCCTCAGTAAAAGTTTGTCACATGCACGGTTGCTGTGATTTTAGATGCGTCGTACAAGCGAGCTACATTGAATAAATATTGGATTTAAGTCAGATTAAATATTAAAAATGGTATCAAATACTTTTCACTCACATATTTATTTAATAACAATACATAATTATAATTACATAAAAATTAGAAAATTTTTTTGTTTACATATTTTGATTCATGAATAGCAAAAATATTTTTTAATATCTATTAAAAAATTATATAAAAATTTTCCAATAAAATATTTTTTAAAAAACTTATTCTGCTTCTGATTCGTCAGAAGTACTGATATCAAAATCGAATTCTTCATCGTTATCTTCTTTTGATTCGGTGACTATATCCTCCACTTGTAAGGGCGTTGGGTCCCCTTCAAACCACGTTGGCTTCAAGTAGCCATCCAAAAACCAACCACAATCTTCAGGACTTAGATTGACACAACGTGCATTTGTTGCATGAAGCCACATTGAATTGACGTAAATTGTGCACTAAACAATTCATTCTTTTTTTTCCATTTAATTTCTTGTATCGATTTAAAACCTTTCGTGGCCAACTCATGACTATTTAGTTCTGTAGTGTTGTATTACAAGCAACAATGGTGTCGATTCGGATGTACACCAACGAAACTAAAACCAGTTTTGGCGTGGTGCCGTCGCATCGTACTATTCCAGGGAGAAAGAGACAGTACTACTTTAAAACTAGTTTTAGTTTAGTCGGTGTACATCCGAATCGACACCAATGCGTGGTTTATTCTACCTCGAATTAAATAATCTCTCAAACTTTCGTAACGAAATGAATTGAATCAACTCAAACCCACCTTCGTGCAAATAGAGATAAGATGACCCTATCAGTTTGAGCTTCACTATGTTGAAAGGTGAATCGGAGGCATCAAGAGAGTGCATTACATCTTCCTGCTGCCTTTTTAGAGAAAATATTCAGGTCATCTGACATGAGTAAAGGACGAGAGTGACTAAACAAATGCATATAGTGAACCAATATTGTTACTAAATGTTAAAAGAAATAATTTGGTCATAATATTTTATTACACTAAACCTGTAGCGACTTGGAGAAAGAAACATTTTTATATAATTTTTTAATAGATATTAAAAAATATTTTTGCTATTCATAAATCAAAATATGTAAACAAAAAAATTTTCTAATTTTTATGTAATTATAATTATGTATTGTTATTAAATAAATATGTGAGTGAAAAGTATTTGATACCATTTTTAATATTTAATCTGACTTAAATCCAGTATTTATTCAATGTAGCTCGCTTGTACGACGCATCTAAAATCACAGCAACCGTGCATGTGACAAACTTTTACTGAGGCAACCTTATACTGTTAGAAAGAGAATAAAATAACGTTTAATTAAAAAAAAATCAATTAAATAACTGATGAGGGTATATTAATAACGCTTGCTCGCATGTTTATACATGACAACTCCATAGTTAGGCTGAAGGGAAAGTAGGCAACCTATATTTTTCCAGTTCCTTATGTTATGTTCTTTCAGATAATGGTCGATTTTTATAAATAACAAATCGGGGAAGTTAATTGAAAAACAATTAATTTGGATTTACATTAATTAACCGTTTGGCCCGCGATTTAGCTAGGCAACCCATTTTCAATGTATTAATATATTCATTAACTAACATAATAATCTTGTTATAGTCGAATAACAGATGAGGGTATATATTTCTATGGCCGGATCTTATACTATCCGTTACGCACTTTAATTTACACTTCCCTTTACACACCTGTACACCAACACTAACGTTTGCTGCACAATATTCTGCCATTATTAAGCTTCAAAAGTTAGAATGCACAAATTTTAAGACTTATAAAGAAAAATGCTACTTCACTCGCCGAGTTCCCGCCAAAAAGCCTTGTTGGTTCTCTTCTTCTTCTTATTTTTGAGGATGGCAACCAGTCAACCTCATTGTCGAGGGACATTACTGCCAGTTTCGAGTGAAAATTTTTATTTATCTTATTTCTTCAGTTTATAGGTCAGTCTCAATCAAAACAAGTAATTCGTCGTATACAGAGTCTAGTCACGGTCAAGTCATTCTTCAGTAAAGTGGCAGAATGCTTTACAAAAGATTTTGGCGGCTTCTTGTGGGAACCCGAAAGCTCCGTTACGCACTTTAATTTACACTTCCCTTCACCTGTACACCAACACTAACGTTTGCTGCACAATATTCTGCCATTATTAAGCTTCAAAAGTTAGAATGCACAAATTTTAAGACTTATAAAGAAAAATGCTACTTCACTCGCCGAGTTCCCGCCAAAAAGCCTTGTTGGTTCTCTTTTTGCAGTATTCTCCTTGTTTGTTTCTTTTTCGGTTATGTCATTAAATTCAAAATTTGAACTCTGCCTGTGGCTTTTTGGCGGGAACTCGGCGAGTGAAGTTGCATTTTTCTTTATAATTCTTATAATTTGTGCATTCTAACTTTTGAAGCTTAATAATAATAATAATAATCTTTATTGTTTCACACACAAGTAAGAAAATATCAGCACTGTTACAAAATTAAGGCCCAAATATACTATTTCACTTATGAGAGACTGACATCTGAACTAGGAAATTAACCTGTTTTTCAGATTGAAGAATAATGGCAGAATATTGTGCAGCAAACGTTAGTGATGGTGTACAAGTGAAAGGAAATGTAAATTAAAGTGCGTAACGGAGCTTTCGGATTCCCACAAGGAGCCGCCAAAATCTTTTGTAAAGCATTCTGCCACTTTACTGAAGAATGACTATACTGTGACTAGACTCTGTATACGTCAAGTATACGACGAATTACTTGTTTTGACTGAGACTGACTTACAAACTGAAGAAATAAAACAAATAAGACATGGCTGTTATGGGCTAGATCCCTTTGCCTACTCCTAAAGGAGAGAATGAAACCAAAAAAAAAAAATCGGGCTTTTTGGCGGGAACTCGGCGAGTGAAGTAGCAATTTTCTTTATAATTCTTATAATTTGTGCATTCTGACTTTTGAAGCTTAATAATGGCAGAATATTGTGCAGCAAACGTTAGTGATGGTGTACAAGTGAAGGGAAGTGTAAATTAAAGTGCGTAACGGAGCTTTCGGGTTCCCACAAGAAGCCGCCAAAATCTTTTGTAAAGCATTCTGCCACTTTACTGAAGAATGACTTGACCGTGACTAGACTCTGTATACGCCAAGTATACGACGAATTACTTGTTTTGACTGAGACTGACTTACAAACTGAAGAAATAAGAGAAATAAGACATGGCTGTTATGGGCTAGATCCCTTTGCCTTCTCCTAGAGGAGAAAATAAAACTTAAAAAAAAAAAAAAATCTCTCTCTCTGTTTTTCAGTGTAGCTTTTTGTTTAGTCAGTTTAGTTTAGTTTAGTGATTTACCCTTGAAAATATTGGACGTATACTCTTCTGTTATTTATTATTATTACTGCTTTAGTTAACATAAATTCTGTTATTCCTTTTTGTTCAGTGTGAAAGTTATTTTATTTGTGTGTGATACCTTTTTATTATAAGTTGTCACTGACATTTGCTGTCCTAAGCCGTAATAATCCTCTTCCAAGGACTTTTATCTTTATCGTTTATAATCTTTCATCTCCCGCTGAACACTCAACGACTACCAAAGATTTCCGCCGGCTCATTCTCATCTAACAACTTCTACATACTATGGCCTAGTCCTGGACATCCTCTACAGCATCAGCCCGGGGTAGTGCTTCAAACTGTCCTATGTCTACCTGTGTGCCTGTTTATGGCATGGTTATGGCATGACGCCAAAACGGCTGAATTGGAAAGAGAGTTTTTTTCGAAAGCGTGTAGGTATGCGAGAAGTCATGTTCGGTTGGGCCATGTCAAAGAAATTACAATACAATACAAATATTCTTTACAAATACATCTTGATCAGTGACGGATTAAGATGCTAACTACTTGATGCCCTAAGCAATCCACGCCTGTGGGCCCCCCTATCCGTATGCCAACTAGAATCGGTCTTTAATGCCAGGCGGGGGGCCCGCGGGGAAGGGGTGGTTTGTGATTGGCTGATCGCAATACCGGTGCTAGACTAGCGGGCAGCGAGTGGGCGTAAGCGGGAGAGCGGGGTAACTCTAGGTCGGCTCTTATGTTAACTTAAAACGCGCGAATTTTCAAATTAGTCCTATAAACTTTTTTTGGTGTGATTTTTGGATGACGTGAGAGTGAGACGTGATGCCCTAAGGACGGATTTTTTGTACTTCTTCTGGTGCCCCCCCAGACGTGATGCCCTAGGCAATTGCTTAATTTGATTAAGGGTTAATCCGTCACTGATCTTGATGATAACAATAGAACACAATTATTGGTAGTCTTATCACAGCTATTTAACTTTTTACACAGTTGCTTTGTTCGCCTGGATTTTCAAAGTTTCTCGAGGTTTTAACATTATTATTTTATGCAATTTTTAAGTTAAGAGGTTAATAAACCCATCACTGTACTAAAACTATGGGAAGGTTCCTTAATCTTCATCTCCGACCACATCGTCACTTTCCATCAGGTGAGATTGTGGTCAAACGCGAATCCAGTCAATCATAAAAAAAAAAAAAAAAATTGATTACCGTTCGATTAACAAGAATTACTACGGCAGTGCGATGCATTTTACTTTATTAACCGACTTCGGAAGCGCACCGATGATAAAGAATAGAAACATATTGTAGTCCAGTACGGATTGTCTTTAACGTCACGACCTTTATCCCAAATGAGGTGGTCAGAGATATCCCAAACATTAATGTTTAATGTTTGAAACAACATCTTTCACCTTACGAAATATACAGAAATGCACACGTGTAATCCATAATATTTTTTTGGTGAAAAGTCCCTTAGTCGCCTTTTACGACACCCACGGGAAGAGTCGGGTCTTTCTTACATGCCGAAACCACAAGCACTAATGGATTGTCTTTACATTGTTTATCGTTGTTACAACTGTTATGTTCAATAAGTGACGGGTAAATAAATCTATGAAAAAACGTGTTAGTTACGTTTTGTTGCGAAAATTTTTCATTATACCTCTTAGTTAAAACTGTAATAAAAATTTGATTTGAAAATTTTACAGCACAGACAGGAATCCACGCCATCTACAATAATTACTTTACAACATTTAACTTTGCTATCACAGCGCCATCTAAGTAAAATTTAGTTTAACTACAAGTAGATTGTATTCGACGTTCTTGTGTAGGCATTATCTTGCTACCCGTTACTAAAGTAAATAACAAGTATCGTTAGATGTCGCTGTTTTCAAGAATGTTGAAACGGAATGGCCGGACTCAATTTTCTTAGCATACTCATTCATTACATTACCAGTAATAGGGATATCATTTATTTATAGAGGTAATTAAATTTAATTCACCATGTAGTTTTCAACTCTGAAACACCGGAAGAGTGGGTGTCGTACAGTATCGTTAGTAAAGTTTAAACATTTTGTATGGAGAGAAAATTTATTTTAAGCGGATATTTTTGCGATTTTATAGCTGGGCGCCCGAAATGGTTACCGGTTTCAAAGTAAAAGTCGAAAAGAAAATTATTGCAGGTACAAAGAGTTATAAAAATAGTCAGTTTTTACATTTTCTTAAGTTCTTTTTTAAGTAATTTTTCCCTGAGAAAAAAGCAAGGAACTCGGAAGGTTTGCTCTTTTTGAAAAAAAAAAAAGATTTGTTAATTAATTATACTACCTATGGATGTTATTTTCATAGTGGGCAAGTAGATTCTAATCTAGAGGATTTTGTAGATTTTCTATTTACAGTTATTAAATAATAATGACGTCGAATCGCTCTGACATCTCTTTTTATTTTATGGCAATCGTCGTCTATATTACGATCGACCATTACTGCCAGCGTCCGGTTGTATGGCTAAAACGCTGAATGAGTTTGACCAGTATGAAGTCTGTGCCAAACTATGGGTCTAGATCCTGTTTGAGCGATCCATTTACCAGGGGACAACACAACACAAATTAGATAGACTCAACACAGGTTTTACTAGAAAAGGGACGGAATATTGAAGATCAATAGCAGTAGTAGGGTATTATTTATGTAGTTTTTGTTAATTGTGCAAATAAACAGTACCGATCAATATCGCTAACACGTGTTAACCAACAAATAAATCATTTATATATATATTTTTTTATAATAAATATTTCGGACACTTACACCAATCATCTAGTCCCATATGAATACTAGTTAACGGATAAACATACATAAATAATTATATAAACATCCATGACTCGGGAATAAATGTTTATATTCATCACACAAACATTGACCCCTCGCGGGATTCGAACCCGCAACCGTTGGTTTCGCTGATAGGGTCACTATCCACTACACCAAACGGTCGTCGAAATCTTCGAACACCGACCCCCGTGTGAAATAAGCACAGCCCAAACGATCTAATTTAAAATTTTTACCGAAACCCCAAGCGAGTCCTGCTGAGATTCGAAATTGGAATGCGCTTTTTCGAATTTAACTTTGGACGGGTGATTTTACCGGACTGCACCAGGAAGGATACAAATTATAATCATGATGTAAAACAGTCTCTACGTATGAGAATGAGGATTCCAGCATCACCTGACACTACAATGCCCACTTAAAATATTGAATAACCCTTAAACTCTTGTTTAAGTACTCGGTTTGGATGGCCGCCTGGCTAGCTAGCACCATCTTAGCTAAATCTGCCGCCAAGCAGCAATGTTAATAGCATTGTTGAGTTCCGGTTGTCAAAAATAGCCAGTCCCCCAAATGCGTTGGGATTTCCGGATCAGTACGCTTCCACCTTCGACCTCATCTTCACTTAACATCAGGTGTGATTGAGGTCAAGTACAAACCAGTTGTGCATAAAAAAAACTACGGCTCTAACCACGAGGTCCGACTGCCTTTGTCCTACCAATCAGACGACATCAACTTTTTTTCCTGTCGTCGGACTATTGAAATTAATATTATCTTTGACCACCAGACAAAGCGTTCTATACATGAGTAACGAGACTTGCGTGTTAAATGTTAACGTCAAGAGATAGCTGTCACGGACATTCTTCCTGCTTATTAGGTTATTTGCATCCGAGAGAAGCTAATTAGTACAGTGGCACAATTTTTTTTCTTTGGACACTATTTGGCATTATTTCTAGACAGATTATTGGCATTGGATGTCTTTCCGAACCGATACGATCTGGGAACCTTCAAGAAGCGAGCATATTCCTTCCTTAAAGGCCGGCAACGCCACTGCGGATCTTCCGTTTCCGTAGATGGTTATGGGCAGCGGTGACACTTACCATCAGGTGCGCCTCTTGCTCGTTTGCCCACCTCTTCAATAAAAAAAAAAAAAAAAAAAAAAAATTGGCAAAATAGCTGAATTCCAATTTGTAGCGACATACGTACGGAGCGAAAGTTGTTTAATTAAATCTGTAAATATTGTATCAATCAGCTTTTATTTTCACCGAATACCGTCCGAGTTTACAGTAGGTATGTCCAATGAAATAATATTAATAATAATAGCGTGGTCTTTCCACCCTAAATATGTTTTGAAAATGTTTGCTAAACATTTGACTTCACCATTTCAGATTAAGCATAATCCTTACATATCAATAACGGACCCCTAAAAAAATTGCATTCTAATCTTTGTTTATTGGCATCTCTATGACAATGGTTTCATAGACAATTTTAGAATTATAAAGGATAATGATGACTGGATTTCGTTCGCCATAGATTTTTTATTTTTTAAATGCGTGACTAAGCATATAGGGGGGTTGGAAATGTTTTCGACAGGATAATGCTGCTCGTCGCTGCCGGTTGTCGGTAAGCATGTGGGTTGTATGTTTTATAATTTATAGCATAATATAAAGTGATTGATAAATGATAATGGATAATGATGCGTTGAAATTCTACGGTCATTGTATGTGGCACAGAGTATATAACTATATGCAAACTCAGGCGTTTATTTCAACGTAAGACACATGATGGCTTTTTGGCGCGATCTCGGCGAGTGAAGTTGCATTTTTCTTTATAATGCTTATAATTTGTACATTCTAACTTTTAATGGCAGAATATTGTGCAGCAGGTGAATGGAAGTGTAAATTAAAGTGCGTAACGGAGCTTTCGGGTTCCCACAAGAAGCCGCCAAAAGCATTCTGCCACTTTACTGAAGAATGACTTGACCGTGACTAGACTCTGTATACGCCAAGTATACGACGAAATACTTGTTTTGGCTGAGACTGACTTCTGAAGTAAAGAAATAAGAGAAATAAAATTTTTCACTCGAAACTGGCAGTAATGTCCATCGACAGTGAGGTTGACTGGTTGCCCTCCTCAAAATTAAGAAGAAGAAGAAGTAGACACATGATGTCATAGATAGCGATAAATTAGCGACGGAATTTATAATTTTTTTTTTAATATAAAAGTATACAACTAATACAATTTTATAATTTTGGCGAGCTGGTCGAAGTACAGTGTTTGTCTGTCAGGTAGTCACAAATTTTGTAATAACCTTTTTTTGCTAATGTTGTTTTGACATAAATAAATAAATATAAATATCCTTGGACATGCACATATTGCTATCTACGAGTAGTTCCACTTTAAGCAACTATAGGCTCGGGTTGTGGATACCAGATGGTTGATATACTACCTTTTTGTAAAAAATACTTATTACAAATTTAAACATCCATAACTCAGGTAAACATGTCCGTATTCATCATACGAACATATGCCCCTAGCGGGATTCGAACCCGCCACCTTTTGGTATAGTGGTTAGAGTTTCTAACCACTACACCAAACAGGTCGTCAATAATTTGGACGGTCGTTTAACCATCCTAATACGCGGTTTGCCATAAGAAGTGGGTGGCGCTGGTATCGCCGAAAATTATTTTTATTTTATTTTTAACTAGCTTTCCGGCCGCTGCTTTGCCTGCGTGGAAAAATGTTATCGCGGAAGCGGGAACTACTCAGTTTATCGAGATTTAAAAAAATTCTACCTATATACCAAATTTCATCCAAATCCGTTCATCCGATTCGCCGCGATTGAGCAATAAACAAACATCCAAACTTTCGCATTTATAATTTAGTAAGATTTTATTGTTTTAAAATCACAGTAATGGAGACAACGTGTTCTAGCCTGTGTCCGTGCTTTTGTATTTCTTTTAATTTCATACTTTTTTGTATGTAGCTGTTTTATTTAACCGCGTCGAAAAAACACGGGTTTTATGTGTTTGACGGCATTGTGTGTGTGTCCAGTCATTGTCCTGACGTCAGTAATACGCGGGCGGATTTGAGTGCGGTTTTTTTATATTAAAAACTAAACGAGTGTGTGTCGAAGATATTTAGCTTCTAATAAAGTTTTTTGGTGTATTGGGATGATATCATATTTTCTCCGGGTTTTTTTTTAATTTAAAATTAAGCTCGGAAATGGATTCTTAGCCATATTTGGTGGAAATCAGTTAAGAAGATAATTAGCTTTTGACAACAAAAACAAACAACAAAATATTCTTTATTGCACAACAATAACAAAATCACACTAGGATAAACAAAAGAGGGGACAGTACAATTTGGCGGCCTTATCACTAAAAGTGATCTCTTCCAGGCTACTTTGGTTGGTGGTAGGGCATTTTAAATGTAAAAGCAGCAATAAGATAGCCCGTTCCCCAAATGTGTTGGGGTTTCCGGGTCAGTATGCTTCCACCTTCGACCTCATCTTCACTTAACATTAGCATTTTGACATTTATTTATTTATTTTCCATCTTACTTCTACCATTACAGGTTTGGTACCTAATTCGATAGTGCGTGCATCTATTAAAAATATATACAATTTATATCCCTTCCCTATAACATATGACTTGTAAGGCTATAGTTGTGAATTCACTCAAGGCGCAACAGAATATGTCTACCTCGTCGGCTATGAGGACATACTTTTGTTTGATCTATCTAGATGATATATTCGTGTTTTTGGGGGTTTTTAAATTTTCAGTTTTTTTTTATTATATAAAACGGCAAACGAGCACGCGGGTCACCTGATGGAAAGCAATCACCGCCGCCCATGGACACCCGCAACACCAAAAGGGTCACAGATGCGTTGCCGGCCTTTGAGGAAGGTGTAGGCTCGTTTCTTGAAGGTTCCAATGTCGTACTTCGGGAATACCGCTGCCGGAAGTCCGTTCCACAGGGTGGTCATACGTGGTAAGAAGTTTCTTGAGAAACGTACAGTGGTAGACTTCCACTCATCCAGGTGATGTGGATGGAAATTTAATTTTCGGCGAGAAGTGTATCGGTTAAATTGAGCAGCGGGTATTAGCTCGAACAGTTTACAATTATATATTTTTATTTTATAAATAACTGTCGTGTGTGTATCGTAAATACCAAATAAAGCCCATCTTTAAAGAGCAATATATTTCACTGACATGTACCCTATTAGTGTGTTCATAGGGTTTTTGTAACGACAAAAGGTTATTGCTCTCAGCTAATCTCCGAAACCCTTTGGGCGGTGAGTCGGCGGTTTTTGTTCAAAAACAATTTATATGGACGCGTTCACAATTAAAATGGAAGTACAAAAGCGAGAATGTAATGAATAATAGATTATTATACAATATTATTATTAATTATTAAATTATTAATCTCCCTTCAGAGGCCTTCTGATAAAACCTATCTAAAGTTAGGATCATAAATGTTTGTATGATGAATACGAACATTTATTCCAGAGTCGTGGATGTTTTTATAAATATTTATGTATGTTTATCCGTTATCTAGTAACCATAGTACAAGCTTTGTTTAGTTTGGGACTAGATGATTGGTGAAAGTGCCCCAAATATTTATTCCTTTATTTTATTAATACTTAGTACGAGCTGCACAGCTGTGGAACAATGTGTGCAGGAAACACATCCGAGAGAGTCCCTCCGTCCAAGTATTCAAGAAGAGGCTAAAAGAGTACTATCATTCTATCATGATTTAAGATATATATTTATATAATTAGGTACTTATTATATGTGATATTTATTTATTTATATTATATAGTTTACTAATAATCACGTGTAATTTTATAACTAAGTGTATTTCTGTATTCTAGTAGTGTATGTAAATAACATATAACATTATATACCTATATGTATAGTATAGTTGTCATTCCATAACTGCACTTTTTGTTCACCGTCCCGCACAATGCTCTAACCACCACTGAGGTTGGTGGGAGGGGTCCCTATTAGAGATAAGCTCACCTTTGTACAATATTTCCGACTGATTGTTAACATGTTTTTTATGTGCAATAAAGAATAACTTACTACTTACCAAATTAAAAGTATTCTACCACATATACATAATTCCAATGGGGAGATCAGAGATATCATGGTTCACGTTACGATATATATACAGACATGCACACGTAACAGAGCCAACGTACAAGTCAATGGATGTTTGGTGGAAAATCCTCTATTTTTTATAACAACGGGTTAGCAGCACCTGACCTCAATCATACCTAATGCTAAGAGAACATGAAGCCGAGGGTAGAAGCGTGCTAACCCGGAAACCCTATCTTATTTTAGGGACTGGCTATATTATCTCTGACAACCCGAATACAACAATGCTACTTGGCAGCAGATTTAGATAAAATAGTGGTAGCCAATGTCCTACCACCAATCAAAGCGAGTACTAAACATATACCCCGCTGGGGATCGAACCCGCGATCTCGGATTCGTAAACCTGATGTTGTTTACATTGAGCCACGACAGCGGTAATCCCCTTTTACGACACCCACGGGAAAAGACGGGTCAGTTCTATTATTTTTAGCCGAAACCACAGAGTATATTTAATCATAATTTATAATGCGACGAAAGATTTTATAAACCTTATGCTACATCATTAACCAACTTTCATGTTAAAGAAGGGGTCTTTCTTAAAGGGTAACCTAAAGACCATTACACAGTGGCTGAACTCACTAATTAGAATACGTGTAACCACGAAAGGGAAGCAGATAGGTGGATGAGAATAATTTTTAACCTTCAACGAAAAATGACGGGTTATGAGGGTTTGTCCAATTCGAGGTCCGGATGTAGGTATCTCAAACTGCGTAGTTCGCTTTGAGTGCGGTCGATTTTTTAACATGATTGGTTTGGTTTATACGGGTGATATAATCATTTAGTCAGTCAAAAATGCTTTATTTTGTAGGCACACGGGGTAGATTTTAAATTTTTTAAGCTACCCCTTGTTCAAAAGGCAATTTTCCCCCGAGAAGAACAAGCAAGAAACTCGAGGTGTTGCTCTTTTTAACCGACTTCAAAAAAGGAGGAGGTTCTGTATTCGGGGCGATTTTTTTTTATATGTATGTACACCGATATCTCCGAGATTTGGCGGTTGATTCACATGGTTCTTTTTGTTAATGAAAGGGGATAGCGTCGAGTTGGTCCCATTGAAATTTCAGCGCAATCAGTTCAGTAGTTTTTGTGTAATCGTGGTAAATATCAGAATGGCATTACAAATTTAGACGATTGTGTAGTTTTTAAACGACTTCAAAAAAGGAGGAGGTTCTGTATTCGGGGCGTATTTTTTACACATGGAAACTAAGTAGATACAGTTTGGGTTTGTATGGAAAAAGTGTAGAGAAGGTCGGTGTGATTATCAGCAATAAATATGATAAATCGAAGATCATCAGGTCGAGCTGGTACACCCGAACTGCCCATCTAACCTGTAGGAGCGAGAAGGTTCGACATCGCACAAAAATTATCAGGGAGATTAGCACGCACGGATAAATACTAATAACTTTTGTTACCGACTTCACAAAAGGAGGAGGTTCTGTATTCCTAATGTATGTACATCGATTAGTACGAGATTTTTACTGTTTACTTTCATTAGATTGTGTTTTTTATAGGCAGGCACCGACTTCAAAAAGTACCTATTGTATATATTTTTAATTTCATTATTATATCTAACTATTATTGTATAGCATATAAATTGTATTGTATGCTCATTATATATAATAGTGTATATCTATAAAGAACATTCTGCTCTGATTTATTATTTTATACTTTTCAGTTATTATTATTGCAGTAGTTTAATTAAATTATTTTTTCTGGGTTTTTTGAAGTCGGTTTTTTTTAAATACTTTTTTATTATATCTTTTCAAAATAGCGTCCATCCACATCAATACATCGCTGCATCCGATGGAACCACTGGGAAAAGCACTTTGCCCCACTCGTCCTTAGGTGTCGCTTCGACGGCCTTTTGAAACGCAGCCACTGTTTCCTTGGCGTCTATAAAACGTTTTCACCGAAGTTTTTCTTTTATTTTCGGGAATAAATAAAAATCGCAAACTCATATTTCATTTCATATATTCATACTCATATTTTAATCAATATTGTAATTGTATTGTATTACAGGTTGTGAGCACAGACTAAAAATTTGATTTTTTGTCCATTTATTCTCAGCAGTCCTATGAGTTCCCGAGGATTCGAAGAGATGGCGCTGTTGTGTCTACTAAGAAGAGCGCGAAAAAGAATAGTAAGCACGACCATATCTATAACATATAAATCAATGGTATTACAATATTTTTTAGAAAGCTGTTCTTCATCATCATCTCAGCCCGTAAACATCCCACTGCAGGGATATTTATTTTTTATGCACGACGGGTACGTACTTGACCTCAATCACACCTGATGTTAAGTGAAGATGAGGTCGAAGGTGGAAGCGTACTGACCCGTAAACTCCAACACATTTGGGGGGCTGGCTATCTTATCTCTGACAACCGGAACACAACAATGCTATTAACATTGCTGCTTGGCGGCAGATTTAGATAAGATGGTGGTAGCTAGCCAGGCGGACATGTAAAATGCCTTACCACCAACCAATTTAATTTATATTATATTTGTTTGTATGTTTTTTAATTTTGAGATAGAACTTTAATACTTAGATTATTCATAAAAGAAAGGCGCTAAAACAGAAAAATACTTACAGTCTTATTAGTAGAGTTATAATCTGGTGTTGGAGGAACAACAGCTATGTTAGGTACTGGAGATTCAGAGTTAGCAGAACCGAGACTACCTGGTCTGGAATTAATATTATTCAAGTTAGACGCTGAAGCTCTCTTGAACCACCAACCAATGATATAGGCCTTCTGTCTTATAATGAGGGAGTATGGGCCATAGTCCACTACGCTAGCCCAATACGAGCTTGGGGACTTCACATGGGCCTTAGAATTTGTATTTCTCAGGCATGCCGGTTTCCTCATGATGTTTTCCTTCACCCTTTAAGAGCAGTCGGATAAATACACATGAGCGTCGGTGGCTCAGGCATTAAGACGCGGTCTCCCAATTTGGGACGTCTGGATTCGATTCCCACGCAGGCCATGTACTAATGAGTTTTAAATTAAATTTAAGCTGTTGTTATCCCTAAGAAAATTAAAAAAATCTGGAGATTTTCGGTGTAAAGTGCCTCAGTCGTCACTGGAACAGACAGGTTTTTTCTATTTAATGTTCTTTATATGTATTGTTTTCCGTGGCACAATTAAAAGTAAATTATAAAACCACACCTGACTGTGTCCCTTACCACTTCCTGGACCCACGGACTTGTAGTAATTACTGGCTCTATCTTATCTCTTGTATCTAACTCAATTAATAATTTCCTATCCAACTAAGGCAACCGTGGTGTAGATATACCACCACGGTCTATGGATTGTTATTGAATTTTTGGCCGACTACAGCGAAGCCAGAAGGAGGGTCACGTCTGTAAGTATGTATGCATATATGTTATCAGTGTCAGCCGATGTAATCCAGTAAGGATACACTTTTAACTTCCTATAATCTTAAAGGCCGTGATTTTTTGCACATGGATAGAGTAGCTTGCTTTACATATAGTATAAGTCTTTAGTAATGAAAGACCTTTAGTAAAGAAAAAGAAATAAAGAAAGACGGCAACGCATCTGTGACCCTTTTGGTGTTGCGGGTGCCCATGGGCGGCGGTGATTGCTTTCCATCAGGTGACCCGCATGCTCGTTTGCCGCCCTCTCATATAAAAAAAAAAAAGATAGACTATTAGGCCCGTATTATAAACCAATTTCAATACAAGTCTTGAGGCCGTATCACCCGAGATGCGTCTTAAGAAGTTAGCCAGCTTAAGGATTTAAGGTAGTTTCCCTCCAGGGCCCGACTTATCTTTCCACACTGAGCTTATTTTCAATCTGGGATGATTCATCATTATTAAAAAAATAATTATGCTCATTTACCTTACAAACCTGGGTCTAGTTACAGAAAAGTAGGCTGAAAGATTGTATTTTTTTGATCTTGAGGGTAAATCCAAATGAATCTATTCAAAACAGCCGGTCATTGGCAATGAGTATTGGATAAACATAATAGTAATGTGGGCACATTGAGGCACGATAACAGATGTATTATTGCAGGCAGAAGGCGTCGGTCGACAACATGGACCCAATGAGCCGTAAACTGCCCATTCGTTTGCCAACCATTCAACTGACTACAAAAGTTTTAGGACGAATTAATTTTGCATTTTATCCTATTCTTAACCGACTTCAATCAAAAAAGTATGTGTGTTCACCGATAACTTCGAGATTTGGCGGCTGATCCGCGTGATTCTTTTTGTAAATGAAAGAGGTTATCGTTAAACTGGTCCCATTTTAATTTCAGTATAATCGGTTCAGTAGTTTTCTTATAATTGCTTACATATTTACATAGCGTTAGGTATTGAATAGCTTGACATATTTAGACGATTGTCGTTTATATAACATAAACGACAATCGTCTAAATATGTCAAGCTATTCAATTACTTGCAGGATACTTGATGCATATATTATTGTGCATTTTGGGTTTGTATGGAAAAAGTGTAGAGATGTGTCATCATCAGCCGAAAGACGTCCGCTACTGGACCAAGGCCTCACCCAAAGATCTCCACAATGGTCGGTCTAATTGCCAATAAATTGACAAATCGAAGATCATCAGGTCAACCTGGTATACCCCAACTGCACATCTAATCTGTAGGAACTAGAAGGGACGCCATCTTAAAAAAATTATCAGAAAGATTGGCAAGCACGTTAAAATACTCGTACTAAAAAGAAAATTTATAAAAAAAGGTTACTGCAATTTAGCAGTGACCGATTCGTCACCGATGAGTCTTCAACTTAATTCAACTGTAATCTCCTGTGTGCGAGTGCCAATCCACTTGGCCATAGTGCCCGTAGCGTTAACATCCCCAACACATTAATTTTCTGGTGTCAGTGAGCCGGTGCCACATTCGGCCACGCTCCAAAACGGCTGATACACTGGTAACGTAAAAACGGGCCCGAAGTAACTATTAGGGTTGCCAGACTAGAACATTTTTGGGATATTTATATATTTTATAAAATGTGAGGGATAATTCAATTAAAATTGTGAATTAGACCTCTCCTGATGCGAAAGCTATTGAAATAATATTAAATTAAAAAGTGTCGTGTGGTTTCGGCACATAAACAGTATAGAATCTACCTATCGTTTGTACCTATATTTGCATAAGGCAAAAAAATATTTCCTAAATATTGAACATTTGCATGCTGTAACCGCGGACTCTTTTCCACGATTTCGTTTTATTTTCTGCTAAGGCTAGTATAAAATTATTGGTTTCATAACTCAAGTAACATATAGCCGGGGAAAATACGGTTGACCTCGTAAAAACGAATAACAGCGATTTTCTTGAAACATTTAATAAAGTGTTGTAAATGTAGTAACAACTGTTAAAAAGTAAGCATATGTAAGAAACGCTAGTACTAACTAAATAAGCTAAAGTTGAAAAATGTGTTTCTTTTAAAAAGAAATGCTCAATTGATGGGTATTTCTTTAAATAAAAAAAAATGGGAAATTATCGTTACAAAATATTAGTTCTCATTTTTATTTCTTAAGCAATGCAGCTCGACGACATTTTCAGCTATAACACATGCATGCCTAACTATAACATGCTTACTTTTTTATCCATCAATAAGTTAACTGTATTTAACAAAAGTCTACCTAATTAATATCAGTTAGTATTTATTGTTATTGAGATACAAATTAAATATAGGGTTTTCTAAAAAAATCTAGACTAAGGGCTTGTTTTTTTTTAGGCTTCATTATTCAAAATTACATCTATAATATACCTCTATAAGATAGCAATTATATAAGTCAGTTCTGAATTATGTCTAGCTAAGCTAATTTTTTACCGTATTTTCCGTGGGTTAATAACCGTGAATGCCAATGTGTTTAGTTTGCGGATCAGCCTTGTATGATATATTGAGAGAAAGTCTATTGAAATAAAATATGTTTTTTACAACGCCGAGTTTGAAATTCATCTACAATTTTCTCCCTCTTGCCTTGCAACACTCTGCGTTACGCTACAGAAGTAAGGATAATTTACACCGGTAACGTTTCCGTGACTGGTTTTGAGTTTCTTTTTATACCAAAGAAGACACAAAGAAAATTACTATTTTCATAGATTTTTTTTTTCGTTTTATTCACTCCTCTCGGAGAAGGCAAAGGGATCTAAGCCCATACAGCATGTGTTATTTCTCTTATTTTTTTCAGATTATAAGTCAGTCTCAGTCAAAACAATTCAAAAAGTAATTCGTCGTATATGTGGCCTAAGTCTAGTCACGGTCAAGTCATTCTTCAGTAAAGTGGCAGAATGCTTTGCAAAAGCTTTTGACGGCTTCTTGTGGGAGCCCGAAAGCTTCGTTACGAATTTACACTTTCCTTCACTTGTACACCATCACTAACTTTTGCTGTACAATATTCTGCCGTTATTAAGCTTCAAAAGTCAGAATGCACAAATTATAAGAATTATAAACAAAAACGCTACTTCACTCGCCGAGAACCCGCCAAAAAGTCTCATAGGCTTCAAATTTTTGAGAGTTGGAAACATGACCGACAACCCTAGCTACGACACATGTGTAACCCCTTCTGTGCCCTTACTGCATTCAAATTGGCATGCCACTCGCATCTGTTCGGACGAACTGGCGAGTAGGAAAGAGTTACAATAAAACGGTTGGCTGCAGTCTCAAGAATAGCATCTTAGCCGACTGTGCAGGTAATTTTTTTTAATCTGACCAGCTTAGAATGTTTACTTTTCTAGTTTTTCAGCTAGACGACAAAATGATTTGAATATAGAACGCGACGAATTCGCATTTCTCGATTTAGAAAAAAATAAAACAGAGAAGAAAGTTTCGCCTAATAGTGATGTTCAAAGTGCATTATGTTTACTTGCAAAGTATGTTTGAATTCTGAATGGTATTTAAACATAGATTAATACGTTCATACAAAAATATCGTTAAGTTAATTAAAAAAAAAACAAGAAAATTTAATTAAAAATAATTACATTTTGATTTATTGTATGGTACAAATTCAGAGCGCACACAAAATCGTGTTTAGGCTGATGGCTATACTGTCAAGCGATAATTCATAAACAAAAATAGTTAAACCTTATAATTTGAAGAAATTGTTTATTTTTGTCGCAATGTTGTCGTTTATGGAAATATTAGTGAATCTAGCGAAGAAGACAACAATTTGACACCAGTTGAGTAAAGGAAAAAGTTTTTATCCTGAAGTTGAAGTTAACTTCCGGGGAAGTCGCGTAAAGAATATCTAAAAGCGTCTGCTTTGTTAAATAAATTAATCGACTTCCATCAAAAACGTGGCTAAGAACCTATCCTTGAGTTTAAATTAAATTAAAAAAAATGAATATCCTCGTGGACCAACTTGACGGTATCCCCTTTCATTTACAAAAAGAAAAACGTGAATCAACCGCCAAATCTCGGAGATATCGGTGTACATACATAAAAGCATGCAAACGGCCGAATTAAGAACCACCTCCTTTTTAAAGTCAGTAAAAAAAAATCGGTGGCGCACCTTGGTTTGCTACAACTAGACACATTTATGTAAGGAGAGACCTAATTATACCCTCGAATACACCAAAAAACTGTGTTAAAACTAAGTAAATCGCTAATCCTTTAATATAAAAAAAAACGCACTAAAATCGGACGACGCAATACTGAGATACATCTATTCTAGCTTGAGAAAGACTGGGCATACGCACGCAGACACACAACGCCGTCAAACGTCGTTTTTCGTCGGGGTTACAAGAAAATAAAACTTCGTGTAGGTAAACACTTCTATCACCGCCTGTCCCCAGCGAAAACTGGGCGCCGTGTATTTAGATCCCACTTAAGATATTCAACATTTGCATACAAAATTATCGTTTTATGCGTATGTCAGTCTGTCACGGTCGTAACTGCGTAACTAACGTACGATATTGGTTTCGCGGTTAGCCACGTTCCGTAGACATTCCTGTCGTAATGGTCGATTAATTTTCTTTTACGAGCTATTTTCGGCTCATTGAATATAAATACCGTAATTTAATATTGATATAAGTATTCTATATACTATGTTTTTAGGGTTACGTTACGTTCGCGCAATTTATCAATTGAGACCTGCAGTGTCACTTAGAGATAGGTTTAAAGTGTATAACATTCTAACCTTTTCGTCACAGTAAATTTTTGAAAATCTAATTTATATCAAAAAAAATATAGCATCATTTAGGAAAAATAGTGATAAACATGATGTCAATACAAGAAATAAAAAATAAACTTGTAGGTCTCATAGTCGCTTCCGCAAAGTCAGTAATTCATTCAAAGGGTTATGTATATACGCTTTTTCAATAATGTTTTTTTATGTAACTAATATATAAATAAATTAAATATTCCTGACACTTATTTACCTTGTAGGACATATTCGAAAGATTTTTTTGGAAGTCGGTTGTCGTTAAAATTTTCCAACACATAGGTATACCTAAGAACAACAATATTTTTTTCTTATAATGAAAGTTATAAATTAGTAGGTAGCTACATTACTTCAGAGAACAGTAAGTAAGCTATCAAGGGTAGTAATTACGGTAGAGGCATGTATAGCACTTTACGTAAAAATAAAACAAACAAAATACATTTTAATGAAATACAAATAGACGCCATCTTTTTACAGCTTTTTACGTTTTTAAATTCGCATACAACCTTAGAGTGCTCACCTCTTTAGTCGTTTAAAAAATATCACAGTCACAGTTCCAAATTCAAATAATATAGGTAGGTATGTATGGGACAATTTTTATTTTACTTCCATGAGTTTTATTGTTTCCTAATTCAAAATCGCTGTATTACGTGAGCCTGAATTTTCAATCGTTCGATAATTCGAATCGAAATCGGAAACTTTCAAATTTCGAATGCGTTTTTTGAGTTCACGGAAACACAAATACAAAACGGCAATTTGTATGAAAAAATTTAAGTAAGGTCTAATATTTAGAATACATGGGCAGGACTATTAACTTTATCTTCTAATTTATCTTCTAATTTGCGTGTTCTAATTTTAGAGAAAATACCAAATGACCTAACCCTTTATCCTTCTTGTACACATACACAATGCGCATGACCATAATTACGTCATCATATTCCGAAACACGCGCCCATTGTTATATAACATGCACGTATATCATTATTTTAACCAAATAATTAGGTTGCACTTAATGCAAATATGGTCAAGCGCCGTTTATTGGACAAATGCCATTGTTGGTTCTAACAAAATAATTTTTGGTTAATAACAATAGACGTGCGACCACATTTTGGATCAGGATGGATTTAATAGGGATAGTTTACATCTGCCTGTGTTCATATTGTATCATGGAGTTGTGGAAATGTGGTACTCCAGGAATATTGACGTTTTAATGCGTGCTTGTAATCTACAAACCCTTCCATAATCTCTAAATAAGTAGAACTATTTAAGTATTCAATAAAACGGCCAAGTGTGTGTCGGGCCACGTGCAGTGTAGGGTTCCGTCGCCCTCACAATATGTGGACTTAAAAGGGAGCTTTTTGTTATGTGATAAAGAATTTTCAACTGAATGTCAAAGTCAATCGAAATGTATGTTTGTATTTATTCAATTAACGGATGTTTTTATATAGGTGATTTATTTATTTTATTAAGATTAGTTTACCGCGCACGCTACCTACATATAATATGCGTAATGCTTCCTAACCCAAAGGTTGAAGGGAAGAGATCGCTTTTAGTGATAAGGCCGCCAAATTGTACTGTCCCTTTTTTTTATTTATCGTTGTGACATGCTTCTTATTCTTGTACAATAAAGAATATTTTGTTTTGTTTGTCAAAAATGCTTTTTTTTGTAGGTGCATCTACATTTAAAATACAGTCAGATTTACATTTTTCCACAAGCTACCGCTTGTTCAAAAGGCAATTTTCCCCTGAGAAGAACAAGCAAGAAATTCGAGCGGCTGCTCTTTTAAAAGCAGGTTTTTATATTACAAAAGTCACAATAATATTTCATTATGAATGAATGGACTCTTAAACTATTTAAGCACAGCTTTTTGGCATTGTCAAAATAGCTAAATTCCACACGGTGAATTCTGGCATCAGACACGACAAGCTACTGCTTGTTCAAAAGGCAATTGATGAATACTCAATTGATGAATATTTCAAACATGACGTTAATAATAATGATATGTAATAAAAATGTAATGTAATTTGCTTGACGATGAATCGAATCAATAATTATAAATTAATTGCAGACATATTTTAATTAAACTGTAATAAATTGTTAAGACGTTATTCCTCTAAATTGTGACTTAATGAACTAGAAAATTAATTTAATCAAGAAGGACCTGCTATTTGTGTAAATTGATTTGTATTTTTATTGTTTAGTGAAGGACAGGCTAATTTTAATTTTGCATGCTATTGTATATGGCTGATTTAGGTGATACAATTTGTACCATTTTACCAACTAATTTACTTACCCTAATCATTGCAAATAAATGTATTCTATTCTATTTTCCCCTGAGAAGAACAAGCGAGAAACTCGAGCGGTTGCTCTTTTAAAAACAGGTTTTTATATTACAAAAGTCACAATAATATTTCATTATGAATGAATGGACTCTTAAAGTATTTCAGGACAGTTTTTGACATTGTCAAAATTGCTGATCCACAGGGTGAGTTTCGGCATCACGCACGTCCTTAAATTGACTTTCTCATAAAAATGATATTCGTGTAATAACAAGGCATTAGACCATTACGCCACAAAGAGTGTAGCCAAAAAGGCCTGTCCGAAATAAATAGCTTGTACTAAATCGTTTATGAGTAAATTATTGGGTTGGATAGAATAATAATAGCTACATTGAGTGTATGTGGGTCACGCGCGGTCGGTCATAGACAGGGGTGGCGAAGTGGAAGGATTTAGGAATAAACGATAGAAAATTGATCTGAAGCAAGTCTCATTGAATATATTTCAGCCATGTGGAATATATTCAAATAATAACAATGTTTACTTAAAATAAGCCTCATATGAAATAGAGAAGGCCTTAAATTAAACTCGTTTTTAAATAAACATTTTATAAGAGAACTAGCTTTGCGCCTGCGGTTTCGCCCGAGTGGAATTTGGTACTAGAGGTATACTCATGGTGATTTGACTTTCGCCTTTCGTGTCTTTGTGTGATTCTGTGCGCCACAAGCCCAATTTTGAAGTGATTTAGCTGGAACAAATCTGCATTTATTATTTGTTGTACGACCTGTTTGGTGTAGTGGTTAGCAACTCTGATCACTATACCAAATTGCGGGTTCGAATCCCGCCAGGGGCATATGTTTGTGTGATGAATATGGACATTCGTACCCGAGTTATGGATGTTTTCATTTATAATAAGTATTTATTTACAATAAAACAATGTATTATGTAGTATATCAACCATGGTATCCACAACACAAGCCTATAGTTGCTTACTGTGGAGCTAGATGGCGCTGTATGTATGTCTAAGGATATTTATTTATTTATTGTTCTTTTTTGTTCTTATTTACAAAAATTGGTACTTATCTTCGTATTTACCGAAACAACTAATTTTTTGTGGCACTATGAGAAATGACACTACAATAGCGCCATCTTTGAATACCGACGACTGTGTGTAGGCAATTGAAAAAGAAATTAACGTACCTAGATGCAAAAAGTCTTGACCTTCATCCCAAATGGAGTAAGAGATATCCCAAATATAGTCGTTTGTCTGTTCCAAAAAATAAAAGTGATCGAATCATAGATACGTACACACACGTAACGTCACGATCTTTATCCCACATGGGGTGGTCAGAGATATCCCAAACATTAGCGTTTGGATGTTTCTACTATATAAAATTTTTATGCATGAAACAACAACCTTGGTTCACTTTTCGAAATATATACAGAAGTGCACACGCGACAGGGGGTGAACCCAGTCCCATAGTCGCCTTTTACTCGTACGACACTCACGGGAAGAGACGGGTTGGTTCTTTTCTATTTACGTGCTGAACCACATAAATTAAATATATAAATGTACTTTCTGATTATAAATTATATGTTTTCATATGATTTATCTTAATATATATTATGTCCTTCTCTCTACCAAATTTCAATACGACGGATATTGATTATGCTGTCCTATCCTATCTTATTTTAAAGTAGCTTGTCCTTAATTTTAACAGAGTTAGTTTCGCATAATCAACACACACGTGACACACACACACAAAATCTGTCATCATCAACACACTACAATAAAAATTGCCTCTAACTTCGTCCCTAAGTCCGGTTCAATTTCCCCCTCCTATGCCTAACCCTTAAATGCCAAAAGGAAGACATATCGTGTCTGAATTATTTATCCTCAGGCGGTTTGCGGACAAAACGAGGTACCTAGACGATATTCTATTTGGCGTTATTCAGCGACTCGTGTTTATTGTGGTCACAATTTGTTCGTATATTTATTGGAATATTTGTTCAAGGATATTCATGAACGCACGTATGCCCGCACATATACACACAATCACTCAAGCAATGCAGCTAAATATACTATTGGTTGTTAGGTAATATACACCATTCCGGCAGCGGTATTCCCGAACGAGTACGACATTGGAACCTTCAAGAAGCGAGCCTACACCTTCCTCAAAGGCCGGCAACGCATCTGTGACCCTTTTGGTGTTGCGGGTGTCCATGGGCGGCGGTGATTACTTTCCATCAGGTGACCCGCATGCTCGTTTGCCGCTCTCTCATATAAAAAAAAAAAAAAAAAAAAAAAAAACCATGGGCCTGGGGTACCCGACAAACTTTTTAAACACTTATATCTGATGATTTTCTGAGTTTATAAAGCTCCAATTCCGTTAGTTTCAATTAATTTTAAAATTTTCTTTTGAAAATACCTTACAAATTACATTAGACTTGTAAAAGGAAAACTTTTATTGTTTGATACCACCTAACAAAACTTAATGTAAACCTGATGGAAAAGAAGATGACAAGGAGTGCAGTATCAGGTTCCGCGTTTGCTATACGTTGCTTTATTTATTACCCTAGAGATTTTTCACTATTTAAATTTACAAAAATAATTAATATCTCGTAATTTAAGTTTTATTCGGAAATTTAAATATAAATTCGGAATTTTTGTATTCCTTTAAATAGGCATCGGAATCGACGGTTAAAATCTGTCAGGTATCTCGGGCCCTCGGTGTATGTACTTAGAAATTGCTTGTTTAATATGGATCAAGGATGTCTGCATTATCTTTAATCAATCAATCAATCAATTTATTGCTTTCCCATGGGTTTTTATGGTCTTTGGTTTACGTGATATCAGTATCGCATGTGTACCACTTAGGGTATAGCAATGGAGAGAGACCGAGGCTTCATTGTTGCATGCTAACTTTTATTGTGTCATGGTCGACGAATAAATGTATTCTATTATTATCAATTCAATATTTATTAAATTAAATAGATATTTATCTATTTTTATTATCTTTTGTTTCGTTTGTTTTTATCATTCTTAACAGTAGGGCAGGGGAGACACTAGTCTAAAATATACGGTAAAATAAATTTACCTATTTTAGACACTGGAAGTATTCCCGTGGGTGTCATAAAAGGCGATTACCTAGGGGACTCACCACCAAAAAACATCTATAGATGGGCTCACCCTATATCACGTGTGCATTTCTGTATATGTCGAAAAGTGAACCGTAGATGTTGTTTCCAGCATTTGCAACATTCAAACGCTAATGTTTGGGATATCTCTGACCACCCTATTTGGTATAAAGGCCGTGACTTAATGTATGTGTGTACGTTTTACGAAAATAAATAAACTTCTTCAATTTGATAACCCTAAGTCACTACCCTTCCTCGAAACATACAAAATGTCCTTGCGACGACATTTCTAGGACAATTTTGGGCAATTAAAAGTGAACGTTGTCTTTCCCACGACTTTTGACGAAAAAACCTGTTCGTCTTGGACACTGCGTTTTCAATTGCTTTCATGGCTATTTAGTGGCCGGATTTAAATGTAATTATTTCATTGGAAATAGAGGACAGAGTGTTATTTTTGGAGTTATATTTTAGGCATTATTATTGTTTAAGTAGTGGCATTATTCTTTAAGCAGGTATAATTGGAGGTGAGAATTATATAATTATGATTTGTTGGTTAGCAAATAAGTAAATATTTATAGGGTTCCATACAATCAAAAATACATACATCATTTTTTACAAATATCAAAAAAGAGGAGGTTTTCGCTTCGGATTATCATGCGATATCTTCCTCAATTGTTAAAAAATAAAGAGTAACCGCCCGGTTGGTATTTTATGAGTTTGGTGGAGATCTAACGATGCATGGCGGATATAGAGACGTCGGGTGTTTGCCTCGGAACGGAGGCGAAACGGAATCTTTAAAGGATCACTTTATTGCCCGACTCTGTCTGTACTGTCAAGGCCCTTTTCCTCAAAAACGGCTGAAAGTATCAAGTTGAAAGTGCAGTCTCATATTGCGCAACAATATTCACGTTACAAGTGCAATGCAATATAAAATATGGCCTTTCAAAAAGTATTTTGTTACTAAAACTTCCACAGACAGACAGGTCATTAAAGCTATAATACTTCCTGACGCCCCACAATCTTGAAATTTGGCTCGAAGAGAGGTCTTGTGGTACAAGTAAAGGAATATATACGAAAATCATTAATATAAAAATCCGCGCATAATTATTACGAGACAAACACTGTTTGGGGTATAACTACATACATGCTAGATAGTTTTAAAATCGAATGGCGATTGTTTAATGAGATTTGGCAATTCCAACTCACTCACCGAAATGCATATTTTAAAACACTCATAGATAGGCGCCTCTCACAGCTGCAGCAATCTGTGGCACCTTTATGTCGTAAGAACTTGGATTATCAACCTCCATTTGGAGATACAGACGCCTACCAGAGTGACCTACAATTTGGCGGCTGCATGCTCCTTTGAACTCATCTACGAGTACGTATAGCGCGTGGTGGAACTGGCTCCACCACTAATAATACATAATAACAATTCAGTTAGATGATTCCCGAAACTTAATAAATAAATAATAGGTTCCGCTGACCATTGGATTTTGAACTAATAACAATGGGCTCGCACCCCACCCTTCGCCGTCACGAGTGACAGTAATGACGTTATGCCGTGTCGTGTACGCGTATGCAGCTCGTGAACGTTTGAGGGTTGATATTGTTGATTTAGTTACATTGCGGGTTCTCTATTACTTTTTTCCCAAATACTTGTAATATTATACGAGTATCATAAATGATTCATACAATTTATTTGACGACCGATTGGTGTAGTGGATGGTGACCCTGTCCGCGAAACCAACGGTTGCGGGTTCGAACCCGCGAGGGGTAAATGTTTGTGTAATGAATACGAACATTTACTCCCGAGTCATGGATGTTTATATAAATATTTATGTATGTTTATCCGTTATCTAGTTGCCATAGCACAAGCTTTGCTCAGTTGGCATTAAAATATTGGTCTAATTTATATATTTTTGCGCGACAATCTGATAATAATCAGAGATGGGCACTAGTTGAAAATCAGTGTCTTAATAAGGATCCATACTGAACGACGATCCATATTATATTTATATTTTATTTTGTTTTATTTCATTATGATTATTCAAAAATAGTATGACGTTGAAGTAACAATGGTTACATACTTATACTTTATTAATTAATTTTGACATACATATTTAATAATATGTAGATATAATGCTATTGTAACAATGGTTACAATTTTTAAGAGTCTAACGACATTCCATATTGAAAATATGGTAATAGGTTTAATTTCTATCTTATTTTGTTCATTTTGTGACTTAACAATATTTTAACATTATACTTATATTAAATAATCTAATAATTCTACAAATCTTTAAGATGTATGTGTATAGTTATTATTTTATTGTTTTATGTTTGACAATCACTTTTATTTTAGAAATCATAAATTTACGGAACTGTATGTATGACATGATATTGTAAAAGTGAACTAAATAAATGTAATCTAATCTAATCTAATATGTGGTACAGATACACATACAACTATATATATGTATGTTAGTACATACCTATGTATTGCAACTATGACATGTGTAATGCAATAAATATATGAATTATATGATATATTACTGCTTATGGACCGGGTGGTTCAAACAATCCAATTGGCACCAATTCATTGGTGTTAGAACGGGAGTTTGGAACCAATTCAGTCACACACCGACTTCAGTACAACAACCTGCCTAGCCTGTTACCCTAAAAGATAATTATAAATAATACATAAATTGCTTTAATTACAGTTATCTTCGATAATTTGAAATTATTGATAAAAACGGCAACGTTTTTTTTATAATCATGAATTCTGAAAAATAACCGCTATCTAAGCTATTTAGGTAATATTATAGTTAGCTTTTAGGCTTTTCGAATGCAGGTCAGAACGATTTTTTTGATTTATTCTTCATTTAAAAAGAAATCTTGATTTATCCAATGAGGGCGCCACTGAACGGAATAAACACTCTTAGGTAACATGTAATGTATACCTGTTTGTTATCCTTAATAAAATAAAATAATATTAGTACGGACAATTAACTAGCTTTCGACCACTGCTCTGCCCGTGTAGATTTTTTTCTAGTTTCACGGCAAATAGCTTGTGTTCTTTTCCGGCCCTTCAACTATCGCTATGCCCAAAATTAAGTCATTCTGATGCTCAATAACTCCCTAAAAGAAAGACACAAACAGCCTTAATAAATCGATGTTGAGAGAGGTCCCGTCTCAGTCCCAATACTATTTTTTTCATACTGTTTTAATATGTAACAGATTCTCAAGCGTCAACTTAAGGGCATCTCAATCTTGAGAACGGTTTATTAATAGCCTAACCGTCTTATTCATAAAAATTTACAAACGCTTTATAAGCCTGTTTTAGTTAAAGTATGTTTTGTCTCTGTCTTTCATAAGGAAATGGTGCAATGAAAGAAAATGACAAAACATACTTTAACTAAAACAGGCTTATAAGGCTTTTGTAAGTTTTTATGAATAAGAGGGCTAGTATTTTTGAAATACTTTGGGCCAAACACTCTTTCGTCATGTCAATAAAATTATCCATTTAACGTATATCGACACAATTTATTCACTATACCAAACCGTCAATGTATTAAGTACACTATAATATTTACAACACAAGTGGTACAGGGTATTTACGTGTCTATTCATTATTTTGTATTTATTGGTTGTATCGAGTGTTTATTATCAATTGAGTGTTGTAGTGGATGTACAATTTTATTTTGAGTTTTGTTAATGGCGAGACGATAGGTGCGATGCGGGCGGCAGATGTATGGAGACTTTTTATCAATTTTAACGGTTTTGTGAAGCACTCGTTCAGTGGTCCCACTATTCATATTCATATTAAACATCATTTAGGAAAAAATTGTGATAAATATGATGTCAGTAGAAGAAATAAAGATAAACTTGCAGGTCATGTATGCAGACTTCGCAAAATCAGTAATTCATTCAGAGGGCTATGCATACGTTTTTCAATAAGGTTCAAAATCTTCCTTTCAATAAATATAAACATTCTATATAGCAGAAACCTATTAAGAAAGCATATTGTAAATATCAGGCTATTTAGATGATATATAAACATCCTTGGACATAACCTTCACGCACTTAGTTGACGTGCCATTTATAAGGACCAAGCGTTTTAGGTCTTCGTTTCTCATGCGCACGGCTAAGGAGTGGAACGCATTGCCTCCGTCTGTGTTTCCAATCGCATATAACCCGCAGCTCTTTAAAGTCAGGTTAAATAGGCATCTTCTGGGAAAGCTCGTTCCATCGTAGACCTTATCTCGACATTAGTCCAGATTAAGGTCAAGAGCGATCCCATTCTAATTAAAAAAAAAAAAAAAAAAAACCTGCTCGTTCTTGGAATATTTCACAATTAATAATGAATTGTAAAATGCGAAAGCTTGTTTTTAAATGAGCAACCCCTGGAGTTTCTTGCTTGTTCTTCTCAGGCGAAAATTGCCTTTTGAACTAGCAGTAGCTATAAAAATGTAAAATTGAGGTACTGAGGTAATTGTAATTGTGTACCTAAAAAATAGAGCAGTTTTGACTTTGACTTTGATTTTTAACCCTCAACGAAAAACGAGGGGATAGGTTACATAATATACATTTTTTTATGCACAACGGGTTGATACTTGACCTCAATCACACCTGATGTTAAGTGAAGATGAGGTCGAAGGTGGAAGCGTACTGACCCGGACACCCCATCACAGTCGGGGGACTGGCTATCTTATCTTTGACAACCGAAACATAACAACAATAAGATGGTGGTAGCTAGCCAGGTGGACATTTAAAATGCCCTACTACCAACCAAACCGAGTACTTAAACATGTACCTCGCTAGAGATCGAACCTGCGACCTCTGAATCGTAAACCCAATGTTTTTTACATTGAGCCACGGAGGCGGTTAATATTTTTTTTTACATTACATAATATTTTTATCTCCAAGTCTATATATATATATATATACTTTTAAGTATGACCGCTATGAGTGTGTGTCTGTCTGTGGCACCGTAGCTCCTAAACGGGTGACCCGATTTGGATCTGCTTTTATTTGAAAGCAGGTTTTCTAGCGGTGGTTCTTAGCCATATTTGATAGAAATCGCTTTAGCCTTTTAACACTATCCCTTGGTCTAATCTACCTGAACGATATAATCATTTGTTCCGACAGTGTTGTCGGGGTTTTTCAGAATTTTCAATTTAAAACCGCACTCAAATTGGACTCAAATCAGATACATCCGGACAAAGACTGGACACACACATGATGCCGTCAAATACATAACCACCCGTAGTTTTCCGTCAGGGGTTAAAATTTTTTTAGCAGGACATTGTGATCATATAACCCTGCAATTCGCTGGCAGGCAAACTGATTCTCTTTATCTATTTTCTATTAATCCATCTATTGTTGTCATTCATATTGTTGTCTCTAGCATTCCTATTTTTTTAAAACCTGTTTCTGACCCCCATGTAAACAGACTCTCCCTTTGTTCTATTAATTTGACCCATTTAAAGTGATTGACAGTTTAAGTTTTGCGATGTGAATACTAACATTGTGTTTTAATACGGTTTAAATAAATAAATATAAATATCTTCGCACATACATTCAGCGCCATTTAGTTCCACACTACGCAATTAGGCCTGTATTAGTTCCTTTACCTATGAAATTGGCGTTTTGTATGAAGAATTTCATTAAGACTGTTTTCTCCATACAAACATTTTTGATTTTTTTTTTGGGAACGGCAAATCCAAATTTAGCCAAGCTTTGTGTGTATTATCTGATAACAGGCAACGTTAATTTTTAAAATGAACCGCTTTATAAAAGTTTCAGCGAATCTAAGAAATGATTATGGGAAGCACATGACAAGAGCGCTGTTCAATTTTTTTTTATTATGTGAAATTAAAAAATATTTCTTGAAATAATATTCCATTTTCCAAAAAAAAAACAAATTTGGATATAGCTTTGAAAATCGCAGGAATTGGTACATATGATTAACGAAGAAAAAAACTCCAATTTCATAGGTAAAGACCCAATATTATGGATACCAGATTGTTGATAAACTACACAAATACATTTTTTTTGTTGTAAATAAATACATAATGAAAACCATCCATAACTGGATAACACATGTCTGTATTCATCATACAAACTTTATGCCCTTAGCGGGAATCGAACCCGCGACCTTTTGGTATAGCAATCAGAGTTTCTAACCACTACACTGCAGGTCGTCGCAGGTTTAAATTTCAGAAGTAGATTATTTTACAATTTCATGTAATTACTACCTAATTTAAAAAATTAAAAACTCAACCGTGTAAAAATATATCGAAAGGTGAACCATGGATGTGTCAAACATTAAACTTTTAATGTTCTCATGTTTTGGGATACCTCTGACCACCCCATTTGGGATAAAGGTCGTGACGTTATCTATATGAGCGACATTTATTTTTGTTACTTACGGAGTTGCTATATGGAACAAGCCTTCTCACAGGGACAGGGGAATATAGGAAGATACTATATTGTATTGTACCTTCGTATACATTTATGAGATTTTTTTATATGCAAAAAAAATATAACCTTATTCGCTAAAAATAGTGATATGGCACAATGTTAATACAAGGAATAAGAACCAGTTATCTGTTTACGTTAGCCGACTTCACAAAGCTAGTAAATCCTTCAAAGGGCAATGTATACGCTTTTATAATAAGGTTCCAGTAGACATTCAAAATTTGCCTTTAAATAAATTTAAAGCAATCATAAAACAGAAATTATTAGCAAAAGGCTATTATAAAACCACTGACTATTTGAATGATAAACAAGTATGGACATAGCTGTCTTATTATTCATATAATTATGAAATCACAAATTGAAACCCATAATCTGTTTAAAAGAGCAACCCTAGAGTTTCTTGCTCGTTCTTCTCTGGCGAGTCAGCTTTGTGAATGAGCAGTAAATTTAAATGTAATATTAATAGTGACGTTTTCAAGTGATAATTTTATCCTATGAAATAAAATATTTTGATTTGATTTGATTTAAATTACGAATGAAGACTTCTACTAAGAATTTTTATGTTGTGGAATGGATAGCATTGTTAATGGTCATCATCATCTCAGCCCGTAAACATCCCACGGCAGGATTATAGGCCTTTCCTCGTATAATGAGGGAGTATGGGCCATAGTCCAGCACTGGCCCAATGCGGGTTGGGGACTTCACATGCCTTAGAATTTTTATTTCTCGGGCATGCAGGTTTCCTCACGATGTTTTCCTTCACCGTTTAAGAGCAGTCGGATAAATGCACATAAGTAATTAAATTAAATTTAAAAACTCCTTGGTACATGGGCTGCCTGGGAATTGAACCCGGACCTCCCAAATTGGGAGACCGCGTTTTAACCGCTGAGCCACCGACGCTCCAACCTAACCGCTGCGCCATCGACGCTCCGACCTGGACATAATTCTCGTAAATAGCAAAGGGAACGAAAATTACAGCCAAGCCCTAAACCATAGTCATTAAAATTTGTCCAATTTAACCCTACGATCGGTAAGGCACACGTGAGACCATGTGGACATAATGTCACAAATGATGCGCACGCGCCGCTATGATGGCCTTTTAAACGCTAGCGCATGTCTCTGTAATTATATCAATTCATCAATTATTGTTTGTGGGCAGATGGTATTGTACATAATTATTTTGATTAGTTTTGGTAACTTTGGTAATTATTCGAACTAAAATAGGGAAATTAGTGTTGCTGTGTATTTTTGGAAGGATAATGGTAATGTTTATTTTTATGGTGGTGTGTATATGTAGATTTTTATACCTCCTGTAGTTTAAACTACTGTACCGATTTTGAAATGAAAGGTGTTTTTAAATTCGTATCGATTCCCAGAGTGTTATCGGATATCTTTGGATGTGTTATCGGATTGTTTGGATGTTTGTTTGTTTGGTTATTTGTTTGTTGCTCAATCACGGCGACACTGATGAACTGATTTGGATGAAATTTGGTATATAGGTAGAACAAACCCTGGATTAAAACTTAGGATATTGTTTATCCCGATAACGTTATTCTGCGAAGGCGTTTCGCCTGCGTGGAATAACTTTATCGCGGAAATTTGTTTATCCCGCGGGAACTACTCACATATCGGAATAAAACTATCCCATGTCTCAATCTAGGGTATATTCTACCTATATACCAAATGTCATCCAAATCCGTTCATACGTTTCGCCGTGATTGACCAACAAACAAAGAAACAAATGAATAAACAGACATCCAAACTTTAGTATTTATAATATTAAACTTCAAAACTTCAAGCATTTATTTCAACGTAAGATACATGATATCATTTGTTGAATGTCAATTTAAATCTATTGGAAATAAAAATAGGGCTAAGCATTTTTCGGTCAGTCAGTATGTCCAAGCTACTACCGCTTCGGAAAGGGCAATCATCTGTGGGAAAAGAAGTGGCGCAAGAAACGCACGTGATCATTTTTCTTTTCTTTTATTTTTTTTTATATATATTAAAGTATACAACTAATACAATTTTATAATATTTGGAAGCTGGGCTAAGTATACCATGCGTTTTTGTCATTCAGGTATAGTCACAAATTTTTAGTTTAATTAGTAGGATATTTCAAGACAACCAACAGCAGTATCAAACATACTTGAACAAATACCTATACATGAGTAAAATATCTTAGCCAATGACAGGATGTCCTAATAATAAGCAAGAATTATAAAAATTACCGAAGAAACAACGCTGACCACTGATTTATTTTTGTGATGTGGTAAGTAAAGTTTTGTACATTTGCGAAATATATAATAAATATTTTTTTTTAACATAACTCAAATGGATTCTAGTACAATTCAAAGCATTTATTTACACTATCGTTTCCATGACAACCCTCAATCGAGTGTATTATCAAAGTACTCTATAATTTCAATCGCAAATATATTCGCGACGCGTGCGAGATCTCCTGATACGAGCGACAATTAGTCATGTTATTGTTAACAATTTGAAAATAAATGTTTATCATTCGAAATAATCTTGCGTGAAAACGAACGGTGAAATAATAAATTGTTTTCGACTTCCGTTTGAATTGACATAAATAGATAAATACTTTTTTTGGTGTTGACTTTAAACATAAGGCAGCAAAATCCACTTCCTGACAGTTTTAATTTTTATTTCTTTTTTCTTTTTGTACACAACGGGTTGACGAAAGTGGCACCTCGCTCACCCTGAATCCGGACAGAATTCTTATCTCAAACAGCCGGAAGACAACAAATCTGTCAACATTGCTGCTTGGCGGCAGACTGAGATGAGATGGAGTAGCTCGCTCGAACGTTTAATAAAAATGCACTACATCAATCAAACCGAATACTCGATGCCTCCAATGAACACTACGCTAACTCCAAATTCGTAGGTTTACAGGACGAGCATTTGAACGAAAAAAGTTGATAAAATATTTATTATTGCAGATATATTTATGCTTTTTTTTGTGTGACTAGCTTATTTACTGTTGCTTCAAGCCCCATTAATAATATTTTGTATCTCTTTTTGTTTTTAAAGTTAGCCCTACTTAGCGGATTGTAACAGAAAAAACTCTATATAAAAATTAGGATACACTCCGCTAACTACAGCCGGCGGAATTTATGAGGGAATATTAGAGAATACAGAACAATAAAATAAATCCTTGTAAAAATAAAAAATACATATTGGTTACGTCGAATATCGAATTTGTAACTAATTTACAGTATATTAACCATTATTTTCTAATAATAAGACCTATTTTTGACAATTTATAAAAGTTGGCGTTTTGTAGTTGGAATAACAAAAAATCTTCTGCCGTGTTACAAACCGCTATTTATTATATAGCGTAATGTAACTCAAAATGTGTATAGACTTAGCGTTTTGTTTTAGTAGATTTCAAAGCAAACTTTAGGATTGCACCCAACTATTTTAGCTTTATTAAAATAACAAGAAAAATAAAAAGTTGTACCTAATAGTTATATTATTGCTAGAAAACATTTTACTTTATGTTATGTATTTTTTTTTATTTTACGTAGTGCTACTACTAGGTATAAAAATGGGAACAAAGTTTAGATTTAAACAGATATTTATTTATTTTAATTATAAATCTTTAAAAATGTTTTAATAACACAGTACGTACAAGGGTACCAATAAATTATTCTTATCAAGGGTACCAAAAAACTTCTAGTAAATAAATCTAAACTTCTAATAAATCTGTAGTAAATAATGTCTATATATACACACCGGCATATTTAGCGGAACACAAAAAAAAAGTCCATAATATGGTTTTATTTTAAAATCTACTTACTGTACTTCTTTTGTTATTTAAAGTTTCATTTTGTTTTAATTAAAATGAGATCACATTAAGAACACATTTTGCGAGTAAAGGCTATTTGTGAAAAATGGTACATTTTTGAACTTTTTATGTAACCGGGAAAAGTGAAAATTAATATTGAAATAACAATTAATTAAATAGGAAAAATGGTGATTAATATCGCGTATTTCCTCCACGTGCTCTTATTAAAGTTTCTACCCGTCTATGCATACTGAGAATGATGTTATCGATGGTCTCCTGGGATAGTCTCCGCCATTCCTCAACTACGGCGATTCGCAGTTCACCCACGTTGGCAGGAGCTGGAATTCTGGACTTAACTTTTCTTTTTAGCAAGTCCCAAACGTGCTCTATAGGGTTCATATCCGGTGATCTTGCCGGCCACTCCATAACAGTGATATTCATATCATTAAGATATGCTTGAGTTACCCGAGCGGTATGCGGCCGAGCATTATCCTGCATAAAAACAAAATCGTCACCGATATATGGGGCAAACGGTACGACATTTTCATCTAAAACTTCTCTGATATAGCGGTGTACAGACTCCCTATGTCAATCACTACCAAGTCTGTGCGAGCTCCCAAACAAGTGCCCGCCCAAACCATTATTGATCCACCACCGTATGCAACTGTAGTTTCAAAATTTGTCTGAATGTATCGTTCTCCTTTGCGTCTGTATATTCTTTGCCTACCGTCAATTTGATTTAAGAGAATTCTGCACTCATCACTAAACAATACCTTACTCCATTGGTCCGCGTTCCAAAGTCGATGTTCCTGAGCAAAAGTTAACCTATTTCTACGATGATTTACCTCGAGCCTTGGAGCCTTGGCGGGCACAAATGAACCCAAATCAGCTTCTTCGAACCTTCTTCGTACCGTACGCTCACTTATGGTCACACCCCGCACTGCTTCTAACTCATGTCGGGCTTGGACGGCCGTCAAACGGGGGTCTTTATGCAGGATAATGCTCGGCCGCATACCGCTCGGGTAACTCAAGCATATCTTAATGATATGAATATCACTGTTATGGAGTGGCCGGCAAGATCACCGGATGTGAACCCTATAGAGCACGTTTGGGACTTGCTAAAAAGAAAAGTTAAGTCCAGAATTCCAGCTCCTGCCAACGTGGGTGAACTGCGAATCGCCGTAGTTGAGGAATGGCGGAGACTATCCCAGGAGACCATCGATAACATCATTCTCAGTATGCATAGACGGGTAGAAACTTTAATAAGAGCACGTGGAGGAAATACGCGATATTAATCACCATTTTTCTTATTTAATTAATTGTTATTTCAATATTAATTTTCACTTTTCGTCGGTTTATTTGGCCCTGGTTCAATTTCTTATTGCTTACTGCATCTGTGTATGGGGAGGCGCAAATACCTCCACCCTTATCGTCCTTGAGAGAGCTCAAAGAGCTGTGCTGAAGGTAGCCTATTCTTTTTCCGACTTCTCTACTTTATGCAGAGGCACAAGTGCTTAGTGTTCGCAGGCTATATCTGTTGAAGGTGGTGGTGGAAATGCACAAACGAGTTCTTTCCAGCCGCGACTATATCGACCTTTTAAAAAGACGAATGTTTAGGGTACCAGTGCCAACTGTGCGCAGCTCTTTTGCCCACAGGTTTCAAAAATTTCTTTATCCCTACATCTATAATAAATTTATGAGGGAACTCGACTTCAGAGAGTTAAACGTACTTGAAGTGAAGTTTAAAATTCTAAATGTCTTGCTTGGTTGGTCGTATAAAGATGCCGAAGACTCCTTGAGAATTCTTGCTTAGCTATACCCTTATATAATTACGTACACATATATATGTCTATTATAGATAATATCAAGAATTGTTCTAGTATGGTGCCTATCTATATATTTGCCTCACACACGCGTATACACACAAGCACACCCCCCTCACACAAACCATACATGCACCCTCACACATCCTCTGCTACACACATTTACTCGCTTACTCTTGATACAACATATTATGGAAACATATTTATGTTAGTTAGTTTGCCTTTCCTTTTGTTAATAGGCAGAAGCATGCAAATTTTAATTAAATGATCTCACACCCGCATACATGCGCACGCGCAACTTGTATAATTCTAACGTGCTAGTTACATCTAAGGCTAGTTCTGCATGCATGTCTATCTCCCTAATTCTAATTTAACAGATGATGTTACTTATAAAATGTAATGACCAGTGAAATTGTTTCTCTAATATGGAAATTTTGGCATCCACGATACAGGCCTAGCCTAGTGTGGACGCTACAGCAAATGTATAATTATGTATTGTTCTTTTTGGTAAATAAACATCTTATCTATCTTAACTTTTCCCGGTTACATAAAAAGTTCAAAAATGTACCATTTTTCACAAATAGCCTTTACTCGCAAAATGTGTTCTTAATGTGATCTCATTTTAATTAAAACAAATGAAACTTTAAATAAAACCATATTTTTTTAATTATGGACTTTTTTTGTGTTCCGCTAAATATGCCGGTGTGTGTACAATGTAATTCAAAACTCGGTTAGTATTAAAACAAAAATTTCCATGAAATTCACGTTTGTACACTCCGCTAAGTCCTCGTTTAGTAAACTGCGACCGATATACAAACCGCCAACTTGAAATGGAGCAGTAGAGCAAACAAACAAAATAATAATGCGGCGGGAACTCCCGCGCGTCTCCCCGCCAATCCTAGTTGGCGGCATGTCTCTCGCGGGTCGCCGCTGCGCGCGCATCATAACACTACGCCATATTGAGATAGCGGTATGTCAACCACAGGATTGTCGAAAGTACATATACTTAGCGTTATGTAAACCTCAAAACTTTTTTGTTTCTCATAATATTTTTATAAAATTTGGGGGGCTTAATACTTATAAGATACTGAAGCGATTTACGTGAAAAACGAAAATTTCAAAATTTTGAGTTAGAGTAGTGTTCATTGGAGGCATCGTACTAGGCTCAATATACTACGCTAAGTGATTGTCTTTGCTTTGTGTCAGGTAATTATTTTAAATTTTAAATTTTTGGCAAATTTATAGTAAAAGTAGCTATAGATACTCGTCGACCAAATGATTTCCACAGATAAGTAACAATTTTCGGCAAACAAAACATTATTCTTCATAATCTTTTAATAGAATGATCCTTATTTGAAATTAAAGTATCCATTGTTTTATTTATTTAAAAACGTTCATCTACATTTTTTACACCATTTCTAAAATATTTGACGACTGATTAGTGTAGTGGATAGTGACCCTGTCTGCGAAACTAAGGGTTAAACAGAGTTAACTTTGCTAAAAAATATATATCGAGAAAATTTGCTTCAATTAAGTTTTCCTCTTATCAGAAAGTATAATATATAATCAAAATTCATATTAAAAAAATAAGTCTGTAGCCCATCTGCAATTGTCATACGGAGATAGAACAGACGTGCAATTCTGTAACTTGTCGATGATCGGCAATCGAACATCTTTGACAGTTGTGGCCGATTGACACCGATCATTGAATTCAATTTGGCTTTCTGTAACTTTTGTCGATAACGATCAGAGTAAAGCGACTCGATCGCCGATAAGTGAATGATTGCTCATACAAAAATGAACGGATTCAAATTTTGTAGGCTACTCTTTCGATCAGAAATGTCAAATGATTGTGGCAAGTCTTGAGTCACCACAATCGTTATCGATTGCTTTGTGAAAAAGTTGTGTATGTACATTTTTGAAATCGTAAAAGAGATCTGGTTATTTTACTCTTGCCCCGCCGGCCATTTCAGTTCTTTGAGATGGACCCTGCAAACTACCACTTCGAAGTAACAAGTTTTTAACCATCGGCTTTCGAACTCGCGTAACCGAATATCCCCCTATTGTGTACATGTTCGCATAATTGTTGACATCAATTTTGTGATAGTTAAAACAACCCCCATGCAATACAAAATTGCACTTATTTTACTTTATAGCTGTGTGACACATAATTATGGTTAGACAGAGATAGGGGCGGCAGATGTAGCATTACAATTTACAATTGATTTTGTTGGTAATACATTATTTTGATAAACCAGGTACCTGGATGAGTGGAAGTCTACCACTGTACGTTTCTCAAGAAACTTCCTACCACGTACGACCATCCTGTGGAACGGACTTCCTGCAGCGGTATTCCTGAACGAGTACGATATTGGAATCTTCAAGAAACGAGCCTACACCTTCCTCAAAGGCCGGCAACGCATCTGTGACCCTTTTGGTGTTGCGGGTGTCCATGTGCGGCGGTGATTGCTTTCCATCAGGTGACCCGCATGCTCGTTTGCCGCCCTCTCATAAAAAAAAAAGGTATTTTGAGCATTAGCACAGTGATGAATTGAAAATTTAGATAAGACAAAACGGCTGAATATTTTACAAAACCTGTCTATTAATAAACCATTCTCAAGATTGAGAACAGTCTTGTGACTGGTCTCAAGTAAACGTCTTTATTAATAAACCTAACTTGAGACTTGACAAGCACGTGGACACACAGGCAGTACTCACTTGAGAAGTGCGCGTATTAATAAACGAAACTCAAGACTATCATTCATTCGCCGCTAAGGCGTATACTTCAGAAGTGATCTCAGCTGAGTAAACCTCAACATTGGTTTATAAATTAGCACGGATCTTGAGATAGCGTAAACTGCTTAAGACGCATCTCGCTTCATACAGCCACAAGACTTGTATTGAGATTGGTTTATTAATATGGGCCTAAGAAGAAAACCTGCTTTCAAATAAAAAAAACCGCATCCAAATCGGTTCACCCGTTTAAGAAATGCGATGCGCTTAGCGGGCAAACTTACACATCCTTCTTTTTGGGTGGGGGTTTACAATTGGAAAATGGAAAACTGTATTTAATTGAAAAATAGATTTACTCCCTCGTTGTAAGAGGGAAGGCCTATATCCCTGCAGTGGGATGGGACGAACACGAGGGAGACCGCGGATGAAAATAGGCTGATATTTATTTATTTATTTACACTGGGACTGGGCGGGCCATGTTTGTCGCATGCCAGACGATATGTGGGCCAAAATCGCCACCACCTGGAGCCCACCATTAGAAAGAAGGCGTCGCGGCAGACCGAAAAGGAGATGGAGGGATGAGTTGGATAAGTTCCTAACCAACTGGTCGGAGGCGGCCTGGGATAGAGAGCCGTGGAGAGAGAGGAGGGAGGCCTTTGCCCAGCAGTGGGACAGTATGGGCTCCTAATAAAATAAAATAATAAATATTTACAGCACTTAATTAAATGTGTCAAGAAAATCGCGATTAGTCGTTTTTCCGAGGTCAAACCGTATTTTCCCTGGGCTACACCTGCAACAGCCACACAAACAACCAATATTGTGCCCTCGTTTAGACTTTAATATAATGAAGGATAAATCGGACCACAGACAACGCCGTCAAACACATAAAACCCGTCGTTTTTAGTCGGAGGTTAAAAATGATATCATTTATTCAGCTGAGCAAATCTGAATGTGACATTGACCTTTCTCAAAGACGCAATATCATTTGGGCTTGCGCCGATAAAAGTATTTATGATTGTATCTAAGCTTGCTTATTTTTTGATAACATTCGAAACTTCAACTTCATGCCGGTAATCGATGTCCATAAAATAATATTAACCACTAGCTTTCTGCGCGCGGCTTCGCTTGCGTGGAATAACTTTATCGCGAATATGTTTTTGTTTACCCCGCGGGAACTACTCACTTTATCGGGATAAAAATATCATATCGTATCCACTAAATATCATATGGTATAACAGAAGTCATTCGATTTCTGGAACTGCAACGACGAGGACCTTCTTCTTTTTTTCTTTTTCGACCATTTGAAACTGTATTTATTTATTTTAGTAGATAATTTATAAAACGTACACTACAAGTATTCCCGTAAACGTTTATTCACCATCATCACCTGTGCAAGGCTGCTGGACCAATAGGTGCGGATTCCAGGGCCCTGTATCACCTCTCACGGCGCCCAACTCCCATTCCTCCAACAACCGTCGGCATCCTAAGGTTACCCCTACCACCCGTCGCAATCTAGTATCCATAGCACAAGCTTTGCTTAGTTTGGGACTAGATGACATCCCAAATGGCCATGTACTTTTTAAATTTAGTTTAATTATTTATGTGCATTTATCTTTCTACTCTTAAACGGTGAACGAAAACATCGTGAGGAAATCTGCATGCCTGAGAAATAAAAATTCAAGGGCATGTGAAGTCCCCAACCCGGATTGGGCCAGCGTGGTGGACTATGGCTCATACTCCTTATACGAGGGAAGGCCTATATCTCTGCAGTGGGATGTCTACAGGCTGATGATGATGCACTTTTGAACCCTCCTGTCTATGTTGAAGGAATGAATGAAAACACGTGACGTCAAAAAACTTTTTACTTCTTTATCTAAAGAATAGAATATATTTCCCTAAATAGACTATAAAGTGTTAGCGTGTTAATCTATTCAACATTCAACAATTAATTACCAAAAAAAGCAAACAGGATGTAAGAATGACGTAACAACAATAATATAATTCACACTATAAAACACCCACATACATCTCTGACGCAGGATGCACTTCAATTAGTCCGTAGTCCTTTGCAATAGGGATCGTAGTAAACATCGTGCATTTCAAAATTTCGAACGTGGAACATTAATTTTCATTGACAGGCCGTTTCCACTTGAACAGATGTCGCTATAAACTATGAAAAGAAAAAAGTTTGTGAAGTCAGAAACGTTTCGTCAACGATGGTTCTGTATAATTTTATTGTTATACATAAAGCCTATATTTTTTCATTGGGATGCTTACGGGCTGATGATGATGATGACATATATTTTATTGGTTACTACGTGATCGAATCACGAATGAAGGAATCGTAGGCGAACGAAGGTCACTATAGCACAGTAGTTTCGCAGGTTGAAGTGGCCGTGGGCAGGGCACATAGTTTGAAGAAATCTCTGGTGACTCCACTGCCGATTAAGAACAACTATCCACTGGGGCCCATATTAATAACCATTATTAAAATTGAGAACAGTCTTGCGATCGGTCTGAAGTGAACGTGTTGATTAATAAACCTTACTTGATACCTAAAACGCACGTGCGTACTCAAGCAGTACTTACTTGAGAGGTGCTTAGAGTTTCACGTATTAATAAACGAAACTCAAGACTATCATTCATTCGCCGCTAAGGCGAATACTTGAGAAATCATCTCAGCTGAGTAGACCTCAAGATTGGTTTATAAATTAACACGGAGCTTGAGATAGCGTCAACTTCTTAAGACGCGCCTCGGCTGATACAGCCTCAAGATAGCCGAATTGAGCAGAAAATTGTTGGACTTCCATACTAAAGGTGGTTCCAAAATGATTTACTTTGTATAGTTTTTGAATACATTCGACTATGGTTGCTTGGGGGAAAGCTGATCGTAATCAAGAGTAGAGTCATCAGTTAATGGGAATTACACGAATTCAAATTCAAAATGTATGTAATTAATATATTTATTTGTGATTTTGTATATCTTGTCTTTCCGAACCGATACGATCTGGGAACCTTCAAGAAGCGAGCATATTCCTTCCTTAAAGGCCGGCAACGCCACTGCGGATCTTCCGTTTCCGTAGATGGTTATGGGCAGCGGTGACACTTACCATCAGGTGCGCCTCTTGCTCGTTTGCCCACCTCTTCAATAAAAAAAAAAAAAAAAAAAAAAATCTAAAGTTACTATTATTACCTAAAGTTTGAATATGAAAATAAGGGTCTCATGAAGGGCATATTCAAAGCTTGGTTTTAAAATATTTTATTTAGAACTCAAATAATGACTGGCTATTTTTGAAATCTATACAATTCCTATAGGCATTCCATAGAATGTCGGAGACCGTGTAGACAAATTAAAATATATTATTATATCTAACAAGGAACCCTAGAAGCACCTGTCATGGTATCTTAACGTACGATTTTCAACATTCAAGCCCTCGCTGTTAGATTGATTATCCGTTGACGGTCACATAACTTGAAATGCCCAGGTTCGGATTCCGTAAGCGTTAACACGCGCGATTGCGATCGTGTGTTATAAAAACCTAATTTTACTGCCTTAGATACGTTTAAGGAAAGATGTTGAAACGGCTGTTAGAAAGGGAATGTTTATGGGCAATTTGTTTGACCTATTATTTAGAAATAAACTAGCTCTCCGCTCGCGGCTCCGCGTGTTTGGAAATAGTTTAATTGAATTTACTGGACAAAAGTATTATATTTTAGTTTATTTTGTAATAAGCGTGTAAATCCGCGTAGGTGTTAATCTTTTTCGCGGTCAGTTTGGTCGTTGTTGCTTTACAGTTATAGGTGGCATTTTTAAACTCCCAACGGATAAAGACGGGTGTTGTGTTTGACGTCATTGTATGTATGTCTGTCCAGTTTTGTATGTACCTATTTCAATATGCGTAGTCCGATTTGAATGCGGTCCTTATTATATTTACGAACTAGATGTTACCCGCAAGTCGCAACATCATCTGCATAGAATTCTTTTTAATTCAAAATGTGTCACTCTATCCATCAAAAGCAATACCATTAATAACACCTATCCTACAGGAAGGAGTAACTTTATCCGGGATAAAAAGTAGCCTATATGTTAATCCAGGTCCTAATATGTCTACCTACCAAATTTTAGCCAAATCTGTCCCGCCGTTTAGGCGTAACGTGAAGAGGTAACAAACATACTTGCACAAACACACAGCGCCATCTAGGTCCACAGTAAGCATCTAGGCTTGTGTTATGGATATCAGATGGTTGATAAACTACACAATTATTTTTTTTGTAAATAATTACATGTATAAATGAAAAACATCCATAACTCGGGAACACATGTCTATATTCATCATACAAACATATGCCTCTAGCGGGATTCGAAGCCGTATATACATACACACACAAACTTTCGCATTTATAACATTAGTAACAGTAGTGTCCAAATGTGTTGGGGTTCCACCTTCGACCTCATCTTCACTTAACATCAGGTGTGATTGAGGTCAAGTACCAACCCGTTGTGCATAAAAAAAAAATTAGTTGGGTGGGGTTAACTAGGCGAAAATTTTTCTGAGCCATCTTCGATGGAAAACGATTTTTTTTTTATGGTTAACTGGATACGCATTTGACCACAATCTCACCTGATGGGAAGTGATGATGTGGCCGAAGACGAAGCACGCGATCTCAGTAGATGCCTATTCACCCTGCTCTTGAAGATCCCAAGGTTGTAGGATTCAGGAAAGACTTTTACGATTTAGTCATTTTGTTGATATTTAACTTTTAGCACGCTTGTTGGTATAGTTGGATGATATTAAGTTCAGTACCTCGGACGTTTTCAAAATTTTAATTACATTTTCGTTTTCATTTAATCATTTTATGTGTACAATGCTTTGAAGTGCACGTTTAATAGTCGGCTTCGGTTGTTTACAATTGAAGCCAAATCTGTGGCGAACAGAGGAGGCTTAAAACACTGACTGTCAAGCGACCTCTAGTCACACAAATCCACCAATCAGCACTGGATTTATTACCGACTTATCTCTACTGCATTATGGTTTGTAATCGCTCCCAGTGGGAAGAGGCTGTGCCCCAACAGTGGGAACGCCGTTGTTGATAAGTAGGTAACAAACATACAAAGTTTCATATTTATAATATAGGATTAGTACGACATATTTATGCGATTGATCTACAAATTACTTACTTATAGACTGATACTTTATTGATTTTTCTTGTTTAATTGAATGTCATAAAAATACCTAACAGAAAATATTATATTTACAGCACGTAAATCTATATAGGTATTTAGAGCACATATACATGACTAGTTAGCTAATGTCACAACCAAGCTAAGCGTAGTATTAGATGTGACTTACGTATTATACGTTCCTAATTTTTCTTTTTTCTTAATAAATAATTTTTTTATGCACAATGCACAACGGGTTAGCACTTGACCTCAATCACACCTGATGTTAAGTTAAGATGAGGGCGAAGGTGGTAGCGTACTGACCCGGAAATCCCATCTTATTTGGGGGACTGGCTATCTTATATTATATCAAACATTGCTGTTTGGTAGCAGCAAAATTTGGCAGCCCTATGCCCTACCACCTACCAAATCGAGTGCTAAATATGTACCCCGATTGGGATCGTACCCGCGACCTCCGAATCATAAACCCAATGTTATTTACATTGAGCCACGGAGGCAACCGCCTATTTATATTCTTCTTTTCTCTTTTCTCGGGACCCGCTTACTCTCAGTAGGCGACGTTCAGCCGCTGTTTATCCTGGCTAACAGGAGTTGCAGTGGGAGGGTGCGGAGGTGGGTCAGCTTGTGACCTTCCCAGCCCACCTATGCCCCGCTGGGTCGAGTCACAAGGTGTATATGTACAGAAGGAGCGGGACAGCTCAGGCCAGGGTCAAAACAGAACACGAATTACCACACCAACTTATTTATTGCATGAAACAGAGGATCGAAAGGGTCTTAAAACTTAAAAAATTAACTATTTATATGCAAAAAAATGATTAAAAAATAACAGTGAGACTGAGTTAAATCTGGAAATCAATGCGCCAAAAAAAGGATCCGTCAGTTCATCAGCCAGTCAGTCAGTTTAAAATTTCGAATTTGAACTCCAATAACCCAAACCCACCAATGAGTATCAGCTCAAAAATATCAAGGTGACTATTGTCAAATCAAATTAGTTTCATATGATAACATTATCAGTATAACGTAACATTTTTTAAATTTAATATCAAAAAGCACCCTCACACATCCTCTGCTACACACATTTACTCGCTTACTCTTGATACAACATATTATGGAAACATATTTATGTTAGTTAGTTTGCCTTTCCTTTTGTTAATAGGCAGAAGAATGCAAATTTTAATTAAATGATCTCACACACGCATACATGCGCACGCGCAACTTGTATAATTCTAACGTGCTAGTTACATCTAAGGCTAGTTCTGCATGCATGTCTATCTCCCTAATTGTTACTTATAAAATGTAATGACCAGTGAAATTGTTTCTCTAATATAGAAATTTTGGCATCCACGATACAGGCCTAGCCTAGTGTGGACGCTACAGCAAATGTACCTATAATTATGTATGGTTCTTTTTGGTAAATAAACATCTTATCTTATCTTATCTTATCTAATTACTGACATTACTGCTCATTTTCAAAGCCGACTATCCAGAACGAGCAAGAAACTGAAAGTTTGCTCTTTTTAAGTAGGTAGGTAGGTTACAATGTGTAATATTATAGATATTAAGCCTTTTATAAATAATGTCTGTTTTATTCATAGACTTATACTGGATGATTTTTTTTAACGTAAGGAAAAAAGGGCATAATAGATAAGTGAAATAGAAGGTATTGGCATGGGTAGTTTATTTATTTTTTCTTCAAAACCAAATATGGGTACATCAATAAATTAAATAAATTAAAAAACTTGGAGAAAGTATGCGTTCCAATTAAAATTCGCATGACAGGAACCCTACGAATGCCGCCATTCGCAATCTCCGGCAGGCGTCGATGATGGTTTAGAAAAAAAAAAAATATCTATGCCAATAACTTCTATGCCACTTATCTAATATGCCCTGTTACGGTAAAAATACTCATCCGGTATATTACTGCGTATGGATCGGGTCCTTCAAACAATCAAAATGGCACCACTTCATTGCTGTCAAATTTGGGGTTTGGTACCAATGGGAACTTATACACCGACTTCGTTCGCGAATTGTCGTATCAAATGTTGATTTAATTGTAAAAAAATGCATCACTTAGTTACAACAGAAAAATGACCAAAAAACATGCGAGTATCTTTTAAGCTTAACAAAAATTTATTACTTGTAAAACTTGTATTTTTAATCAATATTGTAATTTTATGTGACCGACTTAAAAGTTGTGAGCACAGAGTATAAAAAAATTTGGTTTGTGAGGTGGTTTTGACCATAATATTCTCCGCAGTCGTATTACTTCTCGAAGATTCTAAGAGATGGAGCTGTTTTATCGATTAAGAAAAGCGCGAAGAAGATTTCTTCGCGCTTCTATGATGGTTTTTATTTAAAGGCAAATTTCGAAAGTCTATTACAACCTTATAGTATGTACATATAATATTACCTCTTGCCAGATATAAGACTGTGCCCTACCTAAGATGTACAAAAAAAAGAAACATGCGGCAGCTGTGCCACGAGCCAAATAAGATCCGCTCCAATTCAACAATGCGACTATAATCGGCTGTAAGTACTTAAATCTAAAAAGCGCCGCCCGCGCAACTTTTTAGTATTCCGTACCAACGATGGGAAAATGAATACTTTTAGATAGGTATGTATATCCCTATTTCACCGCTATTTTTATGTTTTGTAAAGGTTGGATATTTTTGTAAATTCCGTAGTGTTTCCTTACTTAAATTTTAAGTTAAAAACTAAAAAAACACATCTTTGCCAGTATCAAACTAACATACATATACATTCAGTGTACTAAGTATCGGGAATTTGTCAATAAAACAAAAAATACAAATTATTCATCTAAATTTATTTTATCGCCTTCAAAGTAGGCCCCATCGCTTGCAATACAACATCTCCACCGCTTCACCCAGTCTTCCATACATTTTTCATAGGCTATTTGCGGCATGGCCTTTAGCTCATTCAGCGAATTTTCTTTTATGGCTTCTATCGACTCAAAACGTTTTCCTCGAAGTGGTAATTTTAACTTGGGAAATAAAAAAAAGTCAGACGGAGCCATATCAGGTGAATACGGTGCTTGGTCGAGAACTTTTGTTGAATTTTTCGCTAAAAGCTCTTTCACTATAATGGCTGTGTGTGATGGTGCATTATCATGGTGCAGCATCCATGAGTTGTGTTGCCACAAATCTGGACGTTTTCGGCGGATACTCTCACGCAAACGCTTCATGACGCCTAAATAATATTCTTTATTCACTGTTTCTCCCTCTGGAAGGAATTCGGAGTGAACCACACCACGGTAGTCAAAAAAAACTGTCAGCATCACCTTGATTTTGGAGCGACTTTGCCGCGGTTTTTTGGGTTTCGGCTCGTTTTCGAGACGCCATTCTGAAGACTGTTGGCTTGTTTGCATGTCGTACTCATAAACCCATGTCTCGTCGCCAGTTATTATACGTTTCATAAAGGTCGGATCCGTAGAAGCTCGGGAAACCATGTCTTCAGCGACATGCTTTCGCTGTGCTTTTTGAACAAAATTGAGCTCTTTTGGAACTAGTCGAGCGGCGACGCGTTTCATGCCTAAAATGTCAATGAGAATGTTGTGGACGGACTTAAAAGATATGTTAACCTCACTAGCCAACTCTCTCAGACTCATACGTCGATTTTCGAGCACTAGCTTCTTGATTCTGTCGATGTTTTCTTTGGTCGTAGCGGTTGAAGGTCTACCAGAACGAGGCAAGTCTACTACTACTTCTCGGCCTTCTTTAAAAGCCTTATACCATTCATAAGCCCTTGTTTTCGATATACACGATTCGCCGTAGGTATTTCGCAACATTTTTAGTGATTCACCACATGAAATATCATTTGAAACACAAAATTTAAGGCACACTCTTTGTTCAACAATATTTTCCATTGTAAAAATCGCCGAGGACTCAAAACTATGACCAACAAAAAGTGTAGTTTAAAACAAATTAAATGACAGATCCCGCTCAAATTTTGCGCGCTAAATCAGTACAGTGCTACCAACATGCAGTAAAAAAATTAGAACGACCTCTTTTACGCGGGTCTTTTTATTGACATATTCCCGATACTTTTTACACAGAGTAGTACATATCGTCACGACGTTTATCCCAAATGGGGTGGTTAGAGATATCCCAAACATGAGCGTTTGGTTGTTCCAAACATTAAAAGGTTACCACTGTAGGAAAGGAAGTCTACCACTGTACGTTTCTCAAGAAACTTCTTACCACGTACAACCACCCTGTGGAACGGACTTCCGGCAGCGGTATACCCGAACGAGTACGACATTGGAACCTTCAAGAAACGAGCCTACACCTTCCTCAAAGGCCGGCAACGCATCTGTGACCCTTTTGGTGTTGCGGGTGTCCATGGGCGGCGGTGATTGCTTTCCATCAGGTGACCCGCATGCTCGTTTGCCGCCCTCTCATATAAAAAAAAATAGAACTGTAGTATACCTACTGGTATTACGGAACACTCACTGTACCAGCGCCGACTCGTGCACCAATTGTTATTTCAACGCATTCTTTTTCTTTACAATAATAACAAAATTAACTTTACGGCTACACTCGATTTACACACATTGAAATACTTTTGGAAACCCTGTTAGATGAACGGTAGAATTAATTTTGTGACGTTTAGTTGAGTTTTAGAAATTGTGCAATAATACATGCATTTGTCACCAGTCCTTTAATTGCAAACTGTTGATTAAAATTATCTGACAAAGGTTTTTTAACATAGCACTAATTATTGTTCTATGCGTTGGTTAATAAGAAATAAATTATGAAATGACGTAATAATAAGCGCAAGTCGTACTCGGGCTCTACGATTACCGTATAATTACTATCTTACTTTTTATTGCAATGAGTTAGAAACTTCAAATTTGTAGGTACAAGGTACATTGATAAATCAGATTTTACATTTAAAAAGCTACTGCTTGTTCAAAAGTCAATTTTCCCCTGAGAAGAACAAGCAAGAAACTCGAAATGTTGCTCTTTTTAAAAAAAGGTTTTTAAATTAGGTATTAATTATTATTTTATATTACAATATTTCATTATTAATTGTGAAGCAGCCTGGTTATGCGAGCGGGCTGGTTATGTCCATGAATGTTTATCATCTAAATAATCTGATATTTTATAATATGCTTCCATAATAAGTTTCTGTTTTATAGTATCTTTCAATTTAATGAAAGGAAGGTTTTGTATATCAACGGGAATCTTATTGAAAAAGCGTATACATAACCCTTTGAATGAATTACTGACTTTGCGGAGGCGACTTATGTGCCTGCAAGTTTATCTTTATTTCTTGCATTGACATCATGTATAACACTGTTTTCCTAAACGATGCTATATTTTTTTGATATATATTAGATTTTCAAAAATGTACTGTGACGAAAAGGTTGGTTTGTTACTCTTTAAATCTGTCTCTAAGTGACACTCCAGGCATTTCCCCGCAGCAAGATACCGTAAGACATCAGGCTATGGAAATAACTAAAATATACTAATCTAGCAGTATTTACATCTGATATTTGTCTAATTTTTTTGAGCAATTTATGGATTTTGCCTTCAATTTTCGAAATTATTACACCCTTTTAGTTTGATATTAATTTTATTTTAGTATTTCTAGCCGTTCCTAGGCAGAACGATCTTGATGGATAGGCAAACAAATGTACTACAAAATAATCAAAATAAAGTTTTCGTTTTTACCTTTAGTACCTTAAAAATAGGAAGAAACACAAAATGTATCCTAATCCTAACTAATCCTAATCTTAACTAATATTATAAATGGGAAGTTTGTGTGTTTATGTATGTATGTTTGTTACCTCTTCACACCTAAACGGCTAGATGGATTTGGATGAAATTTGGTTGGTAGACAGATTAGGACCTGGATTAAGATATAGGAATTTTTTTTTGCTGAACCGATTTTGATAAAATCTTCCACGTGAACGAAGTCACGGGCGGAAAGCAAGTTGGTTAATAATCTGTGTGAATTCTTTTAACTCCCGACGAAAAACGATGGGTGTTTGACGGCGATGTGTATGTGTGTAAGGTCTTGTCCGGACGGATCTCAGTAATGCGTGGTCCGATTTCAGTGGGGGTTTTTTTTATATTAAAGACTAAACGAGGAGATGAGTTTTTAGTGTTGTTTGATGAAAATCGGATTAGCCGTTTCGAAGACATTTAGCTTTAAACAAAGTTGTATGATGTTTTCGATGAAATCATAGTCTTTCGAGAGTGGTCTAATTTTTTTTTTTTGGATTAGGATTTAAAAAAGAATCTATCTCGGTAATTATTATCCATTATTTTCAATATTCTCAATTTAAATTTATTAATATAAACTAATTCCGGATGCAATTTAAGCTCTAATGAATTTTTCGAAACATAGTATAGTTACATTCAATATAATAAATAATAAATAATAATAATAAATAAATATTTCGGACACTTACACCAATCATCTAGTCCCAAACTAAGCAAAGCTTGTGCTATGGATACTAGATAACGGATAAACATACATAAATATTTATATAAACATCCAAGACTCGGGAATAAATGTTAGTATTCATCATACAAACATTTACCCCTCGCGGGATTCGAACCCGCAACCGTTGGTTTCGCTGATAGGGTGACTATCCACTACACCAATCGGTCGTCCAAATAATATACCAAACCAAATAATATTGAAATAAATAACTTACCAAGTTGGAATTGCATTAAAATTATACACAATTACCATTTCCATGTGCAAATACAATAAAACATTAATCGCACGTGGCAAACTAATAAAAACTAGATAACGAGATTAATAAACAAGTTGTAAACGGCTATAAAGTAAACAGAGAATAAAATAAACAGAGAATAAAATAAACATAAACCTGGAGATACGAGTATAAGTTTTTATCGACATTCGGCTCCGTCTCACTCAACAAAGAGCCAAATATGTCCAAGAGCACGTGCCACACCTGGAACGTAGTGTTGGACAGATTTTATCGATAACTTGAAATTGGGCGTACCTCTCCAGTGTACCACGTAAACATTTTAGCGTTTGATCGCAAAAATTTTGCTGTCTAGCTCGCTTGCATTCGATTGCTAAATTTGGTACCAAGTTGGAGCTCCCTAAAAGTAAATTTTGGTAAATTGATACGTCTAAGTCTGATAATATTTTGGAATTCATATATTTTTTTTAGAATTTTATTTTGTCAAAGGAGGCCTTATTATAAGAAATATTACTTTCCTTTTATTTGTTCTGACCGGCGGCGGCGTCTTGCGAATATATGGCATCATTGCGCGGCAATCGGACACAAGACGTTGTTTTTGTACGGGAATCGCGCGCAATGGTTCAATAAGTCAGAAAAACATCAAGGTTTCGTAGTTTTTTGTATATATTGAGTTTGACAGTGCCTCAAAATGGACAGTGGGGAAGGTCCCTCAAAGTCTAAACGTAAGAGAAAAGCAGTGATCTACAATGAAAGCGATGACGAAGAATTATTGTTCGGAGATGTAGAAAGTGAAGACAACTACAATCCTGCTGATTATTTTGAAAATATTTGACTTGTCATTACCAAATTATTAGTGATTTATTGCGTGTATTACATGCGTTAAAATCCGCCATCCGCCACTCGAGCGATCGACAGTTTTAACGACCTGTGTGTAGTAGTTAGCAATTCTGACCACTATACCAAAAGGTTGCGGGTTCGAATCCGGCTAGGGGCATATGTTTGTGTGATGAATACGGACATGTGTACCCGAGTTATGGATGTTTTCATTTAGTTATAATACGTATTTATTTCCAAAAAAAATGTATTTATGTAGTATAACAACCATCTGGTATCCACAACACAAGTCTATAGTTGCTTACTGTGGAACTAGATGGCGCTGTGTGTATGTCTGAGGATATTGATTTATTATATTTATTATTATTTATTTATACATATATTGGTATATATGTTTGGCAAATATAGGTGATGTGTAGTGCCACTCTTAGAAAGATAAGAAATAGGTGCAATATCGTTAACCCATGGAGCATCGATAAAGAACATCCCCAAACTATTTTCTAACAACGATTCAACCGCATTTCGTCTCGCGAATTCTTTCTACAAAACTCCTTGCAGACATGTATTTTATTTCATTTCAAATAAAAGGGAACCCGGCAGCTGATTCCACCTTTTTGTTCTTCCGAAACCATTTTAAATTATTCACCCTACGGACAAAATTTTGCATGATTTTCAACCATACGGCTATGGGATTTGAGTCAAGCAGTTTGTTGAATGTCAGTACTTGTGTAAATATTTTTGTAAACTATTGGATTTTTTAAATTCATTCAAAATTAGTATGAGGACGTACTCAAATTACTTGACTTCATGTTCAAAGAAGTTGAGCTCGCCTTACGTTAAGGGTTGTTTTTAACTCGCATTACTTTTGTGGAATTAAAAATAGTGTAAACGTCTGTTGTATTTAAAGAAAAAAACTATGAAAAGATGTGGGCGGAAATTTATGGGTTTCTGACAGCTAATTTTGTGATTAATTAATGGTGTCAATAGATATTTTGGGTTTTTAAGTACCATATATTTTATACACAGGTAATAGGGTAACCTTTGAAAACCCCTTCAAGTTTGGTCACGTTCAATAATCTATTTATCAAATACGATTGCTTAAACAATAAAACTTAGAGGTGGCAGCCGTCCGAAGCTATTTTCTTTAGAGTAGACCCCAGATGTTAATGTCTTTGAACTGGTAAACAAGACCTACGAAAGGCACATTCTGATGTGCGGTGGCCTGTACACGTGACACATTAAAAATTGTAATGCTTAGTTACCGACGGCTCAATTCATAATTTTTTTAATGAAGGTTTCAGACACGTTTGGCCATAATCTCACCTAGTAGAGAACAAAAGATCCCAAGATTGTAAAAGTCTGGGAACACAACGCCGGCTGGGAGTTCCATACCGTAGCAGTCAGGTATTAAAAAGAAAGACTACCCGCGTCTGGTAGTCCGAAGATGCAATGGCTATAGTGGAACAATGGTGTCGATTCGGATGTACACCAACTAAACTAAACTAAAGTAAAACCAGTTTTGGAGTGGTGCCGTCGCATCGTACTGTTCCTGGGAGAAAGGGACAGTACTACTTTAAAACTGGTTTTAGTTTAGTTTAGTTTAGTTGGTGTACATCCGAATCGACACCATTATCATGCAATTCCAAAGCTCACTCTCCAAAATGTATCCTTTACATACATGCCTTCTTTTTAAGTCGGTTCAAAATCAACTTTCCTTTAAACACCCGTTTGAGTTTTTTATGCCAGATTGTTCTACTGTTTATTCAAGTGCATGCACACGCTAGAGTGAAACTAAATATCAAACGTCATCATTTTTGCATTCGATTATGTGCTCAGTGATGCTTATAGTCATGCAGGGAACGGACAAGTGACAGATCTGTCAACTGACAACAAAGACTGACAACCGTTGACAGGGTGGTCTACGCCTTTATGATGTACTAGCTTTCCTCCCGCGACTTCGTCCGCGTGGAAGATTTTATCAAAATACAAACAACAAACTTTCAACCCCTATTTTATCCCCTTGGGGGTAGAATTAATCAAAATCCTTTCTTAGCGGATGCCTACGTCATAACATCTACCTGCATGCCAAATTTCAGCCCGATCCGTCCAGTGGTTTGGGCTGGGCGTTGATAGATCACTATGTCAGTCACCTTTGAGTTAGATGACAGACGGATAACAATGTCTTTAGTAATACCTATCATTATAATATACATATTATTTTATGACTATTATATATATTTGAAAATATTGTATACCCCTGAGACACAAAAAAAAAATTGTAAAATCAAATTGCCCCTTAATCAATCAAATACTCTTTATTGCACATTCACCAAAAATACATAAATGATTACAGCATATATCATTAATCGCACAGAAAGCGGCCTTATCGCTAACAACGATCTCTTCCATGCAACCCTTAGCGTAAAGATACAAGCTACCAGTAAAGGACTTTTGCACTAGTAGTAGCAATTCGAGTGTAATTTTATACATACATACATAACGTCACAACCAAATGGGTGGTCAGGGATATCCCAAACAATAGTGTGTAGATGTTCCAAAGATTAACAGTTTAATGCTTGAAACAACATCCACGGTTCACCTTACGAAATATACAGAAATGCACACGTGACAGGGGTTGAGCCCATCGCCGTTGAAACGTGCAAATCTATAGATGTTTTTTGGTTGAAAGTCCCTTAGTGGCCTTTGTATTTTTTATAGTTAAGTTAAAATACATAAACTAAACTACAAACTATAACTAGATAAATGTATGTCATAAAAAAAACTACAGCATAGGTAGATAATAATATCACACGCAAATACATATACAAAACATCTACTGTATTAAAAATATCGCCGGAGGCCGTGGCTCAATGTAAACAATTAAATAGGGATGCAGATACAAACTACGTGAATAAATTTCATATATTATTTATTTATTTATCATTTATTGCACACAAGAAAAAAACATACCGATACAACATAATAGAGACGACACAACAGGTTCTGCTTATTTCTACAATGAAATTTCTTCCAGCAGACCTACGAAAGAGAGATATGACTGGAAGAGGCAGATAAGACGTGCACAATCTAAAAAAATTGATAAATATGATAGATAAAAAAAACCTAACTGAATATAAATGTAACTACATACTAATAAGTACATAAATACATAAATAAGTATATATTTCAATACATACGAATATAAAGTATAACATACATTATATAAATTTAATTAGTGTAATTCCTGTTAACTGGTGACGTCACTCTTGATTACGAACAATTTTGCACTAGGAACCATACTCGAATTCAGCCGACAATTGTTGGACTTCGATATTAAAGGTGGTTACAGAATGGTTTATTCTTTTTTAGTTTTTTTTTTTTAGTTTATTTTTGTTTGCTTGTGTGTTTATAAACGCTTTATTGTACAAAAGAAAATAAATACAAATCAAATTTACTTAAAACTATGCACCAAGGCTGACTTATACCACAGCTGGAGTTCTTCCAGTCAACCATGATCGTAAGGAACTGTAGATTGGGCGTTCAAACTTAGCTAACTTTGTATGGGTTATGGAAATTTTTTTTGATCGAATTCGACTATGATTTCTAGGTAAAGTGAAATGAAATGAAATGAAAATGAAATGAAAATCATTTATTCATGTAGGCAATACAATATGCACTTATGAACGTCATTTGTTTTTTAAACTACCACTAGCTCGGAACGCGACCACTACTGAGAAGAGCTAGCGAGAAACTCACAGGGTTTGTCTCTATTCAATTATACTTTTTACAATCACAACAAACAAAAAAATACAATTTTTCAAAAATACAATAATAATTTTTGTTTTATAATAAGTTTAAATTTATTAAGCGGAAGATTCCGTATATCCATGGGAACCTTGTTGTAGAAGCGCACACATTGACCTCTGAATGACTTACTAACTTTACTAAGTCTACTAAAAGGTACAGCTAATTGATTTTTGCTCCTTGTATTGACATTATGTCGGTCACAATGTTTCTCGAATGAATATATATTTCTCTTAACATATACAAGATTTTCATATATATGTTCTGACGAAAATGTTAAAATATTAATTTCTTTAAATATTTGTCTTAATGTAGATATCTCTTGACCTTAATTTATAAATTGCAGTATATATAAGTAGTTCGTAATCAAGAGTGGCGTCACCAGTTAATAGGAATTCCATGAATTCAATTTTATTTAATTGTAAACCAACAAAATTTGTTCAGCCGTTGTGGCGTTACAATGCCATGTCCGACAGACACATAAATAAGTAAACTTATACCTCTTTGCGTCAAGGGTCCATATAGATATGACTCGGTATAAGTTTGTCACCTTTGACGTCACTTGGCAGCCGTGACCGGTGGTGTCGGCAGGTGGTTCCGTATAAGGCTCATGTTTATGCAACGGTAGGGCACCGATATTCGACACGTTAAATTTTACTAGTCATTTTAAAATTTTCTTTAATGTTATGTTTCTTTTTCCTAACAATAATGTGTGTTCACTAATCTGGATATATATGACTATATAATAATAAAACGCTTAAAAACTTTCACATGATAAGTCTAACAGGGTGTCAGATCCGTATATTTATGTGTATGCATTTTAAATTTATTTGTTGTGCACTGGCAGGGTTTATGTTTGATACCTAAAAATATTTTAAAATCATATATGATGTACCTACAACATAAATGCAATAAACTGAAATTGATCTCGGATCGATATAATCGGAGATCGTTCTTTAAAATCTCGATCTCTCATCTCTTGTATCAATCTCGACATAGATAGCGATCGCTATACCACCGATATCGTTCGTTAAGTCCTAACAATGTTATTTTAATTGGAGAATTAGAGTCTTTAGTATCAAAATATCGGTTTCCATTGAAACTACGATTCAGGCTTCCAACAAAAACCGATATGATTATGAACACTATAACATTTAGAATAAGATCGTTAGGAGTTAACGACCGAAATCGGTTGCTATCTATGTCGAGACTGCGGGCCCAGGGGTTCTATTACACAAATTCATCGTTATCGTCATCGGTTTCGTTCTGACATGTCATTGGTTGCTCATTGTTCGCTCGGCAATTTGACGGTTTCTTATTGGTCAACGTAATCGATGACGATACCGATGAATTTACACAATCTAAGGGCTAGTCTATCTAGTGTTATGAAATGAGCGGGTTGATCCATCTTGATATTACATCTAACTAATATTATAAATGGGAAAGTTTGTTTATTTGTTTGTTTGCAGCTCAATCATGGCATAACGGATGAACGGATTTATGATGAAACTATACCTATATACAGGTAGAATATACCCTGGTTTAAGACATTGGATATTATCACGATATTTATCCCGATAAATTGAGTAGTCTCCGCGGGATAAACAAATTTCCGTGATAAAGTTATTCCACGCAGGGGAAACCGCGGGCGGAAAGCTAGTATACAGAATAAATCAATAAAGTCGCTCTGGCCTACATTCGAGAAGTCTAACAGCTAATTATAAATAATACACAATAGCCCTAATTACGGTTATTTTGAAGAATTTCCAATTATTGATAAAAACGGCCACGTTATTCCCGAACGAGTACGACATTGGAACCTTCAAGAAACGAGCCTACACCTTCCTCAAAGGCCGGCAACGCATCTGTGACCCTTTTGGTGTTGCGGGTGTCCATGGGCGGCGGTGATTGCTTTCCATCGGGTGACCCGCATGCTCGTTCGCCGCCCTCTCATATAAAAAAAAAAAACTTTTTTTAAAATTGTGAATTCTTTATTTATAATAACCTTAGACTTTTCGAGTGCAGGGGACCAATCGTGCTATTTTACAACGGTTTTACCGTTCGAACGAAACGTTTTTGGTTTAGCTTTAGTTTATCTGAAGAAAAAAATGGTATCGCGCTATTTTTTGGGAACGATTATATCATTGACGCTACCAAAGTAAAACCAAACCGCGGACTGCTAAGGTATGGAACTCCTGCCCGCGTCGGTTTTTCCCGACACTTACAACCTTGGGATCTTCAAGTCTAGAGTGAATAGGCATTTACTGGGTGCGCGTGACACATCTTCGGCTACATCATCAGTTCACTTTCCATCAGGTGAGATTGTAGTCAAACTCGAAACCAGTTTTTAATAAAAAAAAACCCCAAAATGTTTAAAGCTATCACGGTATTTAAAAAAAAAACTAAGTTAACATCCGTTCAAATGATTAGCGCGATACGAAATGTGCTTAACGTAACGTTTTTGGTTATGGTTTAGCATTGGTATTATCGTTCAAACTTAGTGCGATCGGCCCATTAAGTAAATCTTAATTCATCCAATGAGGGTACGACTAGTCGGAATAAACCCTGTGAAGGGCTATGGTGCCACAGACAGACACAATCAGTCACACACACAAACACAGTAGTCAAACTTATCAAAAACACCTCTCTTTTGCGTCGGGGGTTAAAAATTAAGTACTACCTACTACCCCACCTTGGCCACTTTAACCACAACCGTTAAGAGACATTAACTGAGGGTAACATGCTAATTTGTGTCAATCAATGCAATTCCATCTAGCACAGCGCTGACGTCAGCACGCGACCCCACAAATGAACGGTTTTGGACACCTGGCTAATTTATATAACAAAATTATGACACGTTACTAAAACTAGTATTTCTCAATTAGTGCGGTTCCCTACTTGACTGCGAAAAATCCATCTTCGAAACACTATTATTGATGATTGATACTTCGAATGATTGATAGTGCGACGCCTTATTTCTACGATGCCTAAGTTGTTACTTAGGCATCTTCCTAACCTGCCTTGTTAGGCATCGAACAAATGCCTTGTTCCTTCGAAAACGATTCTTCGATGCTTTTTTGCTTCGCGTAACCTTTTCCCGATGCCTAATTTCGGTGATGTTTCTTTTGTCGGAAGCTTGTTACTTTGAAAAACGTTTTCCCGATGCCTAGTTTCGTCGACGCTTGTTCGTTCGACAGCCTGTTACAAAAACGTTCCTCAGATGCCTAAGTGCAGTATGCTCTTGACTGAGGCAAAACAGATAAAATTAGTAATACAAGCAGCAGTGTTGATTGTGTTTATACGTCCTCACAGCTGAGGCACAGCATAGCTCTTCGTTGTCGATTATTGAAGTTAAGCAAGGTCTTCTTCTTCTTTTTGTTTCATTATTGTATAGCAGCAATAATCCTACTTTATAATATTTAATATTTATTGAAAGATGTTTGATTGTGATGTGTGCGTAAATAAAAAAAAACTGTTGTTAGGCTGAAAATCAGTGTTGTGTGGCTGCCACCACACACGCACGCATTATCGTATTTGTAAAAGTTATTTATTTAAAAACAGTAACAAATGAAGAGATGGAAATTGTAAAATAGCTTCTTTTTTTTATCTGTAAATGTTTTAGCCGCCTCCGTGGCTCTTAGCCGCCTCCGTGGCTCAATGTAAACAACATTGGTTTACGATTCGGAGGTCGCGGGTTCGATCCCCAGCGGGGTACATGTTTAAGTACTCGGTTTGGTTGGTGGTAGGTTTTAAATGTCCGCCTGGCTAGCTACCACCATCTTATCTAAATCTGCCGCCAAGCAGCAATGTTAATAGCATTGTCGTGTTCCGGTCGTCAAAGATAAGATATTCCCCAAATGTGTTGGGGTTACCGGGTCAATACGCTTCCACCTTCGACCTCATCTTCACTTAACATCTGGTGTGATTGAGGTCAAGTATTAACCCGTTGAGCTAAAAAAATAAATGTAAATCCTGAGGCTGCCCCGTAAATACGGCCCATTTACGGGGCAGCCTCGAGTCTCACTCTCAATAATATATTATACATTTGATACTGTTCAAATTCAGATTAGACGGAAGAAATAGAATAATCTCAAGGATCATTCTATAAGTTTTTCTCAGTCATCGTATAGTTTTATTAGTACGAGCCTTCTTTAATGTCTTGTTAGAATAACTGTACAGCTTATATTTATATTTAAGTGTGTTTGGAAAATAAATGGTATTAATGCCAATATATATATAATATATAGTATATGCCGAATTTCAGTTTCTGAAGTTTAGTCAGTGGGTGACTGACCTTTTACTGTTATATATTTATGTTGTAGACAGAGATAAATTTGCGATGGAATTCATTATTCGAATGGTCAAATGACTATCATAATACGCGGTTTGCTATGGGAAGTAAACCTGTGTGCGAAGTGTGAGTTTTGTCTCGTTTTTAACTTTACCATCGCGTTCGCGTTTACGAAAAAAGTCCCTATGAAAAAAATTGTTTTGCAAACTATCCGCTAGAGGCGCTGCACATTTCTCCATACAAATCGTCACGGAAACGTGAACGCCATAGTAAAGTTAAGTCGAAACAAAATTCACACTCCGCCTTCTGGTGGCGCTGGTGTCGACGGAAATGGCGCGGTAACAACTTTAACAGTAATATTAGGTCTTATACCTAAAAATCTTCGAATGGGTGACGAGAAAATATCAGACTATTTAGATGATAATCATCCCTGGACATAATCAGATCGTTCGCATGCCAAGCAATTTCACAATTAATAATGAAATTTAAAAACCTGTTTGTAATATAAAAACCTTTATGTAAAATCAAAGCCTGATTTTAAAAGAGCAACCCTTCGAGTTTCTTGCTTGTTCTTCTCAGGGGAAAATTGCATTTTGAACAAGCAGTAGCTTAAAAAATTTAAAATGTACTATGCAAAATTGACTATTTTAAGTGTACTCTGTGTACCTACAAAATAAAGCATTTTTGACTTTGACTCTGAGTATTTCTGTGCTTCGGAGAGTCAAGCCACGTCGGTGACCTACAGGAGCGGATTAAAAACACTGATTGTCATGTGGCCACTAGTCTGCCACAAATCTACCAATCCGCACTGGGCCCGCGTAGTGGATTATAGCCCGTACCCTCTCCCAGTGAGAGGAGGTTCTGCCCCAACAGTGGGGACGTGTAAGGCTGATGATGATGATGATTATAGATTAGCATAACATGTGTGTCTACGTATAATAATATCCTTGCACATACACAGCGCGTTGTTTTCTAAATATTTTATTCGGATTAGATTCGAAGGTCGCGGGTTCGATCGATTGTTTAGTCGAACGGTATATGTCGATCAATTAAAGCTACCAGACCAGTCGATCAAGTTCTATCGACGTTGACCGATGCCGTCGATCGACAATCGATCGATTGGTCTGGTAACACCCTTACACTGTATCTACGTGATGTACAATTGATGAATAAAATACCAGCGCGTATTCGCGACAGTCCTTCCGTGCCTGGTTTTAGGAGAGGTTAAGTGAACACTATCTTTCTCTAATCTTATTCGTATGAGTTTGATTAGGTTTTTGTTATTGATTTATTGATGTATTTGTTTAGGTAATTTTCGGTGTATTTAGTTATGTTATGTTATATGTTAACCGCCTCCGTGGCTCAATGTAAACAACATTGGGTTTACGATTCGGAGGTCGCGGGTTCGATCCCCAGCGGGGTACATGTTTAAGTACTCGGTTTTGTTGGTGGTAGGGCATTTTAAATGTCTGCCTGGGTAGCTACCACCATCTTATCCAAACCTGCCGCCAAACAGCAATGTCAATAGCATTGTTGTGTTCCGGTTGTCAGTTCGCTACCACCTTCCGGCATTATCTTCACTTAACATCAGGTGTGATTGAGATCAAGTGCTAACGCGTTGTGCATAAAAAAATATATATATACAAGAAAACATCCATAACACGTATCTGCATTCATCATAGAATCACATGCCCCTAGCGGGAATCGAACCCGCGACATTATAGTATAGCAGTCACGGTTTCTACCAACTACACCAAACAGGTCGGCTATTAATACACATTCGTTTTCCAAAATTTTAAATTTTAACAAAGTTAGTGTAACCTTATTCAGTTTACGAACGTTAAACTCACAAATTGCGATCGAATAAACCTGTTTTCTAACACCATGAGACCAGAAATAAATGGTAAAACCGATAGGGTCCCTATTCACAAATAAATCAACTTCACTTTGACCCTTGGCCTGCCTGGATTTTGGGGGATATCCCTAACTGGTCCCACGAAGTTAACGGCTCTATGATGACATTTAAAATTTTATATTTTTTTAATGAAACGATATTTATATAAATGTGGCGAAAAAGGACGTACACGCTAGAAAACCCACACCGGTATTCAGCTATTTTTACAATGTCAAAAAACTGTACTGAAATTGTCCCAAATGGCAAAAATCAGTGCCACTGTAGTTTTATTCAATCAAATCAAATCAAATATATTTATTAATTCTTATGGTACATTAAGATATAAAAGCTACATAATAATACTTAATTGCAACTGTAACACTAGTGCCTGAACTAGGAAAATCCTGTGTTTCAGACGAAGCTAGGGCTTCTATGACTTAAAATAATATAATCATATAGATATAAGCTAAAAATCTATAAGTAAAGTGCTACATATACAGAATAAATCTATGCTTAAAGATTAATTCAAGACAGTCAATAACTTCTCTGTATCCTCGTAGGTCAAATCTTGTAGTAATTTCTTATTATGACTGTAGGTAAGGTAGGTACATTGCAATTTTTGCATTTAATCTATTATAAAGAAGTGGTCCTAGGAACACGTAAAATCTAGATGAAAATGCATGTTTTGTTCCTGCGTTGTTAGGGCAAACTATATCGTTTCGTCTTTTGTTAATAATTTCAGTGCTATATGGAAGACTTTTGTGCGTTTTAAGTACGATGTTTATTATAAATAAATAATTCAATTATACTGCCTTTGCCATGCTTGTATATGTATGAGATATGTGTGTTTGTGTATAGGCATCCCCATCTATTTCAAAAAATATATGAGACTAATAGTAGAAGGGGGAGGTACGAAAATAAGTTATATGTCCCTAAACAAAAGTTAAGCATTTACAGTAAAAATGCATTCTGTATGGCCATAAGGATTTACAATCATTTGCCAGATAGTTTTAAGGACAAAAGTCTAATTCTTTTTAAAAAATAAGTACATGACTTTCATTTGAATAAATGCTATTATTCTGTTCAAGAATTTATTAATAATCAATTGTAATTAGCACCTGGTTACTGACATTTGCATGCCTTTTTTACTGACATTTTAATGAATTGTTATTTTATTTTATTCATTGTTTAAATTATCTTTCTCATCTGTAAGATTTTTGACATTTATATTTTTCCAATTTATTGATTTTTAATGCATGATCTGTCTTCACATATTATAATATTTTGCACGCTTCTTAAAGCAGAGTATGTCTTGGAAAATAATTTATTAAGACCTTATTGTACCATATTCTTGCAAATAAATAATTTTTATTTATTTTATTTATTTAATGTTTTAAGTGAGTGTTCCCATTCGCATAGACTGAACCGATGATTATAATGAGTATATCCCAAAAAGTGTGTATAAATAATGAAATAAAGACTGAAATAAAGTCCCATAAATAGTTCTTAAAATCAAAGTTTCACCAAAGTTATTTAAGCCCGTATTAATGGGTATTGAGATGACCTTAAGTGGACGCTTGAGAATCTGTTGCATATTAAGACAGTTTTTTTTATGCACAACGGGTTGATACTTGACCTCAATCACACCTGATGTTAAGTGAAGATGAGGTCGAAGGTGGAAACGTACTGACCCGGAAACCCCAACACATGGCTGGCTATCTTACCTCTGACAACCGGAACACAAAAATGCTATTACCTTTGCTGCCTGGCGGCAGATTTAGATAAGATAAGATAACAGTATACAAAAGAATAGTATTGAGACTGAGACGCGATCTCAATCTCATGATCGATTTATTAATACCGCCTTAAGAGAAGAGAAGAATTTTGTGAAAACGGCAGCGACAACGACGGACTTTATGTGAGATATTTTTTAAAAGAACTCAATCTCCATTAGAATCACTTTAAACATGGACAGCTCCGAAATGTATTTTTTCATATATTATAAATAATAATAATTACGACAATGAACTTTGAAAATAACTAATTAAGTGATACGAGCGTTTAGTAAAATTATTAGTAATGTAAGTACGTAATGACTGAAGTGGGTTGTTTTTTGTTAAAAGCTTTTACTTTTTAGTATTTTAGCGTGTTAGTCAATCTCCCTTATCATTTTTGTCCGTTTGGATGGGCAGTTAGGGTGTACCAGGATGACCTGATGATCTTTGATTTGTCATATTTATTAGTAATCACACGAAGGTCGAACTACACTTTTTCCATACAAACCAGCTATTGGGTTTAGTTATGGAAATATTATATAGTCTTCCTGCGAGTGAGTGTGAAAAAACCAGATAATCCTTTAGATATGTCAAGCTATTCTGCTATTTACCTTAATTACAAAAAAAAAACTACTAAACCGATTATAATAAAATTATAATAGGGCCAACTTGACGCTAACCTCTTTTATTTACAAAAAGAATCACGCGAATCAGCAGCCAAGTCACGTAGTTATCGGTACACGAAAAACAACATACTGCCGAACATGGTACCTCCCCCTTTTCGACATTTTTTTTTATATTTAAATTGATAAAATAAAAAAATAAAGCAAGACGGTTCCGGTCGTTTAGCAAAAGAACAGATTTCGTGGTCATACCTTTAATTTAAGACATAATGTTTGTTAGGAGGATTTGATCCTTACCTTATCGACCAGTGTCACAAAAATCTAGATGATTCTCATCTGATGATGAAATAAAGACTATCGCCAAGCGGCCCACGTCCATGCTTGTCCAGATAGTCAGAAACATGATAATAGCCTTTTGTAAATAATGTCTAATAAAATAATGATGGTTTTGAATTTATTTAAAGGTACATTTTGAATGTCAACTGGAACTTTATTATAAAAACGTATACATTGCCCCATAAATGACTTAGTTACTGTGTAAACGGCTGACATACACAGCAAGGTTACTTTTATATATTGTATTAACATTAGAAATTAATAAATATTTGGGACACTTACACCAATCACCTAGTCCCAAACTAAGCAAAGCTTGTACTATGGATACTAGATAACGGATAAACATACATAAATATTTATATAAACATCCATGACTCGGGAATAAATGTTCGTATTCATCACCAAACATTTACCCGTCGCGGGATTCGAACCAGCAACCGTTGGTTTCGCTGATAGGATCACTATCCACTACACCAACCGGTCGTCATTATGTATATCACTTGCGATATCTTATCCAATTAGAGCTCATTGCATCTGTATAAATAACTAAATACCTCCAAACTTTGGCGGCTCAAAAAATCCATTTCTTGTGACCCATGAACCTAAAAGCAAAATATTGGCGTACATTACAATTGACAATGCAATTAGAACATGTTTCGTGTTTCCCACTTCATTTCGCTTCATTGTCGACACCATTGTGTTTAATTACGACAGATATACGAACTGGTTAGACTTACAGTACATCACTCGCCCTTAGTAACATAAAACAACTCAAGTAGGTACACTACTGTAAGTACATTCCCATACCGTATGCATTGTTGACGAAAATAAATCACAATTTACATGAAAAAAAAAACTAGTTTCGTCGGACTTGAAGGAATTGGTAGGGAGCAGAAGCTATTGTGACGCACGGATTTCGCACACGGAAGTCGGATCGTGTCTGAATGGAAATAAGCTGCATTTTAAGACAACAATGGCCGACAATGGATGGCAAGGACAATGGGGTGGCTCCAACGAGAGCAAGTTATTGTCATGCGCAGCTGATCTAAGATTGCGTATTCTTTTTGGGGTTGCGTAAGTTTTTCGATGACGTGAAGGAAAATATAAGGAAATACTTATGTTATATTTTATTATTAAAGACAACAATAAAATATAACATAAGTACCTACATATACCGTGGTCCCTGTGATAGTCCCTGGAAAAAAGGAAAATTTAATATAATTTAGAATAGTCGAATATAATTTATTGGCTCTTGAATGGGGTACATTTGGTGTTATTATTGTAAGATTCTCTTAGTTCAGTCATTATCATGACATAGAAATCTTGGACAATGGTGTCGATTCGGATGTACACCAACTAAACTAAACTAAAACCAGTTTTAAAGTAGTACTGTCTCTTTCTCCCTGGAACAGTACGATTTATTTATTTATTTAGGCTCACCAACAGAGTATTTGTACAACAGAGTAACAGGTTGCGGGTTCGAATCCCGCGACGGGTAAATGTTTGTATGATGAATACGAACATTTATTCCCGAGTCTTGGATGTTTATATAAATATTTATGTATGTTTATCCGTTATCTAGTATCCATAGCACAAGCTTTGCTTAGTTTGGGACTAGATGATTGGTGTAAGTGTCGAATAGAATAGAATAGAATAGAATAGAATAGAAATCTTTATTGTTTTTAAATGTGGTGGATACAGGTCGTGTTTCTCGGAAATATTTATTATTATTATTATTACATACATTACATCTTACAAAATTATTTAAACTAAAATTATCTGGTATGAACTCCAATTACAGACGAGCACAACACTCAAATGTATGTAGTACGATAACACTATAAAACTGTAGGCATAGAATTTTAAACTATAAAAAATAATTTTGAAAGTATCTCAAATAAGTTAAATAAAATATTTTCAAAATTTTACTACTAATTACTTATAACTAAATGTGTGAAAAGTTGATAGGTACATTTACACTGAACACTAAAATAAAATAACAATAACCAAACGATGCGACGGCACCACTCCTAAACTGGTTTTAGTTTAGTTTAGTTTAGTTGGTGTCCGAATCGACACCAATATTAGTTAAAACCCATCCCACAAGGCACGTACACACACCACACACCTACCCATTCATCACTATCGAAACATTTTTTTTATTTTACAATCTTTTATTTAGTTCGCAATGTTCATAATGGTGTCGATTCGGATGTACACCAACTAAACTAAAACCAATTTTAGGGTAGTACTGTCTATTTCTCCCTGGAACAGTACGATGCGACGGCACCACTCTAAAACTGGTTTTAGTTTAGTTGGTGTGCATCCGAATCGACACCAATGTTCCGAATTCAAAATTTGCAAACCATTTTTCAACCCCTTGTTGGTACCTGATTGAGCTGAAATTTGGCAAATTTATGTGAGTTTGGTGACGATGCAATATTATGCTGTCATCGAGTTGATTTGATGAGGAAGCCGGGACGTAGGAATGGAACTTCCTGTAGGCAAATGGCGAAATAGTCGAATTTGGGCTAGTTTGTGTTGTTGCCATGAACACTTTCCATTACACATGGGGGCCAGAGGATTGTCACTAGGGCCCGTATCAATCTCAATACAAGTCTTGAGGCTGTATCAACCGAAATGCGTCTTAAGTATTTGACGCTATCTCAAGCTCCGTGCTAATTTATAAACCAATCTTGAGGTCTACTCAGCTGAGATCACTTCTCAAGTATTCGCCTCAGCGGCGAATGAATGATAGTCTTGAGTTTCGTTTATTAACACGCGCACCTCTCAAGTGAATACTGCTTGTGTATGCACGTGCTTTTCAGGTCTCAAGTCAGGTTTATAAATCAACACGTTTACTTGAGACCGGTCACAAGACTGTTCTCAATCTTGAGAATGGTTTAATAATACGGGCCTCCTTGACTTTAAATTATTCGTTTTTATACTGGAATAATATCTGATAATCTTGATGGAGCTGCAATATTAAAAGCTTGTTTTGAAATTATTTTTTATGTAGAAGAAACTTATTTAATAATGTTTAAATTTGAAATAGGATCGCAAGTATCAACTGAAGTTTGTCTTAATCTTGGGATCGTTTTATTAATACGAGCCTTTAATTAGTGTGTATGTTGTAAAAATATTTATGCAGGTATGTGGTGAAAAATAAACGGTATATTTTTTTTTTTAAATTTGTAAGTGAAATATACAAGTGTAGGTATAGAAACTCAAAACTCGATTAATGTAGTCGCTAAAATACGTCAACTATTTTCACGGAACCCCACAGTGCTTTACAACACACGCTTAGCCGATTTTTTATAGGAATGAACTTTTGAAAGACAGGTAACGGTGCTTTAATTTTCCAAAAGTAGTTTCCTTACGTTCCAAATTTTGAAGGAATTACGTTTTAGATAAATGGGGCCCCTGTGGTGCATCTGCCCATTATTGTCAATATTGGAACAAATGTTTGACCAAGAAAGGTCGCTCGGGGTTATGCTAAAGAAGTTTTGAAATAATTCTATTTACTATAGTGGGTACAGATGTAAACATATAAAGGGAATTTGTTTGAATGAGCAACATGTAGAAACTATTGGACGGATTTTGGTGAAGAATTAACAGATGTATTAGGTCCTTACCTATGAAATTGGCGTTTTGTATGAAGAATTTCATTAAGACTATTTTCTCCATACAAACATTTTTGTTTTTTTTTTTGGGAACGGCAAATGGAAATTTAGCTAAACTTTGTGTGTAGGTATTATCGGATAACATTAAGTTAAGTATAGGCAGCGTTAATTTTTAAAAGTAACCGCTTTATAAAAGTTTCAGCGAAGCTAAGAAATGATTATGGGAAGCACATGAAAAGAGCTCTGTTCAGTTTTTTTTATTATGTGATTTAGCCCAGAAATAAAAAATATTTCATGTGAAACCTTGAAATAATATTTCATTTTCCAAATAAAAAACAAATTTGGATGTAGCTTTAGCTTCGCTATTAATAAAATTCCAATAGATTTTAATTGATATTCAAAAAATATCTTCAAGTCTAGAGTGAATAGGCATTTACTGGGTGCGCGTGATACATCTTCGGCTTCATCGTCACTTTCCATCAGGTGAGATTGTAGTCAAACGCGAAACCAGTTTTTAATAAAAAAAAAATATATATCAATTATGCTACATTAAAATAAATGATTGAAGGTTTCAGCTTTGAAGTTACTTTCAAGGGTCTGAACTGGCAATACAGGATTGTGATATCTAAGGAGCTAAATCACTGAATAAAGTATACACAAATTGAGATGGTGTCACTGAATTTTAAGACGGTTTATTCCGCCCAGCGGCGCCCTCATTAGACAAATTAAGATTTCTTTAATACAAAATAAATAAAAAAATCGCTCTGATCTGCATTCGAGAAGCTTAAAAGCTAATTAGATATTATTTATTTGCAGTGCAGGTGCGAGCAATTTTTTTCATGTATACAGTTTCAAAATGACATCACAATTTATTTAATGAACGGCGACTGGGCGAACTAATTCACCTTAAGTAGGTTCTGCCAGAATCATAACTTAGGACAGGTAATTTGAGTAATCGTTCGTTAGTATAACTTCAAACTTCAAGCATTTATTTCAACGTAAGATACATGATGTCATTTGTTGGATGTCAATTTATATCTATTGGAAATAAAAATAGGGCTAAGCATTTTTCGGTCAGTCAGTATGTCCAAGCTTACCGCCCGCTTCGGACAGGGAAATCATCTGTGGGAAAAGAAGCGGCGCAAGAAACCCGCACAGGATCATTTTTCTTTTCTTTTCTTTTTTTTATAAATATAAAAGTATACAACTAATACAATTTTATAATTTTTGGGAGCTGGGCGAAGTATACCATGCGTTTTTGTCATTCAGGTAGTCACAAATTTTTAGTTTAATTAGTAGGATATTTCAAGACAACCAACAGTACTATCAAACATACTTGAACAAATACCTATACATGAGTAAAATATCTTAGCCAATGACAGGATGTCCTAATAATAAGCAAGAATTATAAAAATTACCGAAGAAACAACGCTGACCACTGATTTATTTTTGTGATGTGGTAAGTAAAGTTTTGTACATTTGCGAAATATATAATAAATATTTTTTTTTAACATAACTCAAATGAATTCCAGTACAATTCAAAGCATTTATTTACACTATCGTTTCCATGACAACCCTCAATCGAGTGTATTATGTCATTCAGGTAGTCACTAATTTTGTAATTTTCAATTTTCAATTTTTTTATTTGGGAAACTTACAGTACATTATAAAACTCTATATTAAAGTAATTATAGATAGATCATAGACCAAATTGTTTCCACAGATAGGAATACCAACAGAATGTGTTATATACGTTAGATATAGAAAAAAAAGACACGCTGAATGACAGAAATGTAGCCACAGAAGTGTCGATTTTTACACGCATTTAACTACACTCAACTCAAGTGGTTACCTATTCGACTCCGTAGAGAGAGTAATATTCTGTGTCTTCTTTTCAAAGTTCTTTTCAATCCATCTTCGCCAAGATATTTAAGTGAGCGATTCCATTTCATGCGTTCTCCTTCCAAACTTTCTCGTTCTCACATGGCTTCCCTCCTACGCTTTCCTACTACTCCGACTACGGAATATTACAATTACTCCTTCTCCATGCATGCAGTCAGATTATGGAATGCACTTCCCACTGATATACGTGATAGCCAATCCCTACCTATTTTTAAAACTCGACTAAAGGAACACTATCTCAAGTTGTCTCAGTAACTCAGTCAGCCTATTTATAGATATCTATATAAGTATTTGATGTATTTGATATATTATATATATTATACGTAGGTATTTATTAATATGTATTTTAGTATGTAGGCCTTTATATTATGTATTTATTGTGTTTAATATCTATATATTTTTTGTCTTATAAAATAATCCTATATTCAAACCATTATTGCTATAAATCTCAATGTTTTATCTTTTGTCAATTGTGTTCCTATGACAGTGATGTTAATGTTTTGTTCTATATTTGTAATTATCGCTCTTTGTCTGCAATAAAATACTTTAATTTCATTTTTCCTTCCGAGGGTTTGCTGGAAGAAATCTCTTACAGAGATAAGCTCGCCTTTTGTGTACTATTGTAATTTCTGTCCTATGTTTGTTTAATGTATGTTTGTATACTTATATATGCAATAAAGTGTTAAATAAGTGTTAAATAAATACACATGCGCGTCAGAATGAATATTATATTTAGCGAGCGATTACTCACACTTGTTTAGAAAAGTCAACTCACTTTACGTTAAGGCTCCGTCTGTTTTTCTTTGTCTGGGTAAAGCCGCTGCAAAAACCTGCATGTCTACTAAAACGGTTAACACGTGCCTGCATTAAACTGCACTCATAGGCAAGTCACAAAAACCTCTATCCTTAAATGGTGTCCAGTAATAATCTATGGCCGTTGGCAGATGTAGTTTTAGCGCACGTGCCTAAAGTGACCTTTTGAAATGTCAACGATACATAGGTGCTGCAAGCACTTAGACATAAATATGTTTAATGAAATTATTCATAGAACGTTCCCAAGTAATTAGACTTATATGTATATTGTTATATTCATTTGAATTAATGCAAAAGATATTTAATTAAGTATGTATATGAAACAACAAATTTATAAAACACAATTAAAAATACCTATATCTTATAGAAAAAATACGCCGTCCAACTCGCTTCCGTGAGGCATGTACCCAGTACGCTAGCGCTATTGCCCCGCTGAATGCATAAGCTCAGCTGCTGAGCAAAGTAGGCACCAGCTCTCACATCTCCAGAGGCGTGGACCAGTCTAACGGATAAATCCTTTACAAATTGTTTTTTTTGTTGTCTGACCTGCATTTGAGAAGCTTAAAAGCTAATTAGATATTATTTAATTGCAGTATTTTTTCTATAAGATATAGGTATTTTTAACTGTGTTTTATAAATTTGTTGTTACATGTACATACTTAATTAAATATCTTTTGCAGTAATGCAAATCTGTTTGGGTTTCCGGGTCAGTACGCTTCCACCTTCGAACTCATCTTCACTTAACATCAGGTATGATTGAGGTCAAGTACCAACCTGTAGTGCATAAAAAAAAATGTTTCGTGTCAGAAGACCACGGGCCCAATGTCTCCATTGCAAGCGCCGCAAACTCGTGGTTTATAGAGATTGACGCATATTTACGGCGCTTTTTACTTTGAGCTTGTGCAGCCGCGGTTCCAGCTCTTTGCGCAGTTCCTAGTATATGGGACGGTGCCAAAGTATCCGCACAAGTTGCACCCCATACCAAGGTGCGCCCCAAGCACCAGGGTATACCAATTTGAATTACTGTTTTTATAACTATAGACTAAATAAAAATAGATTGAAGATAGCGAAAATTATGGGTATGATCACGACCGCACTGTTACCTATAAGTGTAGGTGCTGGGGTGTACCCACGAATTGCGTTTACTCAAATTGTTCTCGTTATAGTAAATATCGCTTTATGTCTTTTACTCGTATCACTGGCTAGCTACCACCATCTTATCTAAATCTGCCGCCAAGCAGCAATGTTAATAGCATTGTTGTGATACGGTTGCCAAAGACAAGATAGCCAGTCCCCCAAATGTGTTGGGGTGTCCGGGTTAGTACGCTTCCACCTTCGACCTCATCTTTACTTAACATCAGGTGTGATTGAGGTCAAGCACCAACTCGTTGTGCATAAAAAAAAAAAATCAGCAACGAGCAGCTTTACCGGAAGATTTGTTTTTCTGTTTGCGTAAACATGTGATAGAGAAACGGCTTCTAAGAATTCGAATTCACGAATTGGCAGAACTGAGGAATTAGTAAAATTGACGAATAAGCAAGCTGAGAAATAGAGGAACTGACCGGTACCACCAACACTTCGATGTGGTGCGATTCGTCTAGATCCCGTATGAATGGTAAAAACATCCAAAATGGCGCCGGCAAAACAAAATATGCAGTCGAGATTTTAGGTTTACGAATACTTGAATTATTATTGTATTTATTTTTATACTTCGGAAACTTCATACGAAAATAAATCACTTCCCTAACTACCCGTGCCTAACGCATTCATGCAAAAAATTAAAATCCATGCTGTCACCTAACCATTCTTTTTAAGTCTTACCCACGTTTTTTATTCACGAAAGAAAGAATACAAATGAAAAAATACATCACACATTACATTACAGTAGGAAGAGGGGTGATCCGACCCATTTTTTTATATTTTTTATTTAACAGCATAAATTTGACAGTTATCTATTTGGGGCAGAAATCTTTTCCGCATTGTATTCTGATCTTAGAGAACGCCCTAGCAATAACGTGAATTAAAGACTTACCAACTTACTCCTGCAGCTGCATTATTAATTTCTCTATTACTTTATACTTAAGTGACGTGATGTATAAGAGTGCTTTTACAAAAATAATCACTTTTAAACAGATGAATTAAATTTGTATTACATTGATAGGATGTCTTGCCATTTCAATACACTCAAAATCAAAATAAAAAATGCTTCATTTTGTAGGTACACAGGGTATACTTAAAATAGTCAGATTTTACATTTTTAAAGCTACTTGTTCAAAAGGCAATTTTCCCCTGAGAAGAACAAGCAAGAAACTCGAGAGGTCGCTCTTTTAATAAAAGGTTTTTATATTACAAAATTATTATTTTATATTATAATATTTCATTATTAATTGTGAAATAGCCTGGTTATGCGAACGGGCTGGTTATGTCCATGATTGTTTATCATCTAAATAATCTGATATTTTATAATATGCTTTCTTAATAAGTTTCTGTTTTATAGTATCTTTAAATTTACTGAAAGGAAGATTTTGTATATCAACAGGAACTTTATTGAAAAAGCGTATACATAACCCTTTGAATGAATTACTGACTTTGTGGAGGCGACTTATGTGACCTGCAAGTTTATCTTTATTTCTTGTATTGACATCATGTTTATCACTATTTTTCCTAAATGATGCTATATTTTTTTTGACATATATTAGATTTTCAAAAATGTACTGTGACGAAAAGGTTAGAATATTATACTCTTTAAATCTATCTCTATGTGACACTGCAGGTCTCAATTGATAAATTGCGCGAACGGCTCGTTTTTGTAAAACAAAGATTGTAGTTATATCCGTGGCATTTCCCCACAGCATGATACCGTAAGACATCAGGCTATATATAGATATGCATAATATTTTTTTTACACTATACAGGGTGAATTTGAATTCGTGTATTCCTGTTTGCTGGTGACTCTACTCCTGATTACGAACAACTTTCCACAAGGAACCATGGCCGAATTCGATCAACAAATTTTCGAATACCCATACTAAGTAAACCATTCTGAAACACCTTTAGTATGGAAGACCAACAATTTTTAAGTTCGATGTCGCTTTCTTTTTGGTACGAGTCTCCTGACGAATACATGAATGTAAAAATGTGGGCTGTTTCATTGTCACCTCACCATATTACCAAAGCACACCGCAACGCCGTCGAACACTATACTCACAACAGCCGTCGTTATCATTTCAGACCCAAAAGGTCTTATATAAGACAGAGATATGCCTGTCGTAAAACCCATTTCAAATATAATACAAAATGGGATATAAGTTTATTAAATTATCGTGTTTAAAGGTTACCTTTGTCTGGACTAAGCCATTTTTTATCGGTTACTTTAATGTTAGTACGATATCACTGGCTACTTTATTAAGTACTTACTTTTGATAAAACAGTTATAATCCGATAAGTATGTAAAGAGTTGCATATATCAAGAACTTCCCCCGAGGGGTTCCGCTTAAGTATTGTCAAAGAGAGGATGGCAAAGTCTTTAATTTGGTACCGACTAGAGCTCATACTCGTATAGCAAGGAGACATTATCAAAGTCGCAAAAGTATCATCATACTTGTTACTTTTTAACCCTTGACGATAAACGATGGGTGTTAAGTGTTTGACGGCGTTGTGTGTGTGAGTGTCCAGTTTTTGTCTGGACATATCTCAGTAATGCTTGGTCCAATTTGAGTGCATTTTTTTTACATCAAAGACTGAACGAGGGGACAGGAGTCAAGTTTGTTGAAAAAGCTTTTGAATAGTTTTTTGGTGTATTTCGATGATTTGATATCCTTTTGAGGGTTTCTTAAATTTTAAATTTTTATGTGTGTTTAAAATTAAACTCGGGGATACATTCTTAGCCATAAATGCGAAAGTCTATCCGTCCGGCTTTCATGCCTGAACTGAGTAGCGTGGGATCCGGGGAAGAATAAAGCAACTTTTGATCCTGAAAAAGTGTGCGATGAATTAAATCCATGCGGTAGAAACCACGGGCGAAAGGCTAGTAATATAAATGCTAAATGTGTTTGTTTGTCCCTCTTTAACGTTTCTCAACATTTAGCAAAATTCGCAAATGTGTGGAAACGTTTCGAGCTTTCAAACATTCTAGATACACTTTCCAACTTATAGAAATGTTTACAAAAGTTTCGAAATATCCCGCAACATTTCTTCGCACATTATGAAACATTCTCAAACAATACGAGCAAATACAAAAGTCTCTACACAGTATGAACTACCTACCTTGTTTCTCGACATCGTGAATCGGTCGATTTAAACGTCGTTGGGGAACCCCGTCCTGCTGTAGAAAATATTTTGGAAAGAGTTCTAAAGTGTTTTCACCAGGATCCTTACTATTTTAAACTATCGTCGTCAACATTATCAATAAAACATTTTGAAACATTTTGCTACATTTTGCAACAAAACGGATGGATGACGTGACAGAGAGAGCGGACAAAGGAAGTAGTCGGTCAGAGAGCTCAGTGTGAACGCTGCGTATCCTTTGAACCCTAAATTTCAACATCAAGAAAATTCTTGATTCGCATTCAAAGGAATGCGCATCCTCAAGAATTTGATGTTTTTGCCATCGGTTCGCTAAGAAAAAGAACAGTTTGAAACACCGGGTGTGGAAGCACCTTTGTACATCAAATCGGAGCACCAGAGCGAGTTATTTTTTTTTGAATAATTTGGGTCACTTTTTTCATGAAAAAAAAATGTTTATTGCCGATAGGGAATTTTTGAATGTCCACCTGGCTAGGCCACTATCTTAGCTAAGTCAAGGCATCAATGTTGATAGTATTGTTAGGTTCCAGCTGTTTTCGATAAGATAGCTGTCCCCCAAATAAGGTGTGGGGGTCTGTGTGTTTGCGTTTTTACAAATTTGTTTAGCTTGCAATGTTTATGTAAGTTGTCCGTTTAAAAATTTTCAGACTCTTTTTCCACCACTTGCTGGTATCCGATTGAGCTGAATATATTTTTGTGTAAGTTCGATGACAATGCAATATTATGGTATCATCGAGCTGATCTGATGATTGATGAATGGCACAATTAACACTTTATATTTAAGTTTTCTTTCAAGAAGCGAATTAAAGCACATCTGCTAGAAATACAAAAGAAGAATATTCCGAAAGCATTTGCAACATTTCGAATAGCTTAGCGGTGGCTGCTCACAGACAAATTGACTCGTTCGCGTTGTAGGCATTTAGTTAATTATGTTAAGTCCACTTTTTATTTTAAACGAGTATCATTATGATCCATACAATTACTATACACCACCGTACAACATGATCTTTATAGAATACACACTTATGGTTGTTATTGAAAATTTTTGCACTAGTACCCTACCCTCGCTTTCTCTCGCAGGGCACTAGCTGAAAATCAGTGTCTTACCGCTATAGGTGAGGATCCACACTGAGCGATGGCCCGTTTGTGGTACAGATACACATACAACTCTATTATAAGTTGTAACAGTTGTATTTAATTTTAGTTTTTATTTTTATTACTGTGAAATAAGGCTACATTGTGTAAGAATAGCACCAAGCAGAATTATTGTTTAGTCGAATATTTTTGTATGTGTTTCTGTAATATGCAAATAAACGCTTTATCTATCTATCTATCTATCTTATAGGACGATGGTTTTGGAAAAAAGAAAAATTATCTCTTATAGAGATAAGCTCGCCTTTAGTATATTTTTAATATGTCCTGGATTTTTTTGTTTTTTTATATGTATGCTTATATACAATAAAGTGTTAAATAAATAGACTCCCTATGCCAATACCTTCAATTTCACTTATCTAATATGCCCTATCTCTTTCCCTATGGTAAAAAAACTCATCCGGTATAAACTAAAAAAGCAATAAGCATAAAAAAAATACAAATAATAAAATTACAACACCCTAGAGTCTGAAATCATCTCTAGGTAAATGATTTTACCGCCAAAATTTGGCCAAACAACCGACTTCAGTAAGGTTCTATTCCCTATCTCTGGAGTGCGTCAAGTGCATCATCAGATCTTTACCAATTTATATGGAACCACTCTGCCGGTAAAACCTATCAATTGAAAAATAAAAACATCAAAATCGTTTCACAATAGACGAAGATATCGCATAACAAACACAAACAATACATTTTTGAAGTCGGTTAACAAATTAACTGTATTAAAAGCTAAATGTAATGGAAACGGCTGAACCGAGTTTGAACAAATATGGCTAGAACCATTCCCTACTCACAAGCTTAATGCCACACACATAAATAAAGCCAACAAACTTTTGCTTCAAGGATTAAAGAGTAAAGTCGATTCGCATAATCGATGATACACTAGCAAGGTGCGCTGCGCGTGCGCATAAAGGTCGCGCAGACGTTACATTCCGTCCGTGACCTTTGTTTTTGCCATCACTATAACGCCGGCTATTTCATTTTCATTATTATATGACTACTAGAAGCCTAAATTGAAATGGTAAGAATTTTTATTGGGCAGGTGAGACCAGAGACAATTTATATTTGTAATTTAATGCGTTTAATATTTACCATTAATGCCATTTATTTTTGAATCCACACACATAAATATAAGCTATACAGTTATTCCAACAAGACACACTAAAGAAGGCTCGCACCAACAAAACTATCCCGAGACTGAGACTAACTCATAGAAGATACCTACTTGAGATTATTCTATTTTTTCCGATTTTTCGGAATTTGAACAGTATAAAAAAAAACGAGACTCGATCTCATTACTGAGACTGTCCCAACGGCCCTCAGTTTTCCATACATAAGAGGAAATAAGAAATTATTTTACAAAAAAAATGTGTTATGCAGGCCTGTAAAGGTATATCCCACCAAAAACATTCTGTAAAAAACTAGCCAAATCTCGATGGAGCTGCTTGATTATCTCTAAAAAGTAATGAAATCTATACAAAGTCGTGTCAAGTGTAAGGTTCCTTACTGCGATTTCTTTATTATTATAGTTAATGTTGTGTGACTTGGCCGTTGAAGGGTACACAGGGGTACAAAACCAGGTGCTCCATGACACCATTGCACCAATCTGTCGCCAGAACCGCTATTAATGTTATTAATTATGTTATTAAGAATGTTCAACGGCAAACTATTAGCGAATAATCTGTGTGGCGTTTACATAACATTCTTTATACGTTAGTGGCTTTATCAAGCCTACAATTGACTGGTTATTGAATCAACGTTTTCCAAGTGGCAATTTTCCATCGTCAATGCGTAGCGGTTCTGGCGACAGATTGGTGCAATGGTGTCATGGAGCACCTGGTTTTGTACCCCTGTGTACCCTTCAACGGCCAAGTCACACAACATTAACTATAATAATAAAGAAATCGCAGTAAGGAACCTTACACTTGACACGACTTTGTATAGATTTCATTACTTTTTAGAGATAATCAAGCAGCTCCATCGAGATTTGGCTAGTTTTTTACAGAATGTTTTTGGTGGGATTTCACTTCTTTTTGTAGAAATGTGGGCATATTACATATATGCCCACGTTTCTACAAATATACTTGATACTGCAAGTTGAGTCAGTTCTACCATACACCAAGAAAGATATTGAATGGAAGAGACAAGACCCGTCTTTGGGCATACCAACTACTTGGTAGCCACTAAGTTCATCGTCGTCTTTTAATAATATCGACATTTTTTACGATAATTATTATCTTGCGAAATCAAACACAATTAAACTCAACGACCTTTAGTATATGGACAACAAATCAGAAATACCGATAATATTTAGACTAAAACCTACTTATATCTTTAAGACTTCTTTTGTCTTAATAAAAAAAACTTAAAGAAAATATTACTCTGCCTACTCAATCTATACAAACTATAAGCAAAACGTTAACTCTTAATTATTAGACAAGTGTCAATATAATTAATTATCAATGAACTTTCTACCAAAGGTACTACCTACCTAGTACTGAAATACAGCTAAATTAATGATATTTTTAAACGAAACGAAGTAATATCTAACTAAATAAACTAAACTAGAATACTAGAAAAGTACTTATAAACACGAACGCGATTCGAAGTACTGCCTAACTATAAATTAAACCTAGAAAACTAAAAGTAGGTACTAAATAATTAACAATTAAATAAAGTATTCAATTGAAACTTCTTTTAATTCTGATAATTAAGTAATAATCAGTAATCCGTCACTAACCATATAATTCCTAACCTGTTTAAATCTTTGAATTAATATAATAACAACCTGCCAATTAACCTTAGCAAACCTCACGAAATAATCAGCGAAATCAACGAAATGCAAATAATCCCTCCTAATCCCTAGCAAACATTTTCAAGCGCAATAGAAGAATGTCGTAAACGACTGTAACGCGGCCGGTTGCCACTTTGCCATATAAGGTTATCGGAAAAACAAAACGTAAGCGCGTTTTAAAATACAGTCAACGCCATCTAGCGACGCGTGCGGGTATCACCGCCACTCTTAGCCAATGCATTATATTTTGACCAAATTTTCGTTTGTTTATTTAATTTGCGTAATGTTCGAGTAGAATAAAATTAATCGTTTGACTATTTCTTCTTGTAAACTTGTAATAAGTATAAGTAAGTATAAGTATAAAAGCCAGTCTAGTCTTATCCAGAGTTTTCCTTTAATTTTATTTATATTCGTATTAAAAGCAGAAGGGGAGGCATTCGCCCAGCAGTGGGACGCTATAGGCTAGATCACTACGCTGGATTTTTGCAATGACAGTCGATTTTTCTATGTACCAATAGTAGAAGGGGGCATTACCATATCTCTAATACAGCTGAGACCAGCTGAGGGTTCTTCATCTGATACTTCAGACCTTCGATTTTTGACATCAAATGAAGCGGCCCACCAAGTTGAATATTTTTTGTAAAGGCGGTATATGTCGATCTCTAATAGTTTGGTTGGGCTTTTGTGTTTCCTAATCAGGGTCACCAGGTACTCCAGATCTTCGATTATCCTAGTTTTTATAGTTTTCCCTTTATGTGGCCATTAAACCATAACTCTGTACCAAATTTCAGCTCTCTGAGTTTATGGGAAGTACTAGTTCTATTTTGATGATCATGAGTGAGTGAGTGAGTGAGTGAGTGTCATAAATGCGAAACTTTGCTTTCGCTTAACTTCGGAACTAAATGACCTACAGACTTGAAATTTTGGATTTTAATTATGTGATTATAGCTTACTGGATGACGAAAATTTCTGCGTTCTAGGCTTATCCAGAGGTTCTAAAATAGGGGCCTGAAAATGCGGCGAAATGGTTCCAGTAAAGGATGGTACGGCAGTGTTTGCTTCGCGCTCGACTTGGCGGGGGCACTGCCGTGCCCCCAGATCTGTTTCAGACTGTACATAATCATTTGGGAAAGAATAAAAAAGTTTGAGATTATTCACTTGTTGATCAAATCGTTTCATTAAATTGACATTAATTGACATTCTTCTTCTTTTCGTGTCGAGGCAAGTTTCAAATTTTATTGGACCAAAACTTAGCCACTCTAACAGTACTGTCTGTGGCGTTAAGGAGGTCGTCAAAGGTGCAGCTGTCAGGACACGCGGGGCAAGACAATACGTTGATTGAAGTATTTGACCAATTTTTTTATTAGTATTATTACTTATTGACAAAATTTTCTTTTTTTTTATGATTGACTGGATTCGCGTTTGACCACAATCTCACCTGATGGAAAGTGACGATTTATTATTACTTAGTTCATCTCACTATTTACTTCTACCTCTAGATTGTATAATGATTATTATTTAATAGTGACTTTCCAACTAATTATGAGAATCTGTAATTGGCATGACTTTGGCTTATAAATTTTGTGTAATATTTTTTATAATGATGCTATTGATTCTGTATTAAAAATAAAATAAAAATAAAAATTACTAGAATGGCGGCGTCACCGTAAGAGGTTTTACTGGCGATGTAATGCTTGACGTGCGTTCGGCTGTACTGTCGTATGCACGTTCAATTATCGTGTCGTAATTTACGGCGTAGTTATCCAGTTTTACGACACCGCACCTCTTAATATGTGGTCGGCTCATCAGATCCAGTTCAAAATTGTCAGTGTCGTTTACGTTAAATGGGCGAATATCTCAAGATCAAAAACTTCCTGTGATGGATCATAGATCTTTACATTCAAAATTGAAATTCGATCCGAAATGACTATAAACCCTGTTTGACGCCAAAAAAATTGGTAATAATATGTGTTTCTTCAATTATTCTTCTCACTTCGCTTAGACTGATTTTTTCCCAGCGCAAGTACGCTATAGCTGTTTCTAATTAAAAAAAAATTTCTTCTGTACGTAACGTAATATTGAAGAACTTGTTTGGAGGATACTAAACCAAGCGATCCACATTAGCAGTGTTTAAAACACTGGTTTAAGGCCTAAAAGTACTTAAATTGAATAAATTCAAGTACTTTGTACTCTTTCATACTCCTATTTTTGTTGCTAACTCTATCTTAGCAACGTACGAACATTCACTAGTAAATAATTAACACCTTCACAACTAACACATTAATGAACACCTATTCGGACGATTCAATTATTTGCATTAACCCTTTGTCAGCTCGGGGGTGGCAGCCCACTGTGCGCAGCGTGGGTCCAATTGTCCTTAACACAATCGCCGGACAAAAGGGCTAAATGAATCGACGTGCAATGAGCCCAGTGCGATATTTTGTTAAATTTCTGAAGCGTGCGCAGCGCTGAGGGTTGTTTTCTCGCCTGAGGCGTAGCTATGATAGTTGATAAGTTTTGATTTATGATTTCTGAGGTTTAGACGTGTTTTCGATATCCCACAGTGAGGTGAAATCACTAAACAACTTATTGTATAGATAAAATTAAAAGTACTCACACTTAGCTGCACTATACAGGGTGAAAACGTTACATAACGAAATGGATTATTCCGTGTTCAGTATTTTAATACGATGCATAAGCTTTAAAGATTGTTACCGAAGTCTAAAATGAGTGTACGATTTCATTCCATTCATTCAAAAAAACTGAAAAGGCCACTCTACTATACCGATAATACTGTTCAGCGAGGAAGAAAAAAAAAAACTTTTTTTTAAATAAGGGGTTCTAAAAAAAATATTTCGTTTTATTTAAAATGTGTTTTATTTTCGATACAGAACAACCTCCTTATGACATATATAGTGTAGTGCTCCAAGGAGATGGCAGTATGGAGAAATCTGAAAACGCCGAGAAATTTGTTTAATTGATGAAAACTAGCTTTAGTTTTAACTTAGCGTTTGATCTCTATCACACCGATGATGAGGCGGAAGGTGGAAGCCCGCCACCCAAAACCCTCAATTTACTCGAGGTAATGGCTATCTTAACTCAAACAGCAGGAATACAACATTGCTGCGTGACGGCAGATGGTGGTAGCGCCATAGACGGTCTTAAAAGTGCCCTACCATCATCGCAAGCCGAGTATTAAAATCTGTACCCTACTGGGAGTCGAACCCAAAACCGCCGATTTGTAAACATGTTTATAATAAGGATTCAGTAGATGTTAAAAAAATTTCTTTAAATAAATACAAAATCACCATAAAACTGAAATTATTTACAAAAGATTTATTTTTATGACTATTTCGATGATAAGCAAACGTAGACATATTCAGTCTAAATTATACAATAAGTATAGGTAATTTTTTTCCTTGTTTTATCGAATTACACGAACATAACCCAAAACCTACTTAAAAAGAGCAACCGTTGAGTTTCTTGCTCGTTCTTCTCTGGTGAATCAGTTTTGTGAATGAACAGTGATTTCAATAATTTTATAATTTATACAACATGTAAGACGTCCACTGCTGGACAAACGCCATAATGGAAAGGGTAAATCAAAAATATTGCTCCGACCTGCACTCTAAAAGCTTAAAAGCTCATAATTTTCCCGCTCTTATCCCTAAAAGCTAATTTTAAATAATACCTTAACAGTATTCTTTAGGGCCACTTTTTACAAATCTGGAAAATAACCAAAGTTTATGTATTACTAGCTTCCGGCGGCGAATTCGTCCTCGTGGAAAATTACATCAAAATCGGTTTAGCAAAAAATTTTACCTATATGTTAATTCAGGTCCTAATCTGTCTATAACCCAAATTTCATGCAAATCCGTCCAGACGTTTAGGCGTGAAAAGGTAACAAACTTACATACATACACACACACAAACCTTCGCATTTATAATATTACTTGGGATTTATAATTAGCTTTTAGGCTTCTCGAGTACAAGTCAGAGCGAGTTTTTTGTTTTATTCAGTATTTTTAAAGAAACCTTATGTTTTTTTTTATCCATAACGGGTTAGCACTTGACCTCAATCACACCTGATGTTAAGTGAAGATGAGGCCGAAGGTGGAAGCGTACTGACCCGGAAACCCCAACACATTTGGGGGACTGGCTATCTTATCTCTGACAACCGGAACACAACAATACTATTAACATTTAGATAAGATGGTTCAGGCGGACATTTAATATGCCCTACCACCAACCAAACCGAGTACTAAAATATGTACGCTGGGGATCGAACCCGCGACCTCCGAAACGTAAACCCAATGTTGTTTACATTGAGCCACGGAGGCGGTTAAATTTATCAAAGGAGGGCACCACTGGACGGAATAAACCCTCTTAATGGTTTGAAACTAGCTGAAGCACTTTTCTACACTATACTACCTAATAATAGAAAAAAATGTTCCACAATTACTTTTATATCGATATCTATACAACACTAACATCAGCAGTACAACGGATTCTGCTCCACCTCAAGTTCAATGACCACGTAGTGTTGGGATATTTTTATTTTGATGTAAGATTAATAAATAATCTATGAAAAGTAATAAATTTTTTTTATCCACAACGGGTTAGCACTTGACCTCAATGACGAAGGTGGTAGCGTACTGACCCGGAAACCCCATCTTATTTGGGAACCGGAACACAACAATGCTATTAACATTGTTGTTTGGCGGCAGATTTAGATAAGATGGTGGTAGCTAGCCAGCTAGCTTGGTCTGAAATCACGCACAGACTGAATAAAATACTGTGTCCGACCCTTTCGGCTAGATATACACTTTCAGTTACACGTTGTATATGTATTTATTTAAAAAAAATGTATTTCTGTATCCACAATACAAGCCTAGTTGGATAGTGTAGAACTAGATGGCGATGTATATAACTGCTTATATACTTTAAGCAGCATACTGCATCACTTAGATAATGTATTCTCAGCGCTCTTGTTGTAATGTCTAATAAAAAGGGAGTGAGAGCCTAGAGATCTGCAGCACAGGTTTCGAACCTATTTCAGAGGGCCGAGTGTAAGTTTGGTTTCGACTTAACTTTACTACCGCGTTCACGTTTACGTGAAGATTTGTATGGAGAAATGTGCAGCGCCTCTAGCGGATAGTTTGCAAAACGATTTTTTTCATAGGGACTTTTTTCGTAAACGCGAACGCGATGGTAAAGTTAAAAACGAGACAAAACTTACACTTCGCACACAGACTCCAGTCTCTCACAAAGGAATTTGTTTTTGTATTTACCTAACCTTACTATTTCATCAATGTACCTGTTTCTTTGTGGTGAGATAATAAATTTTTATTATTATTATTTCTTTTTCTCAGCATGAGCTGGTATTATCATACCATTTACGGGCATTAACCAAGTGAATGGTACATTCCTATTTATTTTATAATCTTAAGTCAGTTAATAGTTATTATTATTATTATTATATTTATTTATTTATTCAGGACAACCAACAGCAGTTTCAAACATACTTCAATACATTTTTTATTAGTTAAAAATTTTAATGTTCTTATTCTATGAAATAAATCTGTTTGACTATTGGCTACTGATGTTTTCATTGAGCTATAAAAGCGGTGAAATTATTGAAGAGGGATGATTTTTTCTTTTTTGAAAGTTTCACTAGCTATACACCAAATGTTCCAAATAGACATCTGTTGGGTAGATAATCTAATTTGTCCAAATTGCCTGTGGATCTATAAAAATAAATAGAACTGCCGTTTAGTAGACACAGACACTTAATGGCAGTTGAAGGTACCTTGTAGGTCATAAATAATAATAATAATTAATTCTATTATCGTAGAGCATTAAAACTATTATACCACTAGCTTTCTTGGCTGTATGATCTCAGTACCCTTTGCCTGTCCATAAGGACAAACTTCATATATAAAAAATATTCTTTACTGTATAGAAGTTAAAAAAAAATTTGATCATTTTAAAATTTATTTTTTCTTCCAAATTTAGCCTAACTGATTCGGATTTAATTAAATATATCTGTAAAACTCTACCAAAATTGGTTCAGTACATCCCGTGAGGCGCGTTCAAAGAAAGAAACAAAGAGAGAAACAATTTATGCTCGTAATACACCGGATTATTTTTACCGTCTCTCTCTCTGGAACTCTCTTCCGGCGTCAGTCTTTCCTGAATCCTACAACCTTGGGATCTTCAAGAGCAGAGTGAATAGGCATTTACTGAGATCGCGTGCTTCATCTCCGACCACATCGTCACTTTCCATGAGGTGAGATTGTGGTCAAACGCGAATCCAGACAATCATAAAAAAAAACCGTAAGGAACATTGGTAACATAGGTAATTTTTTTTTTCAAAAACGCACGCCTCGTCCCGTGAATGATATGCAACTAGCGGGATTTGTAGGGTGCCTATCATGAGAAATGTATTTAGAACTCATATTTTCTCCAAGTTTTCTTTATTTATTTCATTTAATGATGCAAAAAGAATATGGGCGAGGTATTCAGGTGCCATTGGGAATTGGACGCGGAGGTGAACGCGTCGGGAAGCGAGAAGGTATAACACTGGTTAGTTGTGTGTTGTATATTTTTGTGGTGCATGCTAGATGTTCTTTATTGTTCATCTTCAAACGCGATCGTCAAATGCCACAATTAACGCTTTATTCTTTGATAGTTTTGAAAAAAAAATCTCATATCGCTGTCTTTGTAATTCTAATTCCATGAATGGTAGAGACAATGTAGGGCCAATGAAACGGTTATCAAACGCCGTACCATATTGTCTAACAGGTGTCTAACACAGTGATGGTTATCTGTTAATTAAATTTATAAAGTGTGCATGCAATGTCGTTACATGCCAGAAGTTTCAAAAAAATTTATTCTTCAATTGAAATATAAAAATGTTACAAACATTTAAAGAGGTTTTATGTTTTTTATTTTATTTATTTGAACACTTTTTTGTACACACATCAAAATACACATTAAAAATAATTAAATGCAAAATGTACAAAGGACGAACTTATCTGTATAAGAGATCTCTTCCAGCAAACTCGCGAAAGCATTTTTGAAGACATACATAATAAATAAAATAAATAAATAATAATAAATATCTTTGCACATACACACAGCGTCATCTAGTTCCACACTAAGCAACTAGATTTGTATTGTGGATACCAGACGGTTGATAAACTACACAAATAAATACACATAATAATAAAGGAATTACATCCATAACTTGATTCAAACCCGCGGCCTTTTGGTATAGCAGTCAGAATTTCTAACCACTACCACAGATTACTAATAAGTTACTAAAGTAACCACTACACCAAACAGGTCGTCGTACATAGGTAGTCTATACACGAAAATGAAAGGTAACGTAACTAAATAATAATTAAACTAATAATATCCCTAACGAAATAAATAAATATATACATACAAATAAACGGCTTACATACGATGAATATACATAAATAATAAAAAGTTGTGATGCGTTTTAATAATTGCGGATAATCTGAGCAATAGAAAACTATTTGCAGTACTAAAGTACTGTTTAAAAAAATATCAGAAGCTAAATCAACTACAGCGTGACATTCTTGTTTTGCTTGTTAAGGCTTTATTTATGATTCAGCACCGTCGATTTTTATTCATAGAGTAACCCATAAATGTCCACCTGACCAGCTACCATCATGTTACCTAAATTTGCAGCCAAGCAGCGGCTTTGATAGCTTTTCTGGCTGCTTGAGATAAGTGAGCCAATCTCCCAAATAAGTTGGGGGTTCCAGGTGACCGCGTTTCCATCATCCGCTTAATCTCACTTAACATCAGATGTAATTGATGTCAAGAATTACGTTAGGCGTAAGAAAAATCACTAGACACAGACTGAAGTGATGATGATGATGGATAATCCACGATGTTTTAATCATTTTGGAGAGTCAGGTTCTGAGCCTCCGTGCTTCGACCCAGAAATCCAGTGAACACAGTGCTTGTAAGGAAGTGAAATGGAACAAAGATAATATATTGGATAATGTAGGTGTATTTAAATATAGAGAGATCGACTCGTGCGCATGTTACGCACCTGCCTTAAGACAAAGTGATTCTCAAACTTAAAAAAATAGCAGTCGAAAGTCTTAATAAAGTGCGTGTATTAGTTATTATTTTAAGGTAACATTACAACTTTTTGTTAATGTCAAAAATACATGGGAAATGGATAATTAATGTCAATAAATTTTGCACGCAAAATATCTTGCACAACTAGAATATTTCTGAGTCAATACGCTGTAGGTTTGGCTCAATCAATTTTGGGTAAATCTGGTGCAATAGCGGCCAGATTATTATATAATATATTTGTGTTTTTTCATCAGTGAATCTTGGTCAGGGTACGATGAGACTGTCATCTCTAGAAGGACTCAAGTCCCTAAATTAAATAAAGATTGAAAAAAAACTAGAATATTTAAACGTGCAAGTGTTCCGCTTGCTGGAGGTTAATTTTATAAGTATTTATTTCCTTATCGTGGAACAAATTTACTTTTATCCAGGATTCGAAAGAATAAATATAGAACTAAGTCTTTGAACCACACACGTATCTCCTTGACATGGCGTCCCGCTGAGTGTCGACACAGTGCCCCGTGGCACTCCTTGCTAGCGAATACCCTTCACCGTACCCCTACGCGAGTGTGTTTGTATGCCGATAGTCTTTATTTTATACACGTACTCACAATAACATTACGACGTGTGTACATTCTTATTTTAAGTGTAAATTACATGCTTCAGTTTAACAGGTATATCGCCTACTTAATACTTAAGAAACGGACGGTGACAATTTTATTTGATTTATGATAATTTACAATTTTTGAATAATTAAAAGTTAACAACTGTGAACGCGTAGATAAGCTGACATTTATAAATATTGGATACTATATAAAAAAGGCGCCGTAAGTTAAGGGTAAAGATGAGCGTCACTTCGTTACGTAGTACCATTAATGATGCAAGTTAATGGTAATTAATGAAATAACCCTATTCTTTGCCTAATGAAGGCTGAAAATGGATGCGTTTCATAGACGAAAATCACAGACCTTCAATGTGAGGTAATGAAAATAATCTGAAATATTGATAATCATACCACCACAAACGTAATAATTCCAAATTGAATACCTGTGACCAGATGGGACTCAACGACCGACTTTGTGGCAAAAGCCGTGTTAAATTATCGATGTGCAACAATTTTGTAAAAGTTAGTCATTTTTCAAGGGGAAGACCTAGGCGTAATTACTTTGACCAAGTGAAAGAAAAGGTGAATGTCGTGTCGTACCAAGAACGTTAAAACGAGCGCGGAAAGTAGAGTCGTGGTCATTACTCCACCGACAAGAGCATAGCTCTTATGAAGAAAGAGAGTAATTTTTCATAAATTTGAATTATCGTAATAAACCATTTTTCATCATAATGTCAACCCTAACTCTCGCGCATGTTATACAAGCACTGCTACTGTGTGTACTAGTTTTGCCATTGTAATAACAAATTATTCGTGGCAAAAAGATGAAAAACGAGTGAGTTCTAGAGACCTTAGTGTCATTAACCTGCACTAGTAGCATGATAGTGCTATTTATTTATTAAAGAAATCAACAGCGTTACAGATGTGTATAAATATTACAAAGTATGAATGCAAAAAATAAGGCAAATTACAGGTTTCATCATATAAACTATTATTGTTTTTTTTTTGAAGATCAAGCTAAGTTATCACGTAACGTAACGTAACGTATCAAGCAATTAACCACGTAATGGGTAGCTTTACGGACATTGAGACAACGCTGCAAATAATGCTGAGTATTCGTATGATGCGTGCAGCTGCAGATACGCACAATTGCATAATAATATAAATAAATATATTGGCATATACACACAGCGCCATCTAGATCCACACCAAGCAACTATAGGCTTGTATCATGGATACCAGATGGTTGATAAACTACACAAATACATTTTTTTTGTAAATAAATACATTAAGTGAATAGCGCAGCGATAAACGTTTGTCGCGCGAGACAACATTTGTCCTGCTCATTCACCTGGACGAAATATACAACTACCTACTCTCACTCCTATATCGCGCACGACAAACGATGTTGTGCCACGGGACCTGATCACCTGATAGGATTGAACTTCGTCAATTAATCATATAATCTTTGCTTAACTATAACTAGAAAACGATAAAAAATTATGACAAAGTTCCTTGATACCATTTTTAGAAAACAGACAAAGGAATTAGATTTTTAAGGGATAGTCCCTCCTTATGTCCCACCTAACTCGACGGCAAAACTACCATCGTAAACTATATACGCAGCGAGACCGCTTATACTGGAAGGCAAGGGTTTAAAAAGTTTTGGCCTGTATAAACAAGAGAACACCATAATATGTGATCGTGTTGTCAACTGACCCGACAACTATGTGGACATAGTACTTATAACAAGATTGGAATTAAAACAAGCAATGTTTGAGAACCACTGCACACACCCTTGGTTCACTAATGTTTTTATTGTGTTCCGGAATATTTTTACGAATACCTTAATTATAGGACCGTAAGACAGGTGGAGGACACCTAATGTCTTTTAAATAATAAATGTTCAACTTTAAAATCAACTTTTACGAAAATACGTACGGAAATCTCTATTAGTAAGCGCAGGCAGACATAACTGACGTTTATTGTTACAGGGTGTGATCCGCCTCAAAATGTTGATATCACTCTTGAGTGATACTCTGCATGTAGCGCGACAAACGCCTTTTTTTTTGTTTCAAACATTTCGAAGATTATGGTACAAATACGTTCCCATGTTATTTAGCTTTACACTGTCACTATTTTTAGTGTATATGAAAGTTATACTATATCGGTACCAGTCACGGAGAGAATATATCACAGACCTCCCATAGACATGACAAACCCTAACGGACCAGAGCGTTCCGGTGCGCGGGCGCAGGTGCGCGCCCCAATTAAGCGACGACCACGTGAGAAAACTACCAATTTACGCACATTACCGAAATAATCCAGAACACGCACGACAACGTGTGATATGTGACCATTAAGGATTCAATAAACGGTTGTCGGGTCAGTTTACAACACAGATCACCTACCCCAATAGACGTGTGATGCGAAAAATCTCAAAAACAGTGACAGTGAAAACTTAAATAACACTACCTACCTACTTACGTTGTGTCTGAAACAATAAGAATAATTAATTATTAAGCAATATTATTGTGTCTAATTGCAAATTCATTGTAGAGTTGCAATCTTATTCCACCGTCACCCTTCCATCTTCGGACCACTAGGCGTGGGTATATAGTTAATATACCGAACATTCGCACTAAGAAGTTCGATTCTTCATTCATCATCCGAACAGCCAAGGCATGGTACTCCCTTCCGGCCTCAGTCTTTCCTGAATCCTACAATTTTGGGATCTTCAAGTGCAGAGTAAATAGGCATTTACTGGGATCGCGTGCTTCATCTTCGACCACATCGTCCTTTTCCATCCGGTGAGATTGTGGTCAAACGCGAATCCAGTCAATCATAAAAAAAAGAGTCCTTTGTAGGGTGGTACACACTCGGATCCAACATGTAGACGCCCCATTAAGAGATTACTATCACTGCAATGAGACGCCACTGCCGGAACCTCTCTCATCACCGACAGAATGCATTCCCGTTAGTTGCCTTTGCAGAAAGAAAAGTTAATAGAACAAGGCTGGGCTTATGTGTTGAAGTTGATAGTGGGGCAATAGTTACGGAGATTCCGCAAAACTGCTCCAGATTATTGGCTCAGAACAGGCGTGAATCGCCGCACAGTAGATGCTGTCCCCATAATCAGACAGCAAGGGAACAACACTGGTACGATCGGCTAAGAGAAAGTTGAGACTGAGGGGCACCAGTTTCCAGTGCTATAAGAGCACCAGTCAACAGGTCTCCCCAGTCATGGGTTTCCAACTTGGGGCATGAGAACCTTGCGACTCCTTTCTTAACCTGCCAGTTAAGGCAAGAGACGAGGGCCAATCAAGCCGGGCCCCATAATCTTTCTCTCAATAAATTTAAAGATACTATAAAAGAGTAACTTATTAACACAGCATATTATAAAATATCAGACTATTTAGATAATAATCATCCCTGGACATAGATCGTTCGCATGCCAGACTATTTCACATTAATAATGAAATATAAAAGCTTTATTGTAATATATATGTAAAATCAGGCATTGATTGATTGATTGAAAATCAGTGCCTGATTTTAAAAGTGCAACCCTTCGAGTTTCTTGCTTGTTCTTTTCAGGGGAAAATTGCTTTTTGAACAAGCAAACAATGTAAAATTGATTATTTTAAGTTTACTCTGTGTACCTACAAAATAAAGTATTTTTGACTTTGACTTTGAATGCAATTTGCTGGGGTAGAATTTTTGTGTAAAATGTTCAAGTCAGTGTTTCCCATAAATACGAAAGATTTATAACCAAAATATAACCGAATTTTGAACTTCCATGGCAATTGCATCATGGTATATCAAACACACAACTCGATTCCTTCCACACAATTTTTCTTTCATTTCGAGTAAAGTATCTAATACATCTCCCTCTCTACACATCCCTTTTAAAGCATAATTCTTTAGCTAACAACTTATGTTACCTTATCTAATGTAACTGAGTAGTGTGGTAATTAAATTAAATTCGTAAGTCACATTAATTTTGCCATTATTATATTATTTGATATTGTTATAGCTATTTAGGTGTTATTAACTTTTAGGCTTCTTTCGGCGGCCTTTCAATCTTTAATTTTAATTGAATGTCTTTACTTTATTGATAATTATCAACACCTTGATAGGGATTATTATCCAGAATGCGTGTTATTAAAAAAAATCGCTGTTTTTATCAATAACTTGAAATTCTCGAAAATAACCATTATGTATTATTTATTTTTGAGTCACGATTGCACGATTTCAGGTCAAATTAATTTTTTGATCTTCTGTATTTTTAAAAATCTTAAATTATCTAATGATTTTGCCACGCAATATACCACAAGCACATCTACAGTCTACATACAAATAAGTGTACAAGAGAATCTGTGTTATCCCCTAAATCACTTTACACCTCACTTCACTTTTAGGGTTGTGTTCACTGAACCGAAATGGATGAACAAATTTAGATACTAAATGGTATTAAATAAAGCCGGTTACTGTTCATTCTTGGAAATTATATGAACAGACTATAGTCCCCTCTAGTAAATAGAATTTGACAAATCTAAGTGTCTGACTTTCAATAACCCCATACAACTCGTATGAGACATAGCATCAGATTTATACAGAGTGAATTTGAATTCGAGTAATTACCATTACCTGGTGAAGCCCCTCTTGATTACTAACCACTTTCCCCAAGGAACCATAGTTGAATTCGATCAAAAAATAGTGTATTTCGATGATATAGTATTTTTCGGTTTTCTATTTTTTTTTTCTATATTTACTATTAATCTCATTAACGTGTTCTAAGTCAAAGTCAACAAAAATTGTTACTTCCCTAATTGGTTTCAGAATGGTTTACTTTGTATCGGTTTAAAGTAAACCATTCTGAAACCACCTTTAATAGGGAAGTAACAATTTTTGTTCAGAATGGTTTACTTCGTATCGGTTTAAAGTAGACCATTCTGAAACCACCTTTAATAGGGAAGTAACAATTTTTGTTGACTATGACTTAGAACCCGTTAATGAGATTAATAGTAAATGTAGAAAAAAATAATAGAAATCCGAAAAATACTATATCATCGAAATACACAAAAAAAACTGTGTTTAAACGCTAAATATCTTCGAAATTGATTCACCGATTTCCATCAAACGTGGCTAAATAAAGTTAAAAATAAAATTCTTTATTTCAGACAATACAAGTCCATAATTTCATAAAAGGAAAACCAATAATTAATTATAAAATAATAGCAAATGACATGTTAGAATTTCAAATTAAATTAATTTTAAAAAACTTAAAAGGACATTGACTGTATCTGCTAGGAAAGTGGAGCCGTGGTGGAGCCCATCGCTGTGGTGGTCAGACCCACCAGTTGCGATATCCACATGGCTGTTGGTTTTCCTTAACATAAATAAATAAATCACCTTCAGCATAATAATATTTAGCTCATCGCAAAACTTAGACATTAGCCTAAGGGCGCACAACAGAGTCGAGTATTATTGTATTAGGTCCCTACCTATGAAATTGGCGTTTTGTATGAAGAATTCTATTAAGACTGTTTTCTCCATACAAACATTTTTGATTTTATTTTGGGAACAGCAAATCCAAATTTAGCTAAACTTTGTGTGTATTATCGGATAACATTAAGTTAAGTATAGGCAGCGTTAATTTTTAAAAGTAACCGCCTTATAAAAGTTTCAGCGAATCTAAGAAATGATTATGGGGAAGCACATGAAATGAGCTCTGTTCAAATTTTTTTATTATGAGATTTAGCCCAGAAATTAAAAAATGTTTCATGTGAAACCTTAAAATAATATTCCATTTTGCAAATAAAAAACAAATTTGGATATAGCTTTGAAAATCGCAGGAATTGGTACATATGCATTTACGAAGAAAAAAAAACTCCAATTTCATAGGTAAAGATCCAATATTATGTTAAGACTTTTCAGAAGAATTCGTCCTAATAATAATTTGCAAAATTTCAGACGTGGGAAATTAAGAACTGGGATAGTTACCAGTTCTTAATTACCTATCCCGTCGGCGATTAGTATCGCCGACAGGATAGGTACTCCAGTCAGGAATTTTTTATTGGGAACAGCAAATCCAAATTTAGCTAAACTTTGTGTGTATTATCGGATAACATTAAGTAGGGGCAGCGTTAATTTTTAAAAGTAACCGCTTTATAAAAGTTTCAGTGAATCTAAGCAATGATTACGGGAAGCACATGAAAAGTGCTCTGTTAATTTTTTTTTTATTATGTGATTTAGGCCAGAAATTAAAAACTATTTCATGTGAAACCTTGAAATTATATTCCAGTTTATATTTGGATATAGCTTTGAATATCGCGGGAATTGGTACATACGATTAACGAAGAAAAAAAACTCCAATTTCATAGGTAAAGACCCAATATTTACAATTTCTGGATTTAATGAAGTGTATTCAAGTAACACGTGGTGTTTTTAGGTGTAAAGTTCCTTAGTCGTATTTTACATTACCCACGGGAAGAGATGGATTGATTTATTCTTTTACGTGCTGGAATCTATCCGCAATGCACGGAGACGATTAAAAAGTATCAAGCAAAATAGATCGAATTCCAATAAATCACAATACGGCATTCCAATTAACCTTACAAGGTGAGCAAATCGTTTAATTGCTCGATACGGCATCGAACCCACTGACCGCCTTCCGTGACCGCTAGCCAATACACTGAACTGTTGAGTTAACGGTGCTCCGATTGCTCTCTGAATCGATTTGGAATGACTCAGTTCATATTGTGTTAGATTCGCTAGGTTATACAGGGTGAAATTTAGTTCGTGTAATTTCTGTTTACTGGGGACTCCATTACTGATTATGAACCACTAGGAACCATACCCGAATTCGATCATAAAATTTTCGATTATCCATACAAGGTAAACCATTCTGAAACCTTTATGGAATGGAACCTTAGTATGGAAGCCCAACAATTTTCAGCTGAATTCCTAGTGGAAAGTTGTTCGTATCACAATCAGGAGCGGAAGTCCTCAAGTCCTCCTGATTTCAGACTGGTTTGCTTTGTATGAATAATCGAAAACTTTTTGATTGAATTCGACTATGGTCACTTGGGTAAAGTTGTTCGTAATCAAGAGTGACGTCACCAGTCAATGGGACGTACACTAATTCAAATTCATACTGTAGATGCCAATTGTGACGTTGTGTTAAAAAGACTAATTTGTCATGTGACACTGATCGGCAGAACATTCTTGGTACATACACACATAATAACACTATTATATATTGTAACCGTTGTATAGGAATACAACCGGTGTTATGTGTTTAATGTTTGATCCACATTAACACAGTTTTTTAGTTTCAGCTGACGACCTGTTCGGTGTAGTGGTTAGAAACACGGTGTAGTTACAAAAGGTTGCGGGTTCAAATCCCGCTAGGGGCATTATGTTTGTATGATGAATACAGCCATGTGTTCCCGAGTTATTTTCATTTATATATGTATTTATTTACAAAAAAAAATTATCTGCGTAGTATATCAACCATCTGGTATCCACAACACAAGCTTATTGTTGCTTAATATGGAACTAGATGGCGTTGTGTGTGTGTCCAAGGATATTTATTTATTTATTATTATTAGAATAGAATAGAATAGAAAAATTTTATTTGACCCAATAAACGACACACAAACTAACATGATACAACTTATATATAAATTAACATTTCAAATATTTTTTTTTTTTACAAATTATTATTAAACAATTATTAGTGTACTTCGATGTTATGTCTTTCGAGGTTTTTCAAATATGCCATCCATTTGTTTGTTCCATCAATGTTGTCGGGGGTTTTTAATACATTTAAAATTTAGAGTTATTGATATGTATTTTTATAAAGTTTTCATCTATCATGTCTCATTTGTTTAGAAGTTAACATTGTTCTGTAACGCAAATATTTCATAATTTTTTTTTATTTTTTATTGACATGGTTGTAACAAATTCAAATTTCGTAAATTCATTGAAATGTCATGTACCACTTTATTATCCAATTCTGCGAGCATATTAAAAATTTGCATACTCGTATAAGCACTGTGCGGTGTTGTATTCTCCAATCTCCGTCCTCCGGTGTCCACAGGATACCAGCGTCGCGTCACTGGGTTCCAATGTCGCGACATTATGCTGAGTGGATGCCTTTTTGGACTATTTGGTGTAGTGGTTAGCAACTCTGATCACTGTACCAAAAGGTTGAGGGTTCGAATCCCGCTAGGGGCATATGTTTGTGTGATGAATACGGATATGTGTACCCGAGTTATGGATGTTTTCATTTATAATAAGTATTTATTTACAAAAAAAAAATATTTATGTAGTATATCATCCATCTGGTATCCACAACACAAGCCTATAGTTGCTTACTGTGGAACTAGATGGCGCTGTGTGTATGTCTATGGATATTTATATTTATTTATATATTTATATTTATTTATATTTTGGCACCATCACGTGTACTAATTTAAGTAGGTACAATACTGTTGTAAAATGAAACTTTTTCTTTCTTACTTTCAAATAGTTAAATGAAAATCTTTTAATCACCCCGGTATTTGTCCGTCTGCAGCTGTTGTTTTCCCGCCTGGTCCAGGATAGGAGTGTATTGCTTTCGAGGGTATGTATTATGAAGTAGATTTCACCTCCTGTAGCCTAAACAGCTTGAAGTGTAAGGTGTAGCTAGATTTGTTTTGATCTCTAGAGTCTTATAAAAATGTACATCCTATTTATGGTAAAAAAATTCTCAAACATTGCGCCTGTAAAATACAAAATGGCGTCTGGTTTCCATTCTAGTGAATGACTTGACGAATTTTTAAATATTAGTAGTAGTCTTTAGTTCATTTTGATATGCAGCCGGATTTTTGGCGTTTTAAATTTACGTAAATTTAAAACACAAAAACTAAAAAAAAACATTTTCAAAAACTACATAACTTATACGATTCTTGTGGACGCAGTTGTAGAAAATGATAGCCTAAATACATATTATGGGCTTAAAAAAGTAAAAATCAATTAGCACTTTTTCGAAAAAATGCAGCAAATTATTTCGTCAATTTATTCTAAAACTATCGCGCAATTAGAAACATCTGACTATAATATAAATGCGAAAGTTTGGATATTTGCTCAATCAAGGCGAAACGGCTGAACGGATTTGGCTGAAATTTGGTATATAGGTAGAACATACCCTGGATTAAAATAGAATATTTTTTATCCCGATAAAGTGAGTAGTACCTATATAGTAAACATATTTCCGTGATAAAATTATTTCACGCAGGCGAAGCCGCGGGCGGAAAGCTAGTAGGTAATAAAGTGCAGTTTGAAAGAGAATTACCCTCCTTCGTGGAGCAGTCAGGTAAGGAAAGGCAATATCAACCAACTTAAAGCTTAAAGTTACGAGCCCGTATAGAACACTACAAGACACTCCATTCCAACACCTCTAATGGTATTTTTATCAATGGCCCTTATCATAGGCAGAACTACCACGTGATTAGACCACAGAAGATAAGACGCCAAAACACCGGTAGACGCAGACACTGGCCATGCAGACGGCCGTTCCGCCTTCACAATACATCACCCATCCCTATCACACCCGAGCATCGAGTATACAACGAGGGGGACAAAACAATCATGTGGCGAATGTCACGCGGACCCCAGGTAAGTACCATGGTTGAATTTATTCGAACGCGAGCTTTGCGCGGGAAAGCACGCTGTTCGAACGGCACGAATAATTTGTCGAAGGTCTACAATTTTTTAAATTTCGAACGTGATGTTTTTTTAGTTAGTTCAAATGATTTTGAAACTTTGTATTATAGTGTGAATTAATTTGGATACGAATTGTTTTGAACACGTGTTGATATGTGGACAGTGTGCAACAGTTGTTTGGATCTGACACCGGGAACGTCTCATTGTGCAATAGGGATTTCTTAAGACGGGAACAGAAGGAACGGTGAGTCCTTTTCATGTGAAGTATAACGACATTTTGGATACATTTTGTGAAACATTACAAATTTTTATTTCATAAAACTGCTTCACGACATTCTTAGTACTAATTTTAGCAGTTTCTGTACGCGTAGATATATATGTATTATTAGGCAGTACTTAAGTTTACTTATAAAGTAATATAAGCTATTATTTATTGGAATATTTATATTGAAAATTATGTGCAGTAGGTTTGACTTTTGCAGATAATTTTCAAGAAATAAATGAAAGAAATATTCCAATAAAAATTAGCTAGCTACATTAGTCTTTATTTATATTCATTCGCATAATCACAAAAATTCCTGGAAGCCTGTGATCAGCAATAGACGTGGGTATCTACGACTTATAGACCTGTATAAATAAACCGTTCTCAAGATTGAGATGACCTTAAGTTGACGCTTGAGAATCTGTTGCATATTAAAACCTCACGCGGCCTCAAGATCGATTTATTAATAGGGCCAATATAGTATTTTTTTTCCCAGCACTGGATTTTTACAGGCTCTTATTGTGCATACACTAAACTCATTCATAAACTTATAATTAAAAAGAAATAAACTGTCGTCACCATTGGAAATGGTTTTGCTGAAAAATCGGCTGACGATATTATTTTTGTCGCAAAAAAAGCTTCGAAACAATCGGCTCTAATTTTCATTTCCATTTGCAAATGTTGTAAATTCCACTCGATATATCCACAGTATGGCACTCAAGGGGAGGTAAAATTAAAAAAAAATTTCATGGTTTATGACAGCTATTTTCGAAAATTGTTAAGACTTCCATACTAATGGTGGTTTCAGAATGGTTTACTTTACATTACACAAATTCAAATTCACCCAGTAATATAAAATTTATAAACTTTCCGAACGACACTGATGTGGTTTTCTTACTTCTTGAATATTCGTTTTATTCGAGCGACCGCATTGGTGTAGTGGGTAATTGACCCTGCCTTCGAAACCAACGAACATTTTGTACCCGAATCATGGATGTTTAAATATATTAGGTCCTTACCTATGAAATTGGCGTTTTGTATGAAGAATTTCATTAAGACTGTTTTCTCTATACAAACATTTTGGATTTTTTTTTTGGGAACTGCAAATCCAAATTTAGCTAAATTTTGTGTGTATTATTTGATAACATTAAGTTAAGTATAGGCAGCGTTAATTTTTAAAAGGAACCGCTTTATAAATCAGCGAATCTAAGAAATGATTATGGGAAGCATATGAAAAGAGCTCTGTTCAATTTTTTTTATTATGTGATTTAGCCCAGAAATTAAAAAATATTTCATGTGAAACCTTGAAATAATATTCCATTTTCCAAATAAAAAACAAATTTGGATATAGGTTTGAAAATCGCAGGAATTGGTACATATGATTAACGAAGAAAAAAACTCCAAATTCTAAGGTAAAGACTCAATATTTATGTATATTGAGATTAGATAATTGCGGTATTCATAAATAAAATTCATCTTTTTCTGTGTAAATTACTACCGCCTTGTTCCGTCCATACATTTAAGGTATTCGTGGCACACAAGGAGCTTTAACTTACTTGGTATTTATTAATTACTAGCTTTTGCCCGCGTCTTCGGCGATGTTGGCGTGGAACATTTCATCAAAATCGGTTTAACAAAAATATTTGCATATATGTTTGTTTGTTTGTTTGTTTGTAAACGCTTTATTGTACAAAAAGGCAATTACATTAATACAATATGTTAATCCAGGTCCTAATCTGATTACAACTAAATTTCATCCAACTCCATCCAGTCGTTTAGGCGTGAAGAGGTAACATACATACACATACACGCATACAAACTTACACACAAATGTATAAGGGATTGGGTTTGGGATATATTAGTTGTGTTGGGATATCAAATTACATTTAAATTTACTGCTCATTCACAAAGCCGACTCCCCAGAGAAGAACGAGCGAGAAACTCTAGGGTTGCTCTTTTAAACAGATTATTGGTTACAATTTGTGATTTGATAATTATATGAATAACAAGAAATCATCAAGCATCAGCCGAAAGACGTCCATTGCTGGACAAACGCATCCACCAAAGATCTCCACAACGATCGGTCCTACGCTGTCCGCAACCAGCGGCTTCCCGCGATCTTTACCAAGGGATCCTTGGGATAAGTACCCATACAAGTACATAATATACGTACCTACCTAACCTTTTTTTTACTTGGTCTACTGTTGTCAGACTGTTAGACCCTTACAGTGTAGCCGGGCGGGGGGCGAGCGAAAGAGTACCTAACCACCGTTCGCCCCTCACCGATATATTAATATTGATCAGTATACTTATGATAACTTTATGTGCATTAACTTGTCATAAATTAACCTATGAATGGTAAAACCGAATATAAATTACCGGTCTGTGGTTAAAATTTACCGGTCAATGAAAAATCAACGGATATGTGCCATAATTTGTGTGAGGCATGGTGCTATTGACTTTTAGTTCATTCCCCTACTTAAGTAGCAATAACTTATTACTTCTAGTAGGTACGGTCTACAGAATTTGATGACTGAATTACCCACATTTTAGATAGATAGATAAAGCATTTATTTACGCCACTACGTTCATACAAATACACAAAAAGTTCAAAATTAAGAAACACAGAGAAAATACAAATAGAGAATGTGCGCCGCAGTAGCACAAATGGGTCATAATCATAACTCATGGGACATTACAATTATTTTTTCCGGACATTTACATCAATATCTAGTCTCAAACTAAGCAAAGCTTGTACTACATGTACTATGATACCGAATAATCATAAATATCTATGACCTTTTTTTATGATTGACTGGATTCGCGTTTCACCATAATCTCACCTGATGGAAAGTGACGATGTGGTCGTAGATGAAGCACGCGATCCCAGTAAATGCCTACGGTATACGGGACCTACTCACAAAGTTTTGAAAATTTGCTTAATTTTTAACAGCACCGTAACTCAATGGAAATAATATAATTTACAAAACGGATGTCACGAGTTCGACTCCCAACGGGGTACATGTTTATAGTCGATTTGGATGGTTTAAATATCCCCCTGAACAACTACCACCCGTTCATCTATGTCTGTCGCCAAATGTTGAGAGCATTGTTCTGATCCTGCTGTTTAAGATAAGATATCCAGTCCTCTAAATAACTTGGGGGTTCCTAGCTAAGCCAATAAAAGCTATATGTTTATAAACGCCCGCTTTCGAAAATGGAAAAGTCGTTTCAAATCGGTTCAGTCGTTTTACGACTATAAATTCCACAATGATTTCCTAAAAACAGCGAATGCAATCTCCTTCTCACGCGATTTCGGCCATATTTACCGAGATTGATAAAAATCGAACGAGATCTCGCCAGATTAACGAGATTGCAAGGAGCATGATTACTATTGTTTGGACTCCGTTGTCCCTACCAGTGTAGAAGCTGAAAGAGCGTTTTCTGCAGCTAGTTATTTAGCCTGCAAAATTATAAGCCGTCTGTCGGACTACACATGAGATATTTTATGCTTTTTATAAAGCTACTTCAAAAATTTCGAGGAATAATTTTTATTAAACTATTTCATTGTTTAGTTAGGAGACTGATTTAATAAAAGTTGTTACATATTAAATGATTATTAAAAAATACATAATTATTTTTCTATTAAATATTTTATTTTTGTGTCAATTTTTTAAAAATAACAAACATATCTCGTATATGGGCAATCTCGCGAGATTGCATTCCCTATTCTAAAATATGAAAAACATTAACACCATAAATGATAAACACAACATACATACTTCGATGAATACTTGTACATACATTTTACATATATATAATATATTAAATACGCATAAAAAAAAAAAAAATCAAAATATTTTTATTTCATAGGATAAAATTATCACTTGAAAACGTCACTATTAATATTAATATTACATTATAGTTTAAATTTACTGCTCATTCACAAAGCTGACTCCCCAGAGAAGAACGAGCAAGAAACTCTAGGGTTGCTCTTTTAAACAGATTATAGGTTGCGATTTGATAATTATATGATTAGACAGCTATGTCCATGCTTGCTTATCATTCAAATAGTCAGTGATTTTATAATAGCCTTTTGTTAATAATTTCTGTTTTATGATTGCTTTAAATTTATTTAAAGGCATATTTTGAAAGTCTACTGGAACCTTATTATAAAAGCGTATACATTGCCCTTTGAAGGATTTACTAACTTTGTGAAGTCGGCTAACATAAATAGATAACTGGTTCTTATTCCTTGTATTAACATTGTGCCTATCACTATTTTTAGCGAATAAGGTTATATTTTTTTTTGCATATAACAAATTCTCATAAATGTATTGAGATGCCATTGTTAAGATATTAATTTCCTTAAACTTATCTCTAAGAGACTCTCTAGGTCCTAATTTATAAATGGCACGAATAGCACGCTTCTGCAGAACAAAAATCATATGTATGTCAGCAGCGTTTCCCCACAACAATATGCCATATGACATCAAACTGTGGAAATAGCTGAAGTAAACCAGTCTTGCGGTATGAACGTCTGTTAAATTTCTGATTTTTTTGACTGCATACGCAGCAGAAGCAAGCTTTTTCGCTAGTTTCTCAATATGAGGCCCCCACTGAAGCTTAGCATCCAATGTCAGTCCTAAAAAGACAGTAGTGTCTACAAGGTCCAATTTTTCGCCTCGTACAAATATGTCAATAGGCATTTGTTTAACATTAGGTAAAGTAAATTTTAAGCATTTAGTTTTTTTTTCATTCAAAAGAAGAAATTATAATAAATATTATAATAGATATCTACATAAGCTTAACATCCAGCACTTTATAAAGATAACATTGTTAAAATGAAAGAAAATTTAAGTTTTTTTACAGAATTTGTAATAAATTTGAGTTAACAATGCTGTGAGCATTGAAGTGATTTAAAAAAAACCGTCTTTAGTTTTGTTTTAAGGTCGGTAATTTGCAAAAGTGACACAAATTAACTTACATGTAAAAGTTAGTACAATTCTCCTAGTAATACACCAAGCCACAAAAAAATCGCATTGCTTTATAAAAAGTCAGTGAAACACAACCCTTTTAAAAAGCCGTAAGAGCCCTTATACACTCTCTTAACGAATGAACAATAAAACAAAGGATCATAACAACCACTTCTCACGCACTTTAAAAATATATCAGCTCACCTTCAAGGGTCAGTTATACTCTTAATTAATGCTAGACAGAGATAAGCATATACTACTCATATAAGCGAAAGAGAGAGGGGGAAAGAGTAAATAGATTATAATAAAGCACCCCTGCAGTTCAGCGGACCGTGCGCGGATTTTTTGCACGATTTCGTATCAACTCCTTTTTTTATTTTTTTAAGGCATGAGAACTTTACTTTTACAGTCTAGCGAGTTCGCCTTCGTTAGGTTTTAAATTTATTTTTAATTATCGACGTATAGCACGCAATTCTATAATTGAATTATTTTTTATTCTGTATTTGGCAACACTTGTCGTTCTTTGTATAACGTGCAACATTCCTAAGTTAAACGAGGTACAGTCGCCTATATATTCGGGTAGTGTTATTCCTCTATGATATTACTAAGCAGATATTTTATTCTGACATAGATAGTGATATAGTTTGATTTTCTTCAAGAACACAAAGGAAGTCAGTAATGAAATAGCTTAAAACGTCGATTTTTTTTTCAATACTCAACACTTAGGAGATTGATATCTTATTGTATCAAGTCTCGATTAAAAGTTGAAAATATTCGTAATGGTTCAACCTATTTTCATAAAAATTCCTAAGAAGCTTTCACCTATTTTTGTCTTAAATTTAAAAAACTGTACTTAAATCATACCACGCATTTTTGAAATAGGTACATCCGGACAAACACAATGCCGTCAAACACATAACACTCGTAATTTTTCTAAACGTTAAAATTTTTCTATACAATCAGCGTAATTAATGCAATAGTTCCAACGCGGTATAGGAACATGTGGACATAATCTTTAGCTGCAGCTGACTGTACTCATCCTACCTATAAGCACTCGTGGTGTAGACGTATTCATTTTCTATTGAAACTACGCAACTTCTGGCGCAGTCGTCCTTGATTGGATGATCACTAATTGCTTTACATTCGAGTGTTACACTTCATTTATGTGCCCGCCCACGACCCACATTTTGTAGGACCGGTAATCGGGCCGATTTTTTCCTCAATACTTTTATCACTCCAGGGCAACCTTAGGCTTCCCGTCTACGGCCGACAATCGGTGACCGATTTTTTGTAGGAGAAAAATGGAACGTACTGATTGCAATGTTTCAACACCCACGTCCTACAAAAAAATCTGTCATAATATCAGTGATAAAAGTATTGAGGAAAAAATTGGACCGATTATCGGTCGTACAAAAAGTCGGTCGTGGGCAGGTACACTTAAGCAGTTGGTCCCGTCGGCGGCCTCTAGTCTGGCATAAATCCAACAATCCGCACTATGCCCTCTTGTTCATCACATTATTCATAAACCGAAAATCTATGGTACCTCAATGGTAATATTTTCAGATTAGTAAGTGACATTGGGTATGGCACCAACTAGGTACCCAATACCCACAGTGAAATAACTTCTTAATAACATCTCCACACGAAAAGTCACACAACAAACAAATAAGGACTCATTAATATTCATAACCTTTGCCTATTCAACCCCGAAAATTATAAAAAGGAACATCTTCAACGGGCGTATTCATAAAAATTAAAAAACAAATCGTAAAGACGAAGACAATAAGAGTATACAAGTCGTACACCCGACGTCGCTTAATGGTACTTCCTATGTTAACCGAACTATAAAACAGTCATTGTTAATATAATTTATTTGCTTGGTGTCATAATGAGGAGCGCGTATTTAATTATTAAGAAAGGATGGGGTTATTTTTTATCGGTGCAATAGACGTTCTGTTACTTTACATCATTGTTTTGAACCCTCTCGCTACACAAATCAATACAATATAAATATTTTTTATTGCACACCAACAGTTGTTACAGGTCATTGACAGACCATTGAATTTAATTTGAAAAACATTGCCTGTTCGCGAAATGTCCCAATTGTAATATACTCGTACCTAGTCGTGAAGATCAACAAGTAAATATTCAAAAAAAAAACACTCTTGTATTACCTACTCGCTTTCCGCCCGCGATTTCGTCCGCGTGGAAGATTTTATCAAAATTGGTTCAGCAAAAAAAATAACCTATATGTTAATCCAGGTCCTAATTGGTAAACAGGTATGCAGTCTCTGCAGCGTATGCAGTCAAAAAAATTAGACAAATATCGGACGTAAATACTGCTAGATTAGTATATTTTAGTTATTTCCATAGCCTGATGTCTTAAGGTATCTTGCTGTGGGGAAATGCCGCGGATATCAATACAATCTTTGTTTTACAAAAACGAGCCGTTCGCGCAATTTATCAATTGAGACCTGCAGTGTCACTTAGAGACAGATTTAAAGAGTATAATATTCTAACCTTTTGTCACAGTACATTTTTGAAAATCTAATATATGTCAAAAAAAATATAGCATCATTTAGGAAAAATAGTGATAAACATGATGTCAATACAAGAAATAAAGATAAACTTGCAGGTCACATAAGGCGCCTCCACAAAGTCAGTAATTCATTCAAAGGGTTATGTATACGCTTTTTCAATAAAGTTCCTGTTGATATACAAAATCTTCCTTCAATAAATTTAAAGATACTATAAAACAGAAACTTATTAAGAAAGCATATTATAAAATATCAGATTATTTAGATGATAAACAATCATGGACATAACCAGCCCGTTCGCATAACCAGGCTATTTCACAATTAATAATGAAATATTATAATATAAAATAATAATTTTGTAATATAAAAACCTTTTTTTAAAAGAGCGACCTCTCGAGTTTCTTGCTTGTTCTTCTCAGGGGAAAATTGCCTTTTGAACAAGCAGTAGCTTTAAAAATGTAAAATCTGACTATTTTAAGTGTACCCTGTGTACCTACAAAATAAAGCATTTTTTGATTTTTGATTTTTTTTTTTTTTTATCTGTCAACAAACCAAATTTCATTCAAATCCGTTGAGCCGTTTAGGCGTGAAGAGGTAACAACGCCTAAATGACTGGACAGATTTGGTTGAAATTTGGTTGGTAGACAGATTAAGATCTGGATTTGTGTTCCGGTTGTTAGATATAAGATAGCCAGTCCTTCAAATAAGATGGGGTGTCATCTTCCTTAATATCAGGTGTGATTGAGGTCAAGTGCTAACCCGTCGTGGACCAAAAAGTCGCGATGCCGAAGTTCCATTCGACGATTTTAATGCCCGACCGGCTACCAGTTCTCTATGTACAAAATGTAGCTTGCTTTAGTTATAATATACATATTTAGTAATAAAACATAGACTATATGATTAAAATTACCACTGTGAATTACATTGCGTCGGATAATATACTTAGAACCCCTGTAACTATTTTCAAAAAAATCGAGCAATAACTTCTTTATAATTATGAAAAATTTCACCGAGGGCAATATCACGATTCAGTAGCTATTGATTATTTTTTAAGAAAATAGTCCTAGAAGATCTTAGCATCTTCTACAATGCAATGAAATGCACAGCGGTAACTTTAATTTAATATTGTAGGTTTTATAAATAAATATCTACACTATACCTAAAGCAAACTCCTGATCCGTTAGAAAATATTTTTTACAGTATCACTGATAGGTACTCTGTCTATGTACAAAAAATCAGGGCCTTTAAGATTATAGTAAGTTACACCCCTATGCATATCTTGAGTTGTGAAACCTTATGCTTTCTCGTTAATTTCACTTACTCTTGCTTTGATTCTAAAAATTTTCATAATCACCAAAAAGATCCAATAACTTCTTGCCAGTTCTCACGGAAGCCCCTAGATGAGTTGCTTGGCAGGTAAACGAAATATTAACAATACATAAATAGAAATTGTAACGAAGGGGTGATAGTGTGCACACACCCAGGAACTGAATTAAGTGATATGAATCAATATTGAATGGGTTATTATATTAAATCAAGTGAAAATTCTGCTCTGTAGGGGTTAGCTAGAATCACTTAAGATAGTGGGAGCATTCATTGTAAAAACCTAGTGATGTCTCTCGATACAATGGCAGAAAATGTATTCCATCTCCTGAACCATCGCCTTTTTTAGTAGGTCCATATCTCGAAACGTGAAACCTTTAAATATCAATTTAATGTCAGTCTGTTTATTCGTCAAGACTGTTCCTCGGGAATAGCGGGAGGTATCTCTCTGAAAACCAGCGCTGTAACAATTGCTACAGCATACGCTGAGATGGAGTCCATTTTTGACATCACACTGCACTCACCGCATTTCAAAATCTGTTTCTGTATATTGTGATAATTTTCTTGTTTTTATTAATATTGCTGTTGCTATAGTGTGGTGTCAAATAAATATATATCTATGTCTATGTATCAAGTTGCATGAATATTACATGCTTAGCTTAAGCTTCAGCCTTATACCCTATAAACATTTATTTATATGCTATATTTAACAAAAGTACTGAACTACCATACCTACATACCAAATAAACATGCACACACACACACACATAACCACAGACACTACAATCGAAGTCGTTAATTTGTACACATGCGACAACTTATTTTATTTCATCATTATTTTTATTAGATAATTGTTATATAGATCTATAGTTTTGACATTTTTATTTGGCTTAAAATTACATTACATTACAATACAGTTTTGACATTTTTATTTGGCTTAAAATTACTTAATTTCTTTAGTTTGACTTTTAATACTATGCAATTTAGACTCACTAACATAACGACTCGTATATTACTGAGGATTGTTTTATTGGTACCTATACATATAATAATAATGTAAAAGGACAAACAAATCTTTTTCGCGCTTTTCTTAGTAGATAAAACAGCGCCATCTCTTAAAATCTACGAGAACTAATAGGACTGCTTAGAATAAATGGCATGCCAAAACCCATGCCAAAACCACCGCGCACAACTAAACTTTTTATAGTTACGTTAATATAATAATTGTTATTTTCTCTAAACTGGTCATTTTCTAATCAACATGACTAAGAACCTTTTTTCTTAATAATACTAAATCAGCAGCGATATTACAAAAACAATTACATAAAATCTACATGTCAAAGTTATGTCAATTACAAATTCTCATTTTTTATTACTATTCTTCTAAAATATTATGGTGGAGAGTCACTATTAAATTCAAACACAAAGAAATCCTTGTTGATTGAGCTAACCTAATTTTTTGCACAAGTGTAGATAATGACCCACCGAGTATTATCCGCCACAGAAAAGTAAAAATATATTCCATCCGTGCCTGTAAGCCAGTACGTAACATAAACGAAGATATTAAAGTACCTCACCTTAATCCCACGTGGCCGTATTTGTCAATACACAAGCCCCCAGGTGTGGTGGTGAGTATAAATCAACCCTGCTTGCCCCCTGACCTCAGGTCTGCCAGGATTAGGGGAGGCGGTTCCCAGGAGACCGAGTAATGTGGGATTAAAGCTGGTTACATTATATTGCTTGTTGGAAGTGGATTTATTTTGCGGTGATGGAGACGTTTATTGGGTGTTAGTTTAGTTATAACAATATATACAAATAGGTAAGGTTATTAAGACAGCCAAATTGGAGACGAGAAAATGATCCAATTGTAGCATTTTGTCACTCGTGTTTGACAACTCTTATTAACCGTAATCAAAGGCCCGTATTAATAAACCATCTCAATACAAGTCTTGAGGCTGTATCACCCGAGATGCGTCTTAAGAAGTTGACGCTATCTCAAGCTCCGTGCTAATTTATAAACCAATCTTGTTGAGATCACTTCTCATGTATTCGCCTCACCGGCGAATGAATGATAGTCTTGAGGGAGTACTGCTTGAGTATGCACATGTTTTCAAGTCTCAAGTTAGGTTTATTAATCAACACGTTTACTTGAGACAGGTCACAAGACTATTCTCAATCTTGAGAACGGTTTATTAATACGGGCCTAAGTTCCGGGGCGATACATTTGAACCGCAATTGTTTTAAGATAGCTATTCCTTTTACTCTCGACTTTCCCTATCATTGTTCTCAATTAGGCAGCGCGAAGGGTTTACAAATGCTATTAATAGGAACGTAACATTATCTGTACTTTATAATAACATTCGGATACTTGTTTTGTAAAAAGAAAATTATATCATACTTTATTTTTTATTTATTTATTTATTTATTTTCAACAAACTTTACAGCATATCCTTATATATTACTTAAGAGTAAATTACATACTTATTAAGCCAATTACAAAGTTTGACATATTACTATGCATGACAACACGCGGTAAAACTAGGGAAAATTAAACTAAACTAAAGCACCAGTACCAAGTGCCCTAAAATACCAAGACATCACTCGCAGAAATAGTTCTTTTTTTTTTTTTTTTCTTCTCTAATAAACTACCTTTCCGTCCATGAAAGTCCCGAAGGTCCGCATAGACCTCGAAATGAATTGACAGAACTGGCGCGTTTTAAAATACCGCTAGCGCCATCTAACATTTGTTTCTAAAACTATCTCTAAAAAATAGTCTAATTTTAAAGATTTCTAATTTTTCTATAGACTCCCACAGATATTTCGACCTTTATTTAAATTCATAAGAGTGGAAATTCAAAAAACCCTTCTAAGCGCTTCTAAGTAATATTTCATCAGTATCCGTCCACGGGTTTGTCCAGTAACCTCTGGCTCAGTCAGTCAGGACCTTGCCTTTCATTGATATAGATTAAATGACAAATTAGTCATGGTGAGTAGTGACCGTGCCTTTGAAAGCAATAGTAAATAAATGGCCTGATAAGGGTCGCGGGAAGTCTCTGTATCCAGGCCGCTTTTGACTCTGTTAAAATGTGCAGGACTAGCTATAAACACTTTTTGGTGTAAAGTACCTTTGTCACTTTCAGCGGTAACCTCAGGATGAGACGGGTTCGTTCTATTCTTTTTGTATTTTTATATTAAGATTTTCAAGTCCAGGCAGTTACTGGGGTCGCGAGCTTCTTCTTCGGCTATATCATCACATTCCAGATGAATGAGATTGTGGTCAAGGACGACTTCTTCCAGTCATTCATCAATCAATTAGATATCATGGCTTTCCTTTTTAATTTAAAACATAATGTGTTTACGTAAAGATAAGACGTACAATATTTCCTGTTGCTCTGGAAGTCTATGGAGGTGGTCTATGTATATCAGTGGACGTATTGTAGTTGATACGATGATAAACCAATTGAAAACAATGTTATTGTTTGTTACTTTTCCATTGTTGGTACTCATACATAATCTCAAAGTGAGAACTCAATATCAAAGTGAGAACAGACTACTCCAGCACTAGTACGAGTATGACAAGTACGATAAACGTTTACGTCGCTCGAGGTAATATTAGTCGCGCTCATTCATTAAGGAGGAAATATACAATTATCCTACTCTCATGTCGCGTTGCGCGCGACAATCGATGCCATGCTAGAGGGGCTGGATGATACTCGATAAAATAATTTGAAAATTTAGAAAAGCCCCGGAAACATAATCATTATCATCCGGGCAAGCAAAGCTACTGTATTATAAGTATCTTGGAAACAAACACAAACTTTTGAGACTAAAAAACCATTATCAAATCTGTTCATCTGTTTTGGCGCTTCATTTAGACATAGATAAAGAGACACATAGACAGACATAGGCATCAAATTTATATCTCCCCTCTTTTTGTGGCGGGGTTTACCAACGAATACAGAAAGCGGCTGCGCCACAAATTATTCAATAAATAGATACAAATAATGAATAAAATCTTGTGTAAAGTACATCCGCATTATTTTGAGTGAAAACCTGTTACGCTTCACCTGTAATGTTTATTTTATAACAAAACAATAATCAATCTAATCCTTGGGCAGAAAAGTTCACGTCATTTTGTGTGACATTCACTCACACATTACTTAATGTTTATTTTATAACAATACTCTATTTAAACTAATCGATCAAGATTACCAGCGATCCGTTAAAAAAACTGGTTCCACCCTTTCCTAGCCAGAAAAAAAAAGAAAACAAAACTGCTATTCTGAAAAATGAAACACATTTGTAAACGTGTTCTTTTTAAAATTCGAATTTTGAAGTTGACAATGCAATGGCTGAACTATTTTTTTGCAAAATAACAAACGACGTAGGAACAAGCCCATGCAGCCTTTTAACAATAAAATATCGACTATCGGAGGGGAGTAAGTCGTAAGTTCTCAAATTCGAAGTAGCGAACATCAGAAAAAAAGCAAAGCTATAATAACGGTACAGTTATTATTATCGTAAAGGTTTTACTGTCGATGGGAGAAGGAGAGCGCGATAAAAATTTTACGGCTTCATTATTAAGTCCGATATCTTTTCAATTATTATCTGTAACGTAATAACTGTTAGTTACAACGTTGTTACTTGTAATAAAGCTGTTTGAAGGTTCCACAAGTATCTCGCGTCAATTTGTGAAGTCTTTTTTATAATTTATGTTTCTGTGATATAATTAAAATGAATTTAAAATAAGTATGGAGATTACGTGGAAATGGTGTTCCTTTATTAAGTGAATAATTTTAATTTCTTTGTTACCAAAAATGTATGACAAACTTTTCTTAATCTAATTGTGAACAGAGATTGTATCTGATATTCGAGCAAACCAATATTGTCGAACTAGTTTGTGAAAAAACTTACTTTTAGGCCATTACGACATCAATCAGGACAAAACTAACCACACAACATAAATTTAACCTTAACCTTAACAAAATATAAACTAAAAATTTAATGCGAAACCTAAGAGTAATTTAGATGCAATTTGCTATAAGTTGTGCGGTGTGAATGTTTGTATGATTGTGTTATACTTTGAATAACATGCAGGTAACCTAAATGAACTGAGAACTTTACCTCTAGAATCCAAGGAAGTGAATGAGATCCACATCGCTATTAATTCTAGCTACATGCAAAAGTAAACGTACTTGGGGACAATGCCACAGATAAGAGACTTTGAGGCGATACACTTTCTACATTTATGTAAATATAGTAATTTTTATTTTTAGTACTATTATAATGAAGCAGTAGCTTTTACAGTAGGATCTCTGTCAACGTGAATAACAAAATAAACATCGGTCTTACGGAACAAGCAAAAATACTTTTGCCTGTCCAACAAGACAAATCAACGAAAAAAAATTCCTTACGGTCACAGATCAAAGAGTACGTTATTATTTACGGTTTCAAGGCTTTTTGGCGGGATCTCGGCGAGTGAAGTTGCATTTTTCTTTATAATTCTTATAATTTGTGCATTCTGACTTTTGAAGCTTAATAATGGCAGAAATTGTACAGCAAAAAGTTAGTGATGGTGTACAAGTGAAGGGAAGTGTATATTAAAGTGCGTAACGAAGCTTTCGGGTTCCCACAAGAAGCCGCCAAAATCTTTTGTAAAGCATTCTGCCACTTTACTGAAGAATTACTTGACCGTGACTAGACTCTATATACGCCAAGTATACGACGAATGTTGTTGTTTTGACTGAGGCTGACTTATAAACTGAAGAAATAAGAGAAATAAGACATGGCTGTATGGTTAGATCACTTTGCCTTCTCTGAAAGGAGAGAATAAAACGAAAAAAAAATTACGGTTTCAATTTCATTTCAAAGTTCTAAAACTGAATACGTAACTTCGAAAAATTAAAGTGCTCTTTTTTCCAAATGTTGCCTAAATATTAAACCGGATTTAATTAAATATACATGTGAAAACTATTAAAATCCGTTTTTTCCGTGATGTGCGTACAAAACAAACACTTTACGATTTTAATAAATCTTAGCATGCACATAATATAGTCAACTATGTGGTTAACATGTGAAAGTATTTTCTATAATGGCTCGAGAAATATCCCGGGGCCCATAAATGCAACTCTACGATTCGTTTACAGACTACGTATATAGTAATTCTTAATGTCTTCCACGTAATACGACTTATTTATCTTTCTCCCACAGTACCCATTATAGTTCAATTAAGTTTTTATTAAACAGATAGATGAGTCTGTATGATAGTCTGAAACTATGAAAGGTAGAGAAATGTATTCTTAGGGACCATATCGCTATTATGGAGATACTACATAGATTTTTTTTAACAATGCGCTATGCGATCTTTGTTTTTTTTTTATGCACGACGGGTTCGTACTTGACCCCAATTACATTTGATGTTAAGTGAAGATGAAGTCGAAGGTGGAAGCGTATACTGACCCGGAAACCCCAACATATTTGGGAGACTGGCTATCTTATCTCTGACAACTGGAACATAACAATGCTATTAACATTGCTGCTTGGCGGCAGATTTAGATAAGATGGTGGTAGCTAGCCAGGCGGACATTTTAAAATGTCCTACCACCATCGAACCCCCGACCCTCGAATCGTAAACCCAATGTTGTTTACATTGAGCCACGGAGGCGGTATCTTAAAATTAAATTAAAGGAGGCGATATATTATGCTATACCAAAAGGTCGCGGGTTCGAATCTCACTAGGAGCATATGTTTGGATGATGAATACAGACATGTGTTTCCGAGTTATGGATGTTTTTCATTTATATATGTATTTATTTACAAAAAAAAATGAGTTTCTGTAGTTTATCAACCATCTGGTATCCATAAACCACGCCTAGTTGCCTAATGTGGAACTAGATGGCCCTGTGTGTACCTATGTGCAAAGATATTTGTTATTTATTTATTTATTATTATCAGCCCAGTAATAAGTATTTTTTGTTGCGTAACTTAAATAATCTTAAAGTTCCTAATTTGTTGCACATGGATAGAGTATCTATCATTGACAGAATAAAAATAATTTCTAACAATGCCAATTCAACCCTATATCTAAAGAAATAGTGTAGGTTATTTAACCTACAATATTAAATTAAAATTAGCACTGAATTGAACTCTATTACATTGTAAAAAATCCGATGATATCATAAATCTATTTACTTTAAAATTTCCATCCGTTTGCAAGAAAATATAAACTTTAAGATTATCGGTAATAAAAATCGTTCGTTTACTGGACTAGATGTAGAGTGTAGATATTCCTTCAATAAACCAATTTTTTATTTTATTCTTATTACTGACCCTATGGAATGATGCCTTAAAAAACGGAATGATTTTTAAACAGTTCTGTCAACTCAATTTCGTTTCACGCAAGTTCACAAGTATTATTCAAAATTCCATGAATACATTATGTCTAAAATGGACGTCATGATTCCATGTTACAAATTATGTATTTTATACCTACAATTTTATCAGATTTCTTGATAAAACCAACCACCTAAATAAACTTTTACGTCATTTGTTGGTGAGTTTCCTTGATAGACGCCTGCTTAGATGGACGTTGACGTGACAATACGACGAGTCCATTGCCTGTGGAAAGTGCTATACCAAAATTCATAATTTAGGAAGACAATCCGCAACGACTGGATAATGATAGATTTGCCTGGAAGAGATCGCTAAGGCCGCCTAATTTGTAGTTTCTATAAGATATTTGAATGTGCCTTCCTTATTTAAACAATAAAGCGTATTTGATTTGATTTGATAATTCATGTACAAATGCAAATGTGTAAAACTAGACCGAACTTTATCGAAAACTTTTTTTTTTAAGGAAAAATAAATATTAAATAACACTGATGGTTTAATTTTTGAAATTTATTGTTTAAATTTCAGTAAGTTTTATTGAAAAAAAAACGTAATTATTAAACACATCTATCTATTATTGACCATCAACGAATTACGTTTGAAGATTTAAATGTTTTTTTTTTATATATAACAAGGTTCGAAGTACTTACTGAAACAAAATTTTAGACTAGTTTTGTCCATTTCAATTTGTGAATATTATTCAGGGTCAGTCTGTAAAGAAAATTCGACTTTATGTTTAAGGCGATTCCGAGTCCGTTCCATACTAACTGCTCGTTCCTCCATGAAGTAAATTCGAAGACACTAAAGAATAATAAAAAAAAATCCAATTCATAATCAAACTTACATTCAATAGGTCCTACCTATATCCGAGCCCCTCAAAACTGTCTCGTAAATTTCCCACAAGCCGACTCCAAGCGATTGTTGTCAAAAATAAATCATACCGTTTACATGCGCAGACGTTGATACGAAGAAAAAAACTAGATCGGAACGAACATTTGCAAAGTTATGTGTTGCCGTCGTAAAAACCTGTAATCCGTTCGAGTAACGTTTAAATTCGATTTGCTGTACAGCTCAGAATAACGTTGCTCAATGGCGACCTTTTGAACCTTACAAGGCGCATCGATTCTGCGAGAATATTGCACACTTCCTCGTGACAGGATAACAAAAGAGTACCGTAACAATGGGACCAAGATCCAGCATCGGTTGCTGCTCCAGATTGTATGACAATCGAAAATTATTATTACTCCAATTTCTGGGCCTCATACCTAAATATACTGTGATTGTTAACTTAACAATGGTCGGAATTTTGTAAGCTAAGGGTCCCTACCTTTGACATTAAGACATCTGCCAACCACACCAAGTTTTTTATACGCAACGTTATAGAAATTATTGTTTAGAACGTTAGTAAGTTGCTTTTCGATTAGATACTTTTGTTCTCACCAGATCACGACAGTCAGTGTTTTAAAAACGGCTATGTAGACCACCGATTTGGCTCGCAAAGCACAGAAACAGTCGTATGAACGCGTCACACATTGCTCAACTTTGCTAATCGTAACGACTAAGAAAACAACTGAACTTCATAGTTCATAGACCTCATGGTCTTCATATTATGATATGAATGATTGGCCAAAATAACACGTTAGTACTATATTAATTCTGTGATAACATAACACAATTGAAATGACGACAACGGTCACTGCTTTCCACCTTTTTTTTAAATTGATTAAAGAATTAGATTAGATTTGTAATAAAATGTCATGCTAAATGATTTTAATTTACGTAGGGTTGCCTCCTGCTGCTAATTATTATAGCTATGGATAACGATAGTAGTGTTCGGGTAATGATAACTGTTCGAGCTGGGCCGTAAGGGCCTATTTTGTTTGCCTAACGTGGTCAGTGGTCCAATTACTTCTTATATAAATGGAATGTAAATTAGAAATATATGTAAGGGGCCGTCCATAAATTACGTCATCGATTTTTTCAGATTTTAGACCCCCCCCCCCCTATAATCATCCTATCGTCATTTCTTAATGACCCCCCCCCCCTTCTCCCAAAATTGACGTCATTACTAGTTTGACATGTATTTAAGTATAAGTATAGTATTAATATGTACTTTTATTAATTATGTAATGTTGTAGTTATTATTTAAGTATTGTGTTTATTATCAATACATAGTATAAAACAAAGTCGCTTTCGCTGTCTGTCCCTATGTATGCTTAGATCTTTAAAACTACGCAACGGATTTTGATGCGGTTTTTTTAAATAGATAGACTGATTCTTAAAGAAGGTTTATATGTATAATACATGTAAGTACCACGGGCGAAGCCGGGGCGGGCAGCTAGTATTTTACTAGGTGTGCTGGAAGAAATTTCTTTTTAGAAATAATCTTTTTGTATGTGAAAAATAAACTATAAATAAATAAATAAGAATGACGTCAAAACACCCCCCCCCCCATCTATCATTTACCGTCATCCGCAGACCAACCCCCCCCCCCTAATTTAGAATGACGTAATATATGAACGGCCCCTAAGTTTTTTAGAATAGATATGAATTATATGTGAACGAATATTATTTTTAAATCAATAGAATTTTTACCCATAAAGCTGGCGTGGCAATCGCAGAAACTATTTCGGTGACATCTAATATACATTTTCGGATTTCTCCTATGATACCCATATTGTAGGCCCAGAACAACTGTTTCTTTTTTTCTCAATTTGGCAAAATTTTATTCTTGCAGCCGCTGTGGTTTACTTACATAACATATCCTATAACACTTGGACAGTCACGGCGAAACTAAAGTTACTTCATTAACGAAAATACATCAAACCGTTTAGATGATACGAGCAAATAAAGAATCTCACACATACATAGAGACGTGCGATAAGTATTACCTTCTCTTCAGTCGAACTTAAGAGGGTTTATTCCGACCAGTGCCGTCATTAGATAAGTTAAGAATTCTTTCGAAATACAGAATAAATCAAAAAAATCGCTCTGACCTGCACCCGAAAAGCTTAAAAGCTAATTATAAATAATACCTAAATAGCTTTTTTCTCTTCAATTTAATAGCTATGCTCTTGTCCGTGGATTAGTGATAGCTATTTAGGAGCTTTGATGGAGGTTAATTTCCAGAATTATTCACGATTGTAAAAAGTTGCCGTTTTTATCAATAATCGGAAATTCTCGAAAATAAGCACAAGTAAAACTAGCACTACTCTACCGACAAAGGCATAGCCTTATAAAGCAATATTTTAATTTATCCAATAACGGCACTGGTCGGAATAAACTCTCTTAAGTGCATCCTTTTTACCTATTTTTTACTCGACTGAAGAGAAGGTTATAGGTACTTATCGCACGTCTCTATGTATGTGTGGGATTCTTTATTTCCTCGTAGTTACTGGACGTAATAAGCTCTCGTAAAATACGCTGTTCACACTTCCAATTCTCTGGTAGAAAATGTAGGGTATCTAACTGGCCTTCTATTTAATTAATATCAAAAAGTAATTTACTAAAATAATAACTAGAAATCGCTATCACTTCCGCTACCTCTCATTACTGTGTACCGCAAGTTCAAGTTAGCCATGTGTTCAAGATTATAGATAAAAATTGTTTGTAACATATTGTTACGACGTTAACTAGCTAGTCAAAGTTTGTTGACCTCACATCAGGCCTGATGAACAACCACTTACGTTTACACTTAAAAAAAATTAACATAACTATGATTCGCAGGCGCAGTCGCATTCGCTATTCGTTTCGATTAGCAAAGTTTCCTTGAATGGGTGACCACTTTGTGATGCGTTGCCGTGCTTCGGAGGACACGTTAAAAAGTCGGTCACGGTTGCTTTCAATTGAAGGCAGTCGTTAAGCCAAGTTGGTGGTCTATAGAGGCGGTTTGCATAACACTGGACCAGCGTGGATGGCGCATACCCTCTCCCAGGTTGAGCCCCAACAGTGGGGATTTGTAAGGCTGGTGATAATGGTGATGATACTATTGATTTAGAAGAAAAAAGACAGGATTACTAGCAATAATTTACAGACAGTTTACGAGTTTACATTATAAGATATTAAGATTATAGGAAGTTACACCCCTAAATATGCATATCTTGACTGTATTATAAACCCATAAGCAGAACTCGCAGCGGAATTCACGGTGAGATCACAAACGATTACAAATTTACGGGCACAGCTTAAGGAGCGATTAGACTTCACTTAGTTTAGGACCAGTTCCGTTTTATCAAAGCCAATTTGCCCAAAGCATTCACTTTGTATTAATTACGTAATAAAATATAGAACTTAGCGTAAGTGATCATATTTCTCGAAAACACCACTGCATTCAATTTTCTCCACAGTAAAAAAAATGCAAAGTTACGTCTGATAGTACAAATGAACGGAAGGCTTTACGTAATTACTTTATGTAGAAATATGATCTTTGTAATGATTACGTTTTACATTTTCAAAATATACATTACTTTCAGAGAAAATACCCATGTTTTTGCGCGCGCGAGAAGCGGAATGAGCGGTACCTATGTAGAATTAGACATACATGTACGGGCTGGAGCAGGATGAAGCTCTGACGACCTTATCGTCTCTTAAATTCCATAACCACTGCAAATCTCACCGCAGCCGAGCGGGCCGCACAAACAAGTTTACAGAATCAGGGCAAAATATCTGTATTTTTAAACTGAAGAACCATTTCTAAAGTAAACAGAAACACCTTTTTAAACTGTCTTCAAAAGTCACAACTCACGAACACGGCTAAACGCATTGCCCATCGTATAATTACATTAAAAAAGCACTATAAGTACAGCTAATTGTGTGGCCAATACCGGTAATTAGAGGCATTTAGATACTCGCCGGCTCGCGGAGGTAACAGCTGCGTGGGCGCATAGGTAAACAGCATTTAGGGTGCCACTATACACGGTGTTTACTTGTTAAGTTACAAAGGTATCACTTATTGTATCTCTACTAACTTACTTTTTAGCTTCACTGGGCCTTTTTCCCGTAGTAAATTTGTAAATTTCTCTCCTATATTAAATTAACTTCGGATGTTAATTTTCTGAATTGGTTTCGGTAGGTCAATGAATTGAACCAATCCGTCTTTTCCCATTTGTATCGTAAAAGGCGACAATGGAATTTTCCATCATAAACATCTATTGATTCATACATTTTAACGGTCATAGGCTCACCCCCTGTCACGTGTGCATTTCTGTATATTTCGACAAGTGGACCATGGATAGTTATTTCAAACATTAAACTTTTAATCATTGGGCTATTCAAAGGCTTTGGGATAAAGGTCGTGACGTCTGTAAGTATTTTTGTAAGTCAGATTTACTTAAAGTTTTGTAGAGTTGCTGAGCCTAAAACTACTATTTTATTGTAGATATCGTTATCGTATCTATATCTATGTATTTTCAGATCAATTCCGCAATTGACTTTCTAGACTTGGATATTAGATGCTACCAACGTAGTCACCATAATAAGGCGGTTTTTGAGAGTATCATTAATGTGCAGAATGAGAAGTGAGGATCGTTAGGTATAGCGGCCTTTAACGAAACCCAGAGAAAGAGATGGTTTGGGTGAATTCTTTTTATACATCGGAAGCCATAAATTTCATCATCAGTGAAGATGATGATAGCATCGTAATACATGAGGCGTATTATAACTTTTCTTTTTGAGGAATTCCTTCTACCTCCTTCTACCAATGTAGAGAGGAGGCCTGGCTCTTTCAAATTCAGGGTTTACAAGTGATTGTGGAATCAAATGGTAGAAATACTATCGATGTCCAGTTGGTGGATCCCTCAAGCATAAATGCTTTTTTTTAGCACTTGACTTTAATCACAGATGTTAGGTGAAGATGAGGCCGAAGGTGGAAGCGTACTGACCCGGAAATTTAATCTTATTTCGAGGACTGGATATCTTATCTCTGACAAAGGAAACACAACAATGCTATTAATTTGGCGGCAGACTTAGATAAGATGGCGGTACTGAATATGTACCCCGCTGGGGATCTAACCCGCGACCTTAGTCGTAAACCCTATGTTGTTTACATTGAGCCACGGTTAAATGCTACATCCACCTGTACAATTTTTTCATTCGTTTCGGCGCATGCACAGAAGCAGATGCTTCGAAAGATAATTGAGATAATCGTGTTTCCAGCAATTGGCGCAATGTGGCCTGTAAAATTAATTTGCAGATCGTATTATTTCGATTTTCTTTCGTTTTAGTTAGAGATAATGACATAATAATCTACTATGATCTGACGCTGTTTAAAGTATCTTCGCTGCTTTGACTATAAGCTTGAGATAGATATATATGGAGTAGAGATCTACGGATTAATAAAGCTGTAACTTGGCATGAGTATATACAAAATAAATATCCTTGGACGTACACACAATGCCATCTAGTTTCACATTAAGCAACTATATGCTTGTGTTGTGGATACTTGTGGTTTAATACTTCTTTTTTGTAAATAAATACTTATTATAAATGAAAACTACACATGTACGTATTCATTATACAAACATTCTAAGTCCACATATTGTGAGGATAAGTACGGAACCCTATATTGCACTAGTGCAATATAGTGTCTAGACCCGACACGCACTTTGCCGATTTTTGAAAAATCACTTTTTCGCCTTCCCGACGAGTCAACCATTGGTTAGTATATTCAGTTACGTTTCGTTTCACGTTTAAGACTTACCGCTTATTGACATTAGTCAAATTCATGTATGAAATATTTTGCGTGTAACGGATAACATTTTTTTTTTTTTGATAAAATTGGCAACACAGCCTTCGAATACGAAAAAACGGAGCCAATAAAAAACAAAGACGTGGAATCACTCTCGAGATTCGAACTAAAATTTCTAAGGAAATGACAGCCCTATTGAAGGTGGGGGTGTCAATTACAAATACGTTCCAGTCGGACCTGTCGTAGGATTCACGCATCACTAGACTTCAGTTAACGATCGCTTAACCTGCAAGGTATTTCTAACATTTTCAGGTCAACCACCTTTGAACTTTTACTCATAGGGAATTGTAGAGTAGAATACAAAATTCAGTATAGGTATATTATAGATAGGATAGTAAATAATAAATTCTACATTTAAAATAATTTTAAAATTTGGTTTGGTTGGTGGTAGGGCATTTTAAATGTCCGCCTGGCTAGCTACCACCGTCTTATCTAAATCTGCCGCCAAGCAGCAATGTTAATAGCTTGTTCTGTTCCGGTTGTCCAAGATAAGATAGCCAGTCCCCCAAATATGTTGAGGATTCCGGGTCAGTACGCTTCCACCTTCGACCTCCTCTTCACTTAACATCAGGTGTGATTGAGGTCAAGTACGAAACCATCGTGCATAAAAAAAACGGATTTGGATAGGCTGGTAGACAGATAGGATCTGAATATAGGCAAAATTTTATGCTGAACTCGCCAAATAAGCATTTCCCTGATGTCGAGCAGCAGAAATACCAGTACTGGTTAGAACTCGAAGAAACTGCTTTTCGAAAGGTTCTAGATCAGACATTAGAAGGTGCATGGGTTATGATCCAATTCGAAACAACATTATTATCATGGAAAAACAACTTAAATTTACTATTCGTCCAGTAAGGACAAACCTAAACAATAATTTTAAAGGTCGTGATTTTTTGTACATGAATGGAGCACCTGTCAGTGATACAATAAAAAAAATCTAACAAATAACAAAGCTTGCTTTAAATATAATATAGATATTTAGTAATCAAACATAGACTATATCATTAAAATGTGGTACTTACAGAAACAAAAGACCGCATGCATATTATATGGTCCTTTCGAAAAACTTCACACCTGGTCATGTAACGTGTGCATTTTTACATAAATAGTTTCTTGGACGGGTGTTTCTTTGCCAGTATGATTCGGATATGATTTAAATTTGTTAAATTAGTAATAATAATTTGAAAACAATTAAATTCACTCGCACAATCACACGTAAGTATTGAAAATTTACCAAATACCTCTATATGATACCTTCTCGGGTCTAGCTTTTTATGGTTTATCACTTGCAGTTGTTTTTGAGTTGATTTTAGATATAGTTTTTTCTTTTTGTTTACTTTTAGTTAATGTTTAAATTTATTCATAGAGTAATAATAATTAATTCCTTGGTGGCAGCAACTACTCTACTTGGGGGGGACTGAAAATCAGCAAATCTGCTGAGTCCCTACCTTTTCATCACAGTTTGATTAGCTTAACACAGTTTGATTACATGTTAAATTAACTTTGTGGTGAATAAATACCTATTATTTATTTATTATTTATTTAAAGTTACCACTGTGAATTTCATTGTGTCGGCGAATATAGGTATATATACTATTTTCAAAAAAATCGATCAATAACTTCTTTACATTTATGGAAAACTTCACCGAAGGCAAATGTCACGACTCGATAAACATTTTTAGAAAATATAAAGTGGCAAACGCAATAAAGTTTCTACAACGCAATAAAGTTCACAGTGGTCACTTTAATTTAATATTGTAAGTTTTATAACTAAATACCTATACTATACCTACCTAAAGCAAGCTACTAAATTGTTAGAAAACATTTTTATTTGATTACTATAATGTGCTCTCCATACGTCTACAAAAAATCAGGAACTTTAAAATTATAGGAGATTACACCCCAATAATTGCGTATTTTTACTGGATTTGTTTACATCACAGACACAAAATTTTCGTAGTGCGATGTTTTGTCATTAATAGCTATTTGTCAAAAGGTCATTTCCATTGCAACAGCTTATTTCATTAGGACTTGGGCGCCAAATGTTGTTCGGTTGGGAGGCAGGTGGCAAAGAGCATGAATTATTCAGCTTATAATTCGGTGCGTGTTGGCACCCCCACACTATTCCCTGCGAGTTCAATGGAATATGGAATCGAAGTTAGAAAATATAATTATTTTCTACTGGCGACATTATTCGGGGTTCTGAGCTTCAGATTTCTAGAACAGACAAACAAGAATGGTGTAGTGGGTGTATGTATGACGACCGATTGGTGTAGTGGATGGTGACCCTGTCAGCGAAACCAACGGTTGCGGGTTCGAATCCCGCGACGGGTAAATATTTGTGTGATGAATATGAACATTTATTTCTGAGTCATGGATGTTTATACAAATATTTATGTATGTTTATCCGTTATCTAGTATCCATAGTACAAGCAAAAATATTAAAAAAAAAGAACTTTGGTCGACAAAGGGAACTACGCCGATCTATTGTGTACCAACAGTTCCCTGGGCAGGTTAGCTGCTTCGAGAAATTGCAGTACTTTCCTCGTAGTGATCGTTTTTAGGGCTCCGTAGTCAACACGGAACCCTTATAGTTTCAAGTCCGTCTGTCCGCGGCCTAGCTCAAAGGCTAATACTGTATTTTAAAGCTGTATTAATGAATCTAAAAGGAAAACTATCACATTAAATAGGTTTTACATTGTCCAACAAAAAACCTTGTAAGTCCCGCATATTCTGACGGGCAACTACGAAACCCTACACTGCACATGGCCCGACACGCACTTGGCCGGTTTTTTATCTGATCCTGGTGCAATAAGTGGCCGCCCATGTAGCTACGTTTAAGCATCAGTAGGCCATATTCAAACAGCATAATATGTGCAGATGTTTCTCCTGCAGAAAGGTATCCTGAAATGCCGGTGGATAGGTGCAGGTATATGATAAAAAATCTAAAGATAAGACTTTGCGAGAAATATCATCATCATCGTCGTCAACAACAGCTTTTCACGTCCCCACTGTTAGACATAGCCTTCTCTCATTGGGAGAGTATGGGCACAGATTACTAATAAGTTACTAAAGTAAGTATGGGTTACTTTAGTAACTTATTGGTAATCTGTGGTATGGGCCATAATCCGCGACGTAGTCCAGTTCATTTTGCGACTGTTGAAATTTCTTATTTATTTATTTATCTTTATTTCTTAGTAAACTAATGTAATGCTAATAATCTTTACACCTATTGTATTTCCAGATTATGAACAACTAATTCTAAATAAGAATAATTTTATTATGATAATATTGTTTTGTCATGATGTTGTCGAAAATATTGACTTCCTCCAAGAAAAAGGCTTCCTCCAAGAAGTGTAAATCTTTTCGTAAAAAAAAATAAACAAGATTGGCCAATGACGACCGATTGGTGTAGTGGATAGTGACCCTGTCAGCGAAACCAACGGTTGCGGGTTCGAATACCGCGACGGGTAAATGTTTGTGTGATGAATATGAACATTTATTCCTGAGTCATGGATGTTTATATAAATTTTATCCGTTATCTAGTATCCATAGTACAAGCTTTGCTTAGTTTAGGACTAGATGATTGGTGTAAGTGTCCTAAATATTTATTATTATTTATTTATTTATTTATTTACAGATATACTTCCTTCTTTTCCAGAAAGCTCCAGATCCCAAATGTCGGTTGCCCGTATTTCTCCGTACCCCCCAGGGATTTCTGTCGTTTCACGAAATGAAACGCTGATATAGGATGGTTAGACTCAGCTTATGTTACGGTTAATGTATTCAATCTAAACAAAGCATCTTGGACTTCCATTTTTGGAAATCAGTTAAAAATACCATGCGAGTAAATTAGCTTTATTTATTAATTAAAGTGGTATACCCAGTGGGGTAGGCAGAAATATAATATTTGCTATTAATTGAGAAAAAATACAATTACAAAACAATAACTTACTCTTAAAACAATCTTCGCAACTGTTTAGAATATTTTTATGTTGACATAGTATGAATCAGCTGTCTTGACAATGCCTTTCGAGGAAAGCCCTCAATTTTCTAGGATAGACACTGCCTTTCTGCTTTTGTGGAGGGCACGCCACTGAAGTTACCCATACAACAGTTCATAGGCACATTTTTTGAGTATTATATTATCTCCATTGTTTGTCTTGTAATTCTTTCTCGGATTTTCCCGGATATGTTGTTTTATCCTCACATGGGGAGTGTTCTGAAGAACTGTTCGAGCTAATACCCGCTGCTCAATTTAACCGATACACTTCTCGGAGAAAATTAAATTTACATCCACATCACCTGGATGAGTGGAAGTCTACCACTGTACGTTTCTCAAGAAACTTCTTACCACGTACGACCACCTTGTGGAACGGACTTCCGGCAGCGGTATTCCCGAACGAGTACGACATTGGAACCTTCAAGAAACGAGCCTACACCTTCCTCAAAGGCCGGCAACGCATCTGTGACCCTTTTGGTGTTGCGGGTGTCCATGGGCGGCGGTGATTGCTTTCCATCAGGTGACCCGCATGCTCGTTTGCCGCCCTCTCATATAAAAAAAAAAAAAACTTATTTCTAATCAAAAAGGTACGTTCGTTTAATTCCTCAATTACAAAATATACTTACCCATTAATTATCAAATCAAAAAAAATCAATACTTGGTAACGGAAATACACACGTGAATATTTAAATATATGCACATGTTTTCAGTACAGACAATAATTATTAGAAATCACTATAGTTTTGATGATAAATGAATAATAGAAAAAAAGAATGAATAAATTTCTCTATCCCAAACTAGGTAAATAGCTAGGTTTATTTTCTTCGTTAATCATATGTACCAATTCCTGCGATTTTCGAAGCTATATCCAAATTTGTTTTACGCGAGCTCTGGTATGGTTATGCTACTGCGATAGGCGCGCAAAGGTCTCGGAATTTTTCTGCATTCTCGAAGGTTTATTACTCTGAATAATGCCTACAGAAGTTGTTATATTGGGTCTTTACCTATGAAATTGTAGTTTTTTTTTCTTTGTTAATCACATGTACCAATTCCTGCGTTTTTCGAAGCTATATCCAAATTTGTTTTTATTTGGATATATGGAATATTATTTCAAAGTTTCACATGAAATATTTTTTAATTTCTGGGCTAGATCACATAATCTTATCTATCTTAGATTCGCTGAAACTTTTATAAAGCGGTTACTTTTAAAAAATAACGCTGCCTATACTTAACGTAATGATATCCGATAATACACACAAAGTTTAGCTAAATTTGGATTTGCCGTTCCCAAAAAAAAATCAAAAATGTTTGTATGGAGAAAACAGTCCTAATGAAATTCTTCATACAAAACGCTAATTTCATAGATAAGGACATAATACTAGGGATACCTACTAGATAACAATACACATAGGTACATAAATATTTATATATTTTTATTATTAAAATCCATGCCTATCGGGATTCAGACCAGTTTTCAACCAACTACTCGGTTGCATTGATGCTTTAGACGTGAAGAAACAAACAAACGCACTTTCTCATTTATAACATATAATCAAATCATCCTGTTTCTACATTATAATTTCGTAATACAGGATCTTTTTACTTCAAGCACTTACAATACTCGTAAGTAAACTGTTAAGCTAAGTTGTTTACTGGGGCATAACTTTTGGCAAACCAGTTCTGTTCAGATAAAAGGAATCATCCGTTTGTCAAAAGTCGGTTAAAGATACAAATTTAGTATGAATAGGTAGATCTGGGTAGATCTTTATCCTGCAGCATCATTGTATTGTGCATATGTCATCCCTAATGACTGTTTAACACAGTTCATATTGCATTGACGACAACGGAACATTCAGCTTTTCGAAATCAAAATTCGAATTCCGTCAAAACTTGTTCCATATAATTCAGGACAATGTCGTCTTTGACGCGAGCACTAACCATTCAGACCAAAAACTATATTCCTTACAAATCTAAACCTTATTCTGTCCTCGGTTCAGACATAAAAGCCATCGGTCTGTATAGCAATCTATGTCTTGAACTTTTTGTTCGTGACCCCAGTTTCGCGAGACGTGCATTTGATATTAAAAAATGCTCCGGAATCTTAAATTCAATAGTAATTTGGAGCTGAATAGCTGGGGAGAGGATAATGGACCAAGTCGTACGCCCTGTTCTTGCGGTGTTGTTACTCGCGAAATTCCCTTGGGGTGCGATTTTTAAAGTTTCACCAAATCACCTAACTTATGCCAAAATGTACGCTTATCAAAGCAAGTGTATTTGGCCATATGTAAATAATAAATTAATTTATTATTTTCTATGATTAAATACAGTTACTGTGATTGCCTAGATTTTATAAAGGCATAGACAGTTAATATACCTAGGATTTTATTAATGTACATTAAGTTTGTATATACATTGAGTTTGTATATATATGAGATTGTGGTCAAACGCGAATCCAGTCAATCATAAAAAAAAAAAAAAAAAAAAAACATTATATACGAGTAACACCAAATCACGATTGGTATCAAGTCGCATGTGCGACTTTGTTTCTATTGGCTCAGTTTCTCCGCATTATTTAAAACTATACCACTGCTGTTTATCCGTTGCACGCAAAATATTTTGTATAAAATCTACTTCTCTACTAAAATGACGTTAGTAGAAACTAACGTCAAAAAGCGAAATATTTAAAGATAAAACGGAACGTAACTCGATCTAATCTATGGTGTATCGACGTCACATTTACGATTATTCAGATTGGAGTACCAAAATTATAATAAATAAAATTTTATCGATTAGAATAGATAGTCGCGTTGTGGAACAGTGAATCAATGAATTTATACTTTTCCTACATACAAAATTTTCCGTTAAATAAATTCAACCATCAAAACAGAAATTATTTACAATTTTTGATTATTTGGATGATAAGCAAGCATGGACTTAGGCCACTCGATGATATTCAGTAGAATTATAGATACACATAGCATATATTTTTCATATTTATCGAATTACAAATTGTGAACAACTGCTCGTTCTTCTCTGGGGAGCTGTGTAAATGAGCTGTAATTTTAATATCAAGTGTAATGTTTTCAAGTGAAATTTATCCTATGAGATAAAATCTTTCTTTTGTTTTTAGTTTATGAATAGGGCACTGAATACGGTAATGCGATCTTCATAACTTTTCAAAAATACCAACTTTTGAAATTGCGAACGCGAATCTGTAAATTTCGCATGCGCATTCAAAGGCGAGCGGCTCAAAAATCGTACCCCTTGGTCGTTTCATGTGTTCTTGCGTCTACGGAAGGTAACCTTTAAGCGGCTGTTTGATTTTTGCGTTATTTCTTTGAATAAACTTTGGCAATTTAAGAGCGAGTGCAGCGCTGTGTGGTGCTGAAGTTATGGTCTGGTTTCGGGGCACAGCATGTGTCTGACTGAGCATAGAATGAATTGAGAGCCAAGTTTCTAATTACACAGTCAATTTGGTACAGCGAGAAATATGAGTTATTGCCCTACCCGTAACCGGAATGAAATCGGCCATATTTAAGTCTACAACAAAAGCGTTTTATTGCTACCGAATGGGTACAATATTTTGCATAAGAATTGATGCATTTTTGACTATATTTGTAAGTGATTAGGCAATGATTAGTCAATAAAAGAGTATAGTCGTTTCCTTTCAAATTAATTCCGCTTTTGTTATATAATTTGGTTAATGAACGGTAACATATAAGAATTATTGTGAAATAAAAAAAAATATCCTTATATTTCTTCATATTTAAGAGCTTCTGTCGGTGGAGTTGGTTCCTCAACAATAGGGAGAGGTTGGTCGGCCCACCATTTTCGTTCAGGGGCTTATCCATGCACTTTCTAATGTCTGATATAGAACCTTTCCAAAAGTAATTTCTTCGACTTCTAACCAGTGCTGGTATTTCTGCTGCTCAACATCAGGGAAATGCCTATTTGGCGAGTTCAGCATACAATTTTGCCTATATTCAGATCCTATCTGTCTACCAGCCTATCCAAATCCGTTTTTTTTATGCACGACCTCAATCACACCTGATGTTAAGTGAAGATGAGGTCGAAGGTGGAAGCGTACTGACCCGGAAACCCCAACACATTTGGGGGACTGGCTATCTTATCTCTGACAACCGGAACGCAACAATGCTATTAAAATTGCTGCTTGGCGGCAGATTTAGATAAGATGGTGGTAGCTAGCCAGGCGGACATTTTAAAATGCCCTACCACCAACCAAACCGAGTACTTAAACATGTACCGCTGGGGATCGAACCCGCGACCTCCTAATCGTAAACACAATGTTGTTTACATTGAGCCACGGAGGCGGTTAAAGCCGTCCGTCTAGTCGTTTAGACGCGAAGAGGTAACAAACATACACACACACGCTTTCGCATTTTTAATATTACTTGGATGGTTGGATTGCCGTCAACTATGCGAAACATCCATGACTTGGATACAAATATTCGTATTCATCAAACACTTACTCCTAGCGGGATTCGAAATAGTCGGTATCGCAGGCAGCGTCACTACCCACTGTACCAATGGGCTATCAAATAAAAGATATAAATTCTTATATCTTCATCAAAGTATTCACTTTGTAACCGTAAACTTGAGTGATTAAAAAACGTATGAACCACTACCCCAGATTCTCGATTCTCTATGGTATATCCACATGAAACTGAGCGGGGTACCGTAAGTAAGGTAATAAAATACTAACGGTTTGACATTATATAGTTCAAAACATTCAACGTGATGAGCTCAAAGAATTCGTTTAAGTTCGAGCACGATTAAATTATAATTTGCCAGTTAATGGCCTTTGGCGGCAGGTCGGTACTCGATAGTGGTACAGATATTTAACCAGACATTTTAATCATGTTATATTAGGTCCTTACCTATGAAATTGGCGTTTTGTATGAAGAATTTCATTAAGAATGTTTTCTCCATGTAAACATTTTTGATTTTTTTTTTGGGAACGGCAAATCCAAATTTAGCTAAACTTTGTGTGTATTATCGGATAACATTAAGTTAAGTATAGGCAGCGTTTAATTTTTAAAAATAACCGCTTTATAAAAGTTTCAGCGAATCTAAGAAATGATTATGGGAAGCACATGAAAAGAGCTCTGTTAAATTTTTTTTATTATGTGATTTAGCCCAGGAATTAAAAAATATTTCATGTGAAACCTGTAAATAATTTTCCATTTTCCAAATAAAAAACAAATTTGGATAATAGCTCTCGTGCTATAGGGTAACTCGGGAAATTGCGATTTTATAACAATCGTTAATGATTTATTTCAATCGCATATTACGGCCGAAGGTGGGGGGGGTATGCTCACCCATAGGGCTCAACAGGCTAGATTATCCAATCTCAATATCAATAATAAATACCTACTTGGTTAGTAAAATAACACAGTACCTACCTACCTATAGATTCCTAATATTGAACCGGTAGGGTCATGTCATGCATGACCCCTCTCTTTGTGCATACTCTTGTTAAAGTTGTTTGGTGTTAGTGGTAAGGCCCAGTCTGGCTTTAAGTCCACAATAACCAGTCAATGACAAAAAAATATAATCATAAAATCTATTAAAAATCGAATATCGTCGATAAACGATGACCGATTTGATAAACAGTAGCTTATTCATAGTGTAGTTTATATGAAATGAAATGAAATGAAAATCATTTATTCATGTAGGCAATGCAATATGCACTTATGAACGTCATTTGTATGCGTAAGCGGATATTTCACAAGACTCAAAACACACTCTCTCTCGCGGGCTGTCAATTATGTCGACAGCGAATCGAAATGATCGATAAACTTGCCGGTCTATAAGAAATCTTAATTCGAGAATCGAATGATTAACAATTATCGGAGGAACGGAAATAATGAATGATCAGAAATCGGGTGGCAACATGACAGCAATCAGGTAGAATACAAAGAAAACTTTTAGGCTTTTTGGCGGCATCTCGGTGAGTGAAGTTGCATTTTTCTTTATAATTCTTATAATTTGTGCATTCTGACTTTTGAAGCTTAATAGTAGCAGAATATTGTGCAGCAAAAGTTAGTGATGGGGTACAAGTGAAGGCAAGTGTAAATTAAAAGCGTAACGAAGCTTTCGGGTTCCCACAAGAAGCCGCCAAAATCTTGTGTAAAGCATTCTGCCACTTTACTGTAGAATGACTTGTCCGTGACTAGACTCTGTATACGCCAAGTATACGATGAATTACTTGTTTTGACTGAGACTGACTTATAAACTGAAGAAATAAGTGAAATAAGACAGGGCTGTATGGGCTTAGGAGGATAGGAGAGAATAAAACGAAAAAAAAAAACAACTTTTATTTAATGTTTTTTTCCGCTGCTTTTACACTTAATAATCTATACTTTATTAAATAATAAAAGTTTTTTCATATTTATCTTATTTCTGTAACTGTCTGGGGCACGATCTGTCATTGTCTTTTACACCCTGTAGATTTATACATATTTGTTTAAATTTCATGGTCATCCTTTAATTTGAAAGACTAGAGGACGTCATGTGTCTTAATTTATTTTCTTTATTTACTTATACAGAATCAACCAATAGCATTGTTACTAATTTTTATACAGAGAACTATGACCTCACTTATATATATTTCTATTTTTAATCATGGAAACACTCCAAAGATATCGTCCATACCAGTTTCTAAACTGCCAATTATGAATTTTGGAAACTGCCTACCTGCCCTATGCACATCTATATTTAAACAGCACATCTGTGTGGAATAAACATTCCAGTGCTGTTTAAATAAATAAATACCCTTGGATTTACACTGTTCTCATTACGTTGTTGACAATGATTATCGAAAATTTAATGAGTATTCACATAGGAAGTCATCAAACTATTTAATTAGCGACGCTAATCCCGTTTTTCCTGCACTAGTGGGAAATTTACAGAATTATTTCTTACTGCATCCCTAAGTAACAAAAAATATGACTTAAATCGCGGTGTTTCCAGCTCGTTGGGTTTGTGCTAAGACCGCAAATTCCCTTACTGGATAAGGTACTTGGCAGTGAGTAGAAGGTCCACAATTCAGTATACACAATACATTATAATAACATCCATGGGATTGGTATTGAACAAGCATAACGATACGTGAACGGATGAATATCACGACTTTGTTCTTGGAATATCAAGTGTTGTAATATTATAAATCGTTATTCTGCTTGATACAATAGGAGGATAACTAGGTAGGTTGGGTTAGGTAGGTATCATTAAAAATCTTTCTCGAAGACTATAAAGATTTTTCCTTTTCAATTTTTTTACTTACACAAAGATACGTATATGTATTATTTTTGTAATTTATATATGTATGGTGCTGTATTTTTCAAATGATTATAACTTACTTTCTCAATTTCTTGTTTACAGATAAAAATGCTGAAGTGGGCAGTATATGGAAAGAAGAATCAAGAAGTTAAATCACCTGAAATAGACCAAGGCCCGTTTGAAGACCGTAGAAATGGGCCATACAGTAGTAAAATTCGGAGATCTCTTGATGCTCAGACTGTAAAGAAAAGCAAGAAACCTAGTAGATATCAAAGAAGGTCTTTAGGATCAACAGCTAGGAAAAATAGCGTTAAAATTATTGATAAGGAAAACATAAATTATATCGGAAACACCCCAAACTTTTACAAAGAAGGTTTCGTGAAGAAGTCCGAATCGCTTGCGCTTAAAGACGTTAGTAATATAACACCTACTTCTGGGACACCAGTGAAAAACTTTGAGAGACGAAGGTATTACATGAATGGATCTAAAGATGATATTCCTCCAGACCTACCACCAACGCCACCTACGTACAGCAGAAGAGTAAGAGAAGCAAAGAAAAGGAAATTAGAAATGACAAGTACAAATAACGAATTTTTTAAAAGAGATAGCTGCGCTTACAAATCGGAAAGAAGGATCAAGCCTATTGATAGAAGCCAGTTCAGTTCACCAAAATTAAGTCATAGTACATCTGAGCCATCTCTGAATGAACTCTCTGATAGATTAAGTGCTTCAACAAGTAGTAATAGACATTCTTTTGCTCTTGGGAAACCATACAATAACAATCCAATAAGCACAACAAAAACTACAAGCGAAGGGCTTGTTGAAATTGAATATGATGAAGATTTAGTAATTAATTGCGTAGAAAAATCTGCAGCTACCAATAATACCCGTGTAGATAAAACGACTTTACCTATATTTGGAAATCATATATTTATGGGGAATCCTTTATATTTCAACAAACACGAAGACCCTACGAGTATTAGGCCATTAAAACGTACTAGAAAAAAATCTAATGAATTTGAAAGCTCATTTAAATCTCCATCTGTGGATAAAAAAGATGTTCATACATTAATAAGAGATGGTTGTTCACCGGTCTCTATCACACCACTATCTACAAAATTTGCTGCTCTAAGGTTCAGCATCATGAGCACACACAGCAAGTCACAAAGAACTGCTTTCACAACCGAGGTTACCGAATATTTTCCCAAAGTTGAAATTCCTTTTAATATTCCTTTGAGAGACGAAGAAAGTTCTACGGAAATGGAAAATAAATTTATTCTAGGAAAAGATTCTTTAACAAACTTGACAGAATCAACGGTTTCAACAACTCAAATGGGAGACATAACTCTGGAAAAAATGATAGAAGACATTATTAAGAGCACTAAAATTGTAAAATCCAAAAGAAGAGTCTTATGTAAAGGTTCGGATAACAATATTGATTGCGATATCGAAATACCTACCCTTGAAGCTGTTAAAGATCTATTCGTTAACCCGCAAGCAGATAATAAAGCTAACATGATCAAAGAAGCGCGATATGTAAATTTATCTAGAGAAAATTCTATATCACCAAAAAGTTCGCCAACAAAAAAAATTATGCCTAGGCATAAGGTTAGCGATAAATTATTAAAGAATTTACCAATAGGATGTTTCATTTTGGACGACGGAGATGGTTACAATGAGAGGGAAGTAAAAACACCAGATAGTTTTGTTGAATTGCAAACTAAAATTGGATCTAGGGAACAAAGGAATAAATCACTTCATAGGTCGCAATCAATGAAGACATCTTCAATTAATAAAGGTCACTTAGATAACGTATCATCAGAGTCCACTCCCGATTTATATTCTGCTGCAAGAGAAGAAAATCTTAGACTTAGAAGACAAAAATGTATTCGAAGAAAGAAATCAACAGTGAGTAACGAAAGCTTATGGAAACCGAAGCCTGCAAAATCGGAAACATCTTCTATACTTACATTACAAATGCGTGTACCTAGTCCAGCAACAGATTTACAGAATGTTTCGTTTTGTGAACCCCTAAGTACATCTTTCGAATATATCGCACCATCTTGTTATATAAATATGAACAATTTTCACAATAATGTTTCAATTCGATCAAATGTATCACACAGTAGTCTAATGCCACAAGACTCTCTTATTGAAAATAAAAGATCACGAGAACTATTCGGTCTTACGCTGGAAAATGGTATCCCAAGTCCAATCACACCTGTGCAAAATCTCAAGAGATCAAGTAACGTACTAAGTGAAGAGAGAGCACATAAAACTAGCAAACTAGACGATGACTTCATCCCAACTGACGCTTTTACTCCGGTAATTGAACATAAGTCTTCAAGACGATGCTTAACATATTCACCTGAGGAGTTCAGTATTAATAGCAGTGAAGAGAAAAGAAGAAGTGTTGCTAGCAACCGCTTAGAGCGCAGTTGCGATCGTTTTCAAGCTCCAAAAGGGACTATAGATTTGGAAATCGTAACAAGGAATGACGTCATAGACGTGCACGGTGAGTGGTGACTATCGATCTTTTAACCTTAATAACTTTTACTAATCATTGAACAGAAAACTAATTTTAACACTTTTATTTCAGTAATCCGATGCAGAGATTTACAGAGATCTACTGGAAAGACAGAAGATATCAATGCTTATGCAAAGGTAAATTTACATGAGATATTTTAGTAAATTAATTTTTTTCTTTTTTAATTACCAACGGGTTGGTACTTGACCTCAATCACACCTGATGTTAACTGAAGATGAGGTCGAAGATGGAAGCGTACTAACCCGGAAACCCCAACACATTTGGGGTTGGTTGGAAAATTTAGTTAGACCATTTTCTTTCACAATTTTCTATTTTTCCTCCAATTTAGGTTGTCATCAGTGGCGTAACAGAAAGTCAGTCATTGCCCACCCAGAGGTCAATATTCCAAAGAACATCGGTTCTCTATGGAAAAAGAGAGCCAGAATTCCAGAGACACCTGAAGTTGCCGCTTCCAACTGCGGTATACGACCATCAGATACTTCACATCTCGGTTTGGCACAGGGATAAGAAATATAGGTAAGTGGAATACTCGTACTACTACAAAGCATTTGACAAACTCCAATATGCGCTCTACAAAAAATGATTATTACAATGGTAACTGTCGAAGATCTGTTGAAAATTTGTGTTTACGATAAAAAGTTATAAATTATTTAACAGTAATGGTAACATTTATTTATCTACAATCAATGTTACAAAAACGAAATAGTAAATAGGTACTCATTTACAAATTAAAAAAAAAATACATGTTTTGAAATGCTATGAAATCGTCCTCATAATGGACGACTGAAAGGTATGCGCTTTTCATAGAATTAAACCGATTATTGTACACTGGAAAAATATGAATTTCAAACCAAAGGAATCTGTTTAGAAAATATTTTGTGAAGGAATATTGGAGACACATATGTACAACGTACGAATGACGTGTGGAGGCAATCGAATCAAGACTTGCATTCCTACTTTATAAGAGAAGATATTATATTAATTAATTTCATTGTAAAAATCTAAGGGTTCATACAACGAAAATTTAATCTATGAAAAGCTAAAGCCGAGAGATTATTGATATTTAATAATCTACGACCCATTTAAAACTTCAAAGAGTTTACTTGAGTAACAATCAAGTAAATCAAATAACAATAGTTACATATCATCGTTAGGGGACGACTGTAGGTATTTTTCACTTTTTCCTCTGGCATGTTCCACTCTCATACATAAGATATTATTGGGGGGTGGATGGAATGACGCGGGGCGCTAGGGTACATGCGCATAGCCATCGATTGTTGCCCGGCGCAGACCCGGGCAGTTGCGTTTAGGACTTGAAAGGGTGAACCTTACAATATTAAACGCGTTCACACCTTAAAAAATACGCATTGGAAATTAACAGTGGTGTGCTGGATATGCTGTGACAGTGCATAGGTTGTTATGTGAATGATAATAAGTTGTTTTTACAAACGTATCTGGAGCCACTGGTGTTTAGTTAGGAGCGTCGAATCGGTAAGGGTCGTGGAGCTTTTGTTTTAGTGAATTTCGATTTTTATAATAAAGTCTATTTCATTTTCTTTATTTCTAAAAGTATATCGGTTATGGAGACTAATACAACTGGCAACTACTCGAGTTAAGTACTTGTCATAGTAACCATCACACAAATATCCATAATAACCAATAATCGTGAAAATAATTAAAATATAGTTTATGTAGGTGTCTACATTAAATATATGAACGTTATAAACATTAATAATAAAAATCTATACATAAAGCTAGAAACCTACCTAGCAGATCTTGACCTACTTACAAAAATGCTGTAGATAGATGTAAAAATATATGATATTGATTAAACCATTAATTACCAGGCTACCTCCAAAATGACTAAGAAATAAAATGACGTAATGACCAGGGATTTAATTAGGCAGTAGGTATATAATTAATTTCTTGGTGGCCATTTGCATTTGTATCATTCTGTGAGAAAATGGTATTTTTATTTCTGAAATTAACTATAGTGTAATTATATTTTCGGAAAATATTTATGGTAAGTTTGCTAGGTAACAACTTTTCAATTACTATCCATTTTCAATAATTTTATTAAAATACATTTTTGGAATTTAAGCATGTACGGATAAGAGGTTTAAACATTCGTATTCTTCTTTTGTTTGACACTATTCGAAATCACTAAAATGGCCGTGTTTAGCCAATCGTAGATATGCTCATATTTAGTTTTGTGAGATAAAATTTTCAGCCTGCTTTCAGGTCTTGTATTAGTAGTTTATATATGTATTAAATACATCTTGTCTATCCATCTCTTTATTAGGTACTTGTAGCTCTCATTGGCAACTATTCATTGTTGAGCTTTGGCATCACAAGCTCCTGAGGATTGTACTACATGTTGCAAAATTTGTTAACTTTAATAATTAATATTCAAAACCGATCGTCTTTTTCCCACTACGTTCATATTTTAATCCAGTAAATAGGCAAGTCAGTTATAGTTAAAGGACACTAATGTTACTTACTAACTTAACTGTTACCAAGGTTATTACCACCATTCAGTATTTTCTGTTATGTGTGGCATTTATATTTTAATTTTATTTGCATATACCGTGACATGTCTTCATTCAATCCTAATTTGTAAAATATAGTCTTTTTTTTCTGAAGTCGGTTTGAGGTTTTTGGTTCTGCTATTGCAAACTGATACGTTACATTGTTCTCAGTCTGATGACCTTCACTACCGCAGTGTGCTTTCCCAAATTTCCAGCATTTCTTGCACCCAACTACTTTCAGTCCGAGCTCTACATCCAGAGTTTTCTCCATGGACTTATTTTTTTTCTTTTTTTTTATGCACAACGGATTGGTACTTGACTTCAATCACACCTGATGTTATATGAAGATGAGGTCGAAGGTGGAAGCGTAGTGAGCCGGAAACCCCAACACATTTGGGGGACTAGCTATCTTACCTCTGACAACCGGAACACAACAATGCTATTAACATTGTTGCTTGGCGGCAGATTTAGATAAGATGGTGGTAGCTAGCCAGGCGGACATTTAAAATGCTCTACCACCAACCAAACCGAGTACTTAAAAATGTACCTCGCTGGTGATCGAACCCGCGACCTCCGAATCGTAAACCCAATGTTGTTTACATTGAGCCACGGAGGCGATTAAAGTTAGTTATCTAGTATTTAAGTTGTTACATGATCGCTGTAATATTGTACTACTTAGAGCATTCGTTCTTGTCAATAAAAATGACAATAAATTAACATTACATTGACAAAATCTATTTATAGCCCTATATTACTTACGTTACTAAACGAGCTTGATTTCCATATTTACATGTTACACGCAGACAATGAAAAAATCTGCTACAGGACTTTCCTAACTTTAACTTAATCAATAAAACCTTCACGCTTAGCCACTCCATAACACCAAATGCAATCAGGCGGCAGACTATCTGGCTTTGTTCCAATAATATCAACAAGAAGCCTCCATAGAAGTGACTCTTCTGAACTGAAGGTTGGCAAATGATAGATGGGTATGAAATCTGGGTCATTGGTTACTAGGGGAATTCGCCACTAGAGAAAATTGGAAAACTTTTATAGTTTCTCCCTGTCGTATATACCTGGCCAGGTAAATCGATCAAAGTGAGGACGTGGGGAACACCAAGTTAGGCGCACCGTCGAGGTAGTCCAATGAAGAAATTGGTGATAGAATAATAATTGTAGGCCTTTAAGATATATCTACAATATAAGCCCCTAGACTCAAGATGTCTTTCTTTAACGAACTTTATAGACATCCACATATACCTTTAGCTGCGTTATGTAACATTTAGGTTACAAAACCGAGGTTCAGTTCCCAGGGGGGTACATGTTTAGTACTTGATTTAGTTGTTCATCTTATCTCGTCTACCAAAAACAGTAGTGTTAACAATATTTTTGTAATATCTATTTGTGATGGTTACCCTGTCACCCAAATTAGTTGATGGTCCCCAAATAACACCGCTTCTTCCTTCGTTCTCATCTTCATTTAATCAATACGAGTGGACTAAATGAAGTCTTGTGAGTGGACAATTTAATTGCGAGGCAATGTCGACGAAAGCATATAATTTTTTTATCATCGTCTTTTTGAGCAGACCACAAACAATCTGCTTACGCAGGCAACTGCGTTGGATGTTGTATGGCTATTGCAACTTTGTCCGTTCGTGGTGGCAATATCTCATCCTGCGCGCGGTATCTAGTTATTTGTAAATAAAATAGTTTTATTTTCTAAATTCTTTAAAATTCTTTTCTAAATCTACTTTTCTTTATATTTTCTAGCATATTTATTAGCGAGGCGGCCCGTGCCTTCGCCGTATATGTTACCTATGCCTATGAAATAATTGCGGTTCTGTCGCAATGGAAAATTTGGATGTTTTTATCATTTTCTTAGCAATCAGCTTTCATCAGTGATCAAACCAAAGAAGAATCCTGCAATCTTGAGATCTTCAAGAACAGGGTGAATAGGTATATCTACTCTATCATCTTCGATGACATCATGACTTATCAAGACCTGAGATTGTGGTAAAACCCGTATCCAGTCATTCATGAAAAAAGCAGCACCCCTTCAGAGCGCTCCAGCTCTTTTGTCATTTTCTAGTATTGACACTTTACTACGCGGTGGCATTATGTAATTTTTTTTGTTTACTTTTGGCTGCTGGTCGGGGTGGTAATCTACTTTTCCTACTTGAAACTCTTAAGAGCCATTTTACATTTTCACACAAATGTGTGCTCCTGGATCTCAGTAACTGTGCAAGTTATTGAAATGAAAATATTTTTAAAAGATTTATAATGTTGGTTTGTTAAATGTTTCATCGCCTTTTTTCGATTAGCACAATGAATCTTTAATGAGTCTTTTAAAATCTTTACAAACGTCAAAAATTTGAGTCATAGTCTGGGGTCAAACTGAGGTAGCAATGTAGGTACAGTCTGTTTTAGTAGAATCCATGCAATGATAGGTGTATTCTTACAGTGGGAGGAGTAGGGAAGCTTTTTGCACTTCAAAAGGTAAAAAAAAATCCTGTAGGATCACTTTGTTGTCCACATCTTTTTATTGCGAAACACTAGAAAGTTGAAGTTTTTACAGCACCGACATTGTGACGTCGCAGCGTAACTCAAGCCATTTCTGAGAAAAGGGGCCTTGAAACACGGGCAGACAGACAGACAAAAAGGGCATTCAAAAGTTTGTCGATAGTGTATTTATGTACGGAACCCTCAAGGTTCGAATCCTGCTCGCACGTGCCCGTCTTTTTTTCATAACGAAACCAGTAGCAAAACCCAGTCTCGTGTAAATATCATCATTATTAACGCCAATAAATAACACAGGTTTCTGTGTCGTTAATGTAAACAAGGTCTAAAAGCTCGTATAAAGTATCGTAGTATCCATCCATTAATCTTTTTATAGGCACGACCATTCGGGAAAATCAATTACGTTCTGAAGCGGCTGGATGGAAGCCTCGAGCTTCGTTGAGATTGGGTTACTAGTACAATGAGTATAAAGAAGCCCTCAGGGTGACAATAAAAAAAATTGCCTCTGCAGATGGCGCTGATTTTAAGTTGTGTCAAAATCAAAGTCTATTTACTTATTAAACCATATTTACTTATTAAATTTAACCGCCTCCGTGGCTCAATGCAAACAACATTGGGTTTACGATTCGGAGGACGCGGGTTCGATCCCCAGCGGGGTACATGTTTAAGTACTCTGTTTGGTTCCGGGGTTTCCGCGTTAGTTCGCTTCCACCTTCGACCTCATCTTCACTTAACATCAGGTGTGATTGAGGTCACGTACGAACCCGTCGTGAATAAAAAAATTAAACCAAACAATTTCAACTTCAAATTTTTATGATTGATGACAGGATAAGTGCTGTATTTTACGCATTGACACTTAATTTCAGTACTACGCCATCTATTATTATTATTGTGAACTTCGTTTCTTTTTAAAGTAACGATCTGAAATCTTCTCATTGAGATTGTTACAATGGTTGGTAGTAGGTAGTATTCATCAGTTCGATATTCACAAAGGTTAAAAGATTTAAAGTCAAAAATTACGTGCCAATTATGGCATTTGAATTTTCCTTAAATTTTTGCGTAATATTTCTTCAAATTTGTCGTTAGAAATGCCTTCAGACCAATTACGTGTAATAAACAAACTAATAACTCTCTTTTACAACGGCGTCATCCGAGATACGTCACGTGGTTTGTTTAGTCATTCCCTAATTTATTATAATAAACGCTTATTTATCCTATTCTAATTTAGCAGAACTATCGCCTAATTTTCTATTGAAATAAGGTTAGGTACAGAGCATTAAGTGTTAAATAATTTTATTTATTAATCTGTGTTAAAGAAATAAATATACAGTGTCTGGTTATGTCACTGGTATGCTGTATGTATATAAACTGAATAAATAAAAAAAAATGGGAAATATTAAAAACAGTGCATTAAAATCCAACGTTTTTTGACAGATACACAAACAAAAAAAGAACAGACGAGGTAATAATCATTGATACTTTTGTGAAATACAATTCAATCCGCACAAGTCCGAACTTCACAACTGGCTTCACAAGTCAATCGCTCGGTCTAAACGCAGCACCGGGAATGTGGTGCCCAAACAGTTGTTCGAGTAGTGTCAACACTGACTGGCTTCTTAACCAAACAGTTACCTAGTATTTACGTTGCCCGAATTCTAGAAACGGTTACACAGAATTCGCTTGTAACCACTTGAATGTCAGTAGTTAACCTCATAAACTAAAAGTTTAGTTCTTTTGAGAGCTCTCTTATTTCGCGACCCCCTGTTACTCAAGTCACGGTCAGGTGATACATGTTTTTGCTTTGTTATCATGCACATAACAGCCAATATGTATCTCTTTGTGTAGTGTCAATCAATCAATCAATCAAGTACACTTTATTGCACAAAAATTCTACAATAAACTTCATAAATGTAGCTTCAAAAAAAATAATAATTGTCAATAAAATAAAACAATATAAAACAACAAAAATAATAAAAGTGGCGTTTGACTGATGATTTTACACGTCTCACAGGTGCATTCAGTCATGAATTTAAAACTGTAAATCGAAACTTTATAAAATGTCTGTGATTAACATTCCTGATCAAAATTTATTACATATCTTCGAAACGGCTTATCCGATTTGCATCAGGGTAGTCTCGATTTGCCGACGATATCGTAATCATGGCTGAGACCCTGGAGGACCTCGGCAATATGCTCGATGATTTCAATAGAGTCTCCCAAGGAGTGGGTCTTGAAATGAATATGTAGGACACAAAGACCATGATGAATGCCATATTGTACCCACCGCTCAGAAGATAGGAGACACATTCCTGTAATATACCTGGGACAAACAGTCCAGTTAGATAAATCCAAATTCAAAAAGGAGGTCAATCGTTCAGCCTTTGTCCAGCAGTCTTGACCTTTGTCTTTCGGCTGATATAATAATGATAATGATGAGTCTGTCTGGCTCAGTCAGAGGCTTCGGGGGGCACGTTAAATAACCGGTCGGTCCTGGTTCTTTTGCAATAGAAGACCATCGTTAAGCCAAGTCGCTGCCTTATAGGGACACTACATCTGACACACATTCACCAGTTCGCACTGGGCCCGCGTGATGGCCTATACGATCTCCCAGTGAGAGGAGGCTGTGCCTAAACAGTGGTAGCATGTAAGGCTGATGCTGATGATTCAGTGATATTCTAAATAAGTAAGAGTGTGTTCCAACATCAGCGACTACATTGATCTTTACAGAAAAGACAGGGCATGAGCGCATCTCCGTTGAAACGTGCAAGTCTGATTTACGATTCCCACAGATAGAGACAGATTGTCGTGTTTGAAAACCCGGTACGAGTCCCAAACCCAAGTGTAGCTCTCCCACTAATTCGCAACCAGTCTTTATGGCCGGCTTTTACGATCTGTCTGCCGATCGTTTGACGGACTCCGACGCCTCTGTAAGGGCAAATAAAACAAAGCAACATGGTGTCATTGCAGTCACGTTGATTTTAGGTCAATGGTGTTTTTATAGTTAGCAATAGTTTATGGCTTTGTAGCTGTAAAATAAATTTATTGGATATGCTTTATGATGGTGATATAGTTTGTTCTGTAATAGGCTATTATGAAATTAAATTTTGAGGGTGTCCTGAGTCCGGGAGTCGCAAATAATGTTCGGCTTGATCGTTGCAAGGCCATCTTATCTAAGTCTGCCGTTTATTTCTCCCTGTTGATAGGATATGCTCCAACTGCTTGAAAGCTTGATAAGACAGCTAGTCTAATAACTTTTGTATTTTGGGTCAGGTCCGCTTCCAGCCTTAGCAATATTTACTTGACACCTGTGTGACTCGAGGCTAATAATATAATAAACGTCAGTGTCCAGCACTGGGGGTACCTTCATATAAGCCCAAAAGCCCGACTTGCGTTAAAAAATACTCGATCTGAGGGCCTATTACGTAAATTTAAACGTTTCAATCGGCCATCGGCCATCGTTTACGATCATCGACCACTCGTATAAAAGTTACTGCATTACGTATGTCGTCGTTTGACACTCGTATACAAAGAATGAATGATATTGGAATTGTCCAAAAGTATTGCTACTCGACACTAGACGGCGCTATTGTGTACTTTTTTCGTTAACACCTTGGGCTAAAAGAGCGCAATAGAAAGGGATGCCCTTATACGCAGAATAACGTTATCTCACTCTATTTTTGCATTACATAATTTCTAACCTACCAAATTTGTACATGCAGTGCTGCCAATTACGAAAAAATTCCTCGATTTGTGGGAAAATAGAGAGTGAGGAATAATTCAAATCGGGACTTTATCGGGGAATCAAGGCCAATAAAATTTGTAAAAGAACCCATAGTATTTTTATTGCTAATCGTGTTACTACATTTTTTACGTAATAAGAACAAGAAGTTTTTAAGTTAAACTAAAACATTAAACAACATTTTACATGAAACAATATTGTACTTCTTTAATTATCATTTCGAAGAAATTTCTGGAAAATTACGTAGGAACCATTAAAAATATTGTTTGATACATGCTTCGATCATTTACTTGACTCATACATCATCATGTAATAAAAATAATTTTATAATAGTAGGTTATTTGTCGAAATATTCACTTTTTGGAAAAGGTATTTGTTCCACAAATTATTAGTAGGAGCACTAGCTTAACTAATAAACGTAAAACACGTTTTTGAAATAATATTTTTTTGCAATAACAAAAGAATCATAAGAATTCTTAGTACCTATAGTGAATACGAATACGATTGAGGTAAACCCCGACTCACCTTTATCGTTAACGTTTGAATCGTATTCGATGTGCATAGGTAATGCCGATGTCATTACTTTTGTATGAGAGATCATTCATTCATCGTCAATCGTATCGATGACACTCGCATTCGTAATCGTTTGAAATGCGTAATAAGATTTCGCGAGTTTGACGTCGATGATCGTAATAATCGTTTACGATGGACTCATCGATTGACTTACGTAATAGATCCTAGGACTATTAACTATTTAAACGGTATAGGACGTTTTTGATTGAAACTTTCTCACTTACGATGGCGTTAGTTTTATAAAAACATGCTACATGGCGGTGACGGTATTTTAAAACGGGTAGTAGTCCTTTTCCTTTTGCTTTAAATTAGTTCTTATTTCGAGATCAACGCGGACAAAGTCGCGGACGGAATGTTAGTCTCACATGAAATGGAAGTCACAAAACTTTCCCAAGTACCTACTTATTTTCCCTGAGAGATTACCTTTGCGTTATTGACCTAAAGATATTCACCCTCCTTTATCCGTCGGTGCAAACTACGCGAAGTCATTTCATAACGTGCTCCAGACGAGATATTATTAAGTAAAGTTTGCTGAACGCCCCTAATGTTTGCCCAGTACCGTGAAAACAGGGTTGCCACTTTTTACTAAATATTTATTTCAATGTACGATACATTTCATGGTGCTAAAGATAATAATAACTATTTATGTTCAGAACGAATGCCATCAACTTACATTTTTTTTTAATTATTTTGTTTTCGTTTGGACTTATTAAGTGATATAGTTACTGTTATCTCTGTAGGTGTGTGTGTACGGAATAAGGATGTAGGTAGTATATAAATATTTTTTTATGCAAAACGGATTTCTACATGGATTTGCACAACTAGTACAACTTTCCGCATCGCGTCGGAGGCTGTTGATGTTGGGCTCCTCTGAAAACCAGCGCCGTAACAATTGCTACAGCAATTATGCTGAGATGGAGTCCATTTTTGACATCACACTGCACTCACCGCATTTCAAAATCTGTTTCTGTATATTGTGATAATTTTCTTGTTTTTATTAATATTGTTGTTATATATATATTGTCTGTCTACATGATCTCAATCACACCTGACTGACCCGGAAATCTTATTTGGGAAATCGCTATCTTACCTCTGCCAACAAGAACACAACAAAGCTATTAACATTGCTGTTTGGTGAGAGACTTAGATAAGATGGTTGTAGCTAATAGCTAGATGGACATAAAATGCCATACCACCAACCAAACCGAGTACTAAACATGTACCCCGCTGGGGATCGAACCCGCGTCCTATAAGTGTATGTGGGAACGCGCCTGACTGTGTTGTTTTATTTTCAAAACCTAAGTGAGAGAGGGGTTGCGCTGAAAACCAGCGCTGTCAATTGCCATACGATATATTGGCAGCAAATGCTGACGCTCAATCCCTTTGCCACAAATACACTTAATTATGCAAAATTATATACCTACGAAATTTTCTGTATTTGTTGGCAATAAATACTTTTTATTTCTTTTCTCTCTTCAAAAAGCAAAAATGTAGTTAGAGAACTGTAACCTGCTTATAAATATAAAGTTCCATTAAAATGTGTTTGTTTGGAAGGTTTTAAACCTTAAACTTTGTGTCCAATGCCGTCCTCATGGCTCATTTATGGCCTCTTAAAACGAGTGCTGCATTGTCCATCGATCTCTCAAAAATGTACCCAACTAGTCAGCAATTAGGTCAATCGTCCCATAAATGGGTCGGTAAGTTACGTCATGTACATTACTGCAGAGATCAGTAAGTAAGGCATCCCGGCTTCTAAATATACGTATACGGTCTCGTATACGAGGTCAAGATGGCAATTATGGCCGAAGCCAGTACAGCTTTTCACCAAAATAAAACAAAGACAATACATTTCGCAAAGAAAATTTTGCAGACTCTCGCTGTTTTTACCGGTTTTTCTTTTTAAATTATTTATAATTTATTCTCAGTAGTCATATTAGTTCTCGAGGATTCTAAGAGATGGCGCTGTTTTATCTATTAAGAAAATGGCGGAAAAGCTTTGTCCGCGCGGCCATATCCATAGCATTATTAAATCAATGCTTTTATACATTTTTTACATAAGAGAAAAACTTCCGTGACATACAATTTCCAGGTTTAATGAATACCCAAAAAACAATTACTTATAATTACAGTATTATGGACCGAAATAATGTTAGACAAGTTCACCATAACGTGTAACAAAAAGATGAGTATTTAATATATATATAATGGTGTCGATTCGGATGTACAACGAACTAACTAAATTTAAATTATATGTATCCTTTTCTAACCACTAATACATGAAAAGGACGACATATAATTAAGTCCTGTCAAATTAAGTAAAATGATCAAAACAAGCACTTCTTTATCAATATTAGGTGTACACCTAGCGACGTCACGATTAAAATACTATAGAGCGACTTGTTTTGACAGGTCTTAACTTAATTTGACAGGCCTTAATTTATAGTCGTCCCTTTCATGTTAATAGTGTTAGAAAAGGATGTATCTGCTTTAAATTTAGTTAGTTCGTTGTACATCCGAATCGACACCAATTTCAGACATTTTCCAACCCTGCCACAATAGGGGAAGCGCGCTTGTATAGACCCATTTCCTCGTTTTCCCTTTCAAATTATTTTTACTGTTTCTATTTGGCAGCGAAATACGTAGCGTTCGTGACTCTGGCTCTCTCTGTCTGACATTTTATGAGGCTAATAATAGCCTGGATTATTTGTTGTGAAAATTGTTTTACGGTTTTATATTTTGATATAATTGAATAACCAAAGAACTATAACCCCATAAAGTGAAATATTCAATACAACAGATATTAGACAAATGGTTCTGGAAACGAGTAAAATATAAGTATATTTTTAAAAGTGTCACAATCCAAGGTAACAATCTATTTAGACCTGTGCGGGTGAACCCTGCCGTATCTTAGTCGCAGCTCAGTCCTGTCGCAGTTTCGTACTGCCGCAGTCTTTTTTTTTTTTCTATTTATTCAAAAGGTTTAACACAATACAAAAGTGCGCCACAGAAACCTATTCAAGGTTTATACGCAACACACTGAACCTCGTCGCTTACCACTTACTGTCTATTACAAGTTACAGTATCACCAGCACCACCCATGTAGTACTTTTTAAGTGATTGTTTACATTTTTTTATATTTATAAATATATCTGTATGTATTTCCTTGGGAATATCAGTTGGGTCTTCTTGTAGTCCAGATTTTCGCGGAATGCTACCACATTTCGGTCCAGTCGCAGGTTAGTCTATAGCAGTAGTGGCTGTCGCATTTCGCTCTACCACTCCAGTTTTTCTATACGAAAACTACAGAAAATATTAAGTTCAATGTAAAATTTTAAAAAAATTGAAGAAGAAAAGCGCCTGGGCTCTGTTGGACACCATTCAGATTATGGAGTTTAAGTTCTACGTCGTTTAGACTTTATCTGTATTTGAATCACCAGGTTTCGGTAAATAAAAAGACTAGAACCAACCCATCGTTGGAAAAGGCGACTAAGGGAGTTTCCATCAAAAATGACTTGCACGTTTCAACGGCGATGTTCTTACCCCATCCTAAATTCGTAGGTTTGGCCACACCATTTGGGATAAAGGAAGTCGTAATGTGTTTCGTACTATTATGCCAAAGTTCAAGCGTTTCTCAGTTAATTGATTGTGACAGACGGACAAAGAGATGTAACGATACCGAGATGACTCCATGAGTGTTCCGTTTTGCCATTTTTGCTATGGAATACTAAAAAGCTCCAACCATCATATAAATAAGTAGGTACAAAATCGTGAATTGTACTATCTGTACAAACTGAGAAGTCATGTATTTATACCAACTTCAAGAAGTCTGTGTTCGCGGTTGAAATACATGCCACTCTAGAGGAAGTTTCCTCCAACATTACGTAGGAGATAAGAACTTTACCGTCCCTCTGAGGGACGCAAAGTTGTCAATAGAGAGGGTCCCACAGGACCGGAGGGATCTTACAATGAATCCTTTTATTTGGTAATAGAAAAGGTTTCGTAATCTCTTCTGTTTTTAACCTCCGACGGGTGTAATGTATTTGACGGCGTTTTGTTTCTGTGTGTGGCTTTGTCCGGATGTATCTCAGTAACAACTGGTTCGATTTGAGTGTAGTGTAATTTAAATCATAGATTAAACCGGACGAAAGGTTCTTAGCTATAAATGGGTTAAGCGGTTAATTTGCTTTAACATAATTCACTCATTGATAAAATGGCTTACCTTTTAAGGCTGTATGGAGCCAATAGGATGGCTGTATAACAATTTCCCTCCCTTTTAAACTTTTTTCAATCTACATAAATACTTAAATAAAAAAATCCATATGGAAATTATAATTATGGCAGTTGTTCTCCATTTTTAAAGCTCACCAAAACGGCTTAGCTGTTAAGACTATATGGACCCTAACGGATGGCAAAATTGCCACTTCTGTCTCTTTAAAACCTTTTTCAAAAATTTCTACTTGAATATTATAAAACACAATCAAACAGTAGTTATGACAAATTGTTCTTGATTTTTAATTGCAACAGTCGCGATATCTTTCAAATGACGCATTTTAAAAATACTGAAATTATCCAACATTTGCAAGGAGAGACATTAATCAAGTAAGCAGATTAATGAATACTACGTTTCTGGTCTTGCATTTTCTGTAATAACAGGACCGATTTTAAGTATCACTACTTGCCAGCTATGTCCCTTTTAAAGTCAGCACTTAACTTCCCTGATGTATGCATACCGTAACCCCAACTAACCCCCGAACAAACGGGACGCGTTTGTCTTAGGGCGGCGCGGCTACAATCCCTTTAGCTTTTCGGCGCTTTATATATGTATGTATATTTACCTACTGGTCTAACCTTAACTCCTCACCTTTAACGTTAATCACCCTGTTAACTCGTTACGTTACCTTTAGGGCTTTTAAGATGCCAAGCTGTACGATTAAATAGAATGTATTTAGAACTTACGAGAACTACTTAGAAACAAATCTACAAATACACGTATAATGCAATTGTTGACTTGAACCGATTTTTGGAAAATATTCTAAATTGAATCAATAATATTGTAAAGCTGAATGCAGTATAATCCTTGTGACGTCAAATCCAGCCATGTATCTAGAACAATGGTCATCATTTTGAACAATTTTAATAGGTAGGTGACATAAGATAAATAAAAAAAAATAGTTTTTGTTAAAAATGAGCTATTTCCTTAAGTTTGCCGTATGTCATTACTTCCCAGAATTCGTTCCTTATTAGCGACACTATCGAATGGTGTAATAATACAGGCTGTTTTTTTTTTCAAAATCAACGGGTTCATTTCCTGGCTATGAATTTTAATTTTTCAAAAATCCAATGATGCAGTTTAATTTTCATCAAAATCGGGCCCGAGGCTCCTTTGAGTACTTTTCGCTATTCCTCATAGTTTAGGATATAGCCATCCAGGCCCACTTAAAAAAATCACCCTGTACACCTTACAAACTAACACACATAATAGTATATTATTTTAATTGTTTGGCACATATCGTGCTGTCTGGCGTACTTTTTTTTTCTTTATGCACAACGGGTTAGCACTTGACCTCAAGCACACCTGATATTAAGTGAAGATGAGGCCGAAGGTGGAAGCGTACTGACCCGGAAACGCCTTTCTACTACTATTTCGCAGAACCAGGAAACCGCCGGCCCCCGACGCCTATCGGGCAGAAATTCTCCTTATTTATTCTTTAAATAACAACTATAAATGGAAACATTGGTAACATCATTCCATTGATTGATTGATCATTCCAACTGGACCGCTTATTGCTTGCGGACAAAGACTGGACATACATACACATATAACGCCAACAAACACATAACACCCGTGGTTTTTCGTCGGGGGTTAAAAACAGTGCACAACATTACAACTCCACTCCAAGAACCAGGTCTTATGTTTCGTGATTTCCTACTCGTTTGTATCTTTCCTTAAGTATTTCTTCCTCAATCATCATATATCTGCTCTAATACACTATGTCCATAGCTGGGGGGCCTGGTGACCTGTAATTCTGGTTCTTCCTTTTCAGGCACCAGTCTTCCCACAAATGAGTTCTATGTATTACCTAGTCCTAAAATCACTTTGTAAAGCGTCATTTGTGGTGAGAAAATAAATAATTTTTATTTATTTTTATTATTACTATGAAAGTGTCCAGTCATTTGTTATTCGAGACACAAACGTTTATCCGAGTAAGAGAGGCGCAAGGCTTCTATCTCGTGTCATACAGGGTGGAATTTAATCCGTGTAATTCCTGTTTAGTGGTGACTCCACTCCTGATAACGAACAACTTTCACCAAGGAACCATAGTCCAATTCGATCAAAAACTTGTCGATTACGGATTACCCATACAAAGTAAACCATTCTGATATCACCTTCAGTATGGAAGTCCAACAATTTTCAATCAATCAATCAATCAAATACGCTTTATTGTTTAAATAAGGAAGGTACATTTAAATATCTTATAGAAACTACAAATTAGGCGGCCTTATCGCTAACAGCGATCTCTTCCAGGCAAACCTATCATCACGGAATTTTCGGCTGAATTCGGCTATGGTTCCTTGGGGAAACTTGTTTGTAATCAGGAGTGGCGTCACCAGTTGTTGGAAATTACACGAATTCAAATTCACCCTGTATAGAGAGACCATATGAAATGAAATGAAATGAAAATCATTTATTCATGTAGGCAATACAATATGCACTTTTGCAGCTCGGAACGCGACCACTACTGAGAAGAGCTAGCGAGAAACTCAGAGGGTTTGTCTCTTATCTCATAAGACAGCTACTTCCGTTTGAGAGTAGATGTGGTTCACTCAAGCGCAGGTTTTGACCCATTTGTGACCCCTTTAGGAGATCTGATGTTAGTTTATGCTGATATCGATTTAAGATAACTGTGTAGTTATTATTTTTTTAATATTAGGTAAAACGTCACGGCCTCTATTCCAAATGGGGTGGTCAGAGATATCCCAAACATTAGTGTCTGGGTGGTCCAAACGAAATAAAAATGCACCCGTGACAGGGAGTGAGCCCCTATAGAAACAATACGTTAGCGCCTTCTCAATCAAAAAACTTCATTCTCACCCGTTGTTATGTGAAGATGAAGTCGAAAATGCTGTATGGCGGCATACTTAAGATGCTGGTAGCTAGCCATGTGGACATTTAAAAGTGCCATACCACCAACCAAACAAGTACTAAACATGTGGGTTACTGGGAATCGGACCCGGGTCCTCCATTTTAAAACTCTTATATTTTTTACCACGGAAGCGGTTGATTCGGCCTTTTTTTTTATTAATTATGGCTTGGCAGTAAAGCCATCAGCCTAAACACGAAAACATTCTGTAGTAATTCTTCAGTAAAGTGACAGAATGCTTTACGGAGGATTTTGCATCTCCTTGTGGGAAGCCGAATGCTTTTACGCACTTTAATTTACACTTCCCTTCACTTGTACACCATTACTGTTTTGCTGCACAATATTCTGCCATTATTAAGCTTCAAAACTCAGAATGCTCAAATTTCTGAGAAATAAACACAAAATTGCAACATCACTCGTTGTGTTCCCACTAAAAAGCCTGATTCTGCCTTTACATTTTTCCAGAATGTGTCTTCAATGAATATTCAAAGGATTCTCGTAAATAATTTTCGGTATTACTGTATATGAACAAAATATTATCGATATCTATCGGTATATTTAAGAAGTCTGAGTGAAAATCGATTGGAAAATGGTTCACTTATACCTAATTCAGACTGTACATAAAGTCACTGACCTTTATACAGAGGCTATATAACAAATGGCCGTTGGAAGGATGCCAAAGCCCAAGCCCTTTGCGTCAACAGCCTCTCCCTCTCATCTGAATAAAGTAATGGCACAGGCTTCAACCGCGTAAAAATGTATAAATAGATTTACATATAATGTTATAAATGTATCAAGTATTCTTTATTTTAGTACATTTAATATGAAAAATACATACTAATTACATGAAAATAAAAAGTTTGGTAGATAACGAAAGGGCCTAAAGTACCTAAGTCGAATTTATTTTTGGTTATTATAAATTAGATATTCAATCCTTCCTCATCCTCCTCCTCCTGAAGACTACTACAAAAGACTAGGGGCCGGGCCGGTGACACTCGAGTGTAACAAAAGGTTTATAGCTTAATATTTCTTAAACGGATCCCACTTATAAAATTTGCTATCTATTAGGTCCTTACCTATGAAATTGGCGTTTTGTATGAAAAATTTCATTAAGACTGTTTTCTCCATACAAACATTTTTGATTTTTTTTTTGGGAACGGCATATCCAAATTTAGCTAAACTTTGTGTGTATTATCGCATAACATTAAGTTAAGTATGGGCAGCGTTAATTTTTTAAAGTAACCGCTTTATAAAAGTTTCAGCGAATCTAAGAAATGATTATGAGAAGCACATGAAAAGAGCTCTGTTAAAAAATTTTTTATTATGTGATTTAGGCCAGAAATTAAAAAATGTTTCGTGTGAAACCTTGAAATAATATTCCATTTTCCAAATAAAAAACAAATTTGGATATAGCTTTGAAAATCGCAGGAATTGGTACATATGATTAACGAAGAAAAAAAACCCCAATTTCATATGTCAACCCAATATTAAATGAGAAAAATTACAACTGCAAAATAAATTACTTTTTTAGCACTTCTCGCAACTGTTTCGAATATTTCCGTTCATATCAGTATGAATCAACTATCTTGACAATGGATTTCGAGGAAAGCTTACAATTCTAGGGTAGGCACTGCCTTTCCGCCTGTGTGGAGGGCACGCCACTGTGTATACCCATGTCAAATTGCAGCTTTATAGTACTTGACGGACATGGCAACCACGGAGCCCTAATTTTCCATACAGAAAATTTTATTTGTATTATGCAGGTGTGTCATGATTATTGCCATGTTTTTCAAAATATAAAATGGCACCATTGGTAGCTGTTGTTTCCTGACGTCACTTCCGAACAAGTTTGGTAGGGGAAGGGGGAAAGTGGTGGGGGTGTAGGCTTGGGCTATGCCGTGATTAGAGCGGTGGAACATTCATGTCCGACAGTGTGAAGTTTTATAATATTATAAGTACAGGGCATAAGTGAATGTGAATATAAGTGTTGATTGAAGAGAACGTGGTTTTATTTTAGGTGTGTATTGTTCCCTGAACTGTTCCCTAATATTTTGAGCGCACGACGTAAGGACCAGCTCCAGCATAAACCAGCCAAAACAACTCTATTTGTAAATAGTGTGTTTGCAATGGCCCCAAAAATTTATAATAAACTTTCTCCAGATTTAAAGAAATGCACCCAGTTTTCTGAATTTAGGAGAAAGTTATTTGACTTTCTTGTAGAAAAGACATTTTATTCTATTAAGGAATTTTTTCATACAGATGACAATTGACAATATACCATAATTGACACTTTTACTTGACATTCAGTTTCATCATAATAAAATATTAAATTGTTGACATAAATGTTGTACGTAGTTTAATGTATGTAATATTAATGAATGAATGCAAATGTAACGTTTCGGAATTTTATGACAGTTTAATGGATTTTTTTAATGCGCAATGTAATTACTTTATTTTATTTTACTTTAATTTATAGTTCCTAATTATTTTGACCTTGTATGCCTACGGGCGGAACACAGCGGTAATAATTTAATGTAACATCCTTAATCCTGTGATTCACAATAAATGATATTGATTGATTGTAAAGGTATATCTGTTGCAGACTGTACATGTCTATTCCGCTATTACGGCTCCGAGTTCCTAAACGTAAAACTGAAAGTATTTAAACGGTTAATTCATTACCGCTGGGGTTTTCGATCAGTTGCGTGATACACGGCACTTTGTACGTGGCTACGTATATTTGTCGTATTACTTCAGTCCTTGGTTGTGGACATTTTTCATGTGAAAGGAAACAAAAGGCATTGAACGTAGCGTAGCGCTTTCACTTGTTTTCGCTTGGTTGGTTCTACGGACATTTTGATATCTTCCTTTTGTGCAATAGGCGTTAAATTCATGGCATTATACCATCCAGGTAGACACAGACTAAAAGATAGTATAACACTATAACAGGCTAAATATCTTCCAAACGGCTTAACCGATTTCCACCACACATATCTAGGACCGGGGCTCTATTACATAATTTCATCGTTACATTCTGACATGTGATTGGTGGACATATCGCTCGCTCGGCAAAAAAAAAACACACACACACACAATAAAACAACGTAATTTTTCGTCGGGGGTTAATAAAATTATTCAATTACCTAATTAATTCGATCTTCTTCCTCAATTTAAGAGCTATGCTCTTGTCGGTGGAGTAATGACCACATCTCGAATACTTTTATTTTTCATTTACTGATCTATCTTCTCAACATTATACCTACTTTGAGTGAATTCATTGTAGCTATAATTTAGTGTAGCACTAAGTACCAAGTACTAAAAACGGCAACATCGATATTCTACCGATCGTTATTAATTACTCTCATTAAATATGCAAAACCTAAAACGAATATGGCTACCTACAACCTCTACACCAACCTACATACAGGGTGAAATCAAAATCTAAAAAGAACATGTCCGTTGTGGTATAAGGAGAATATACAGGATGTCAGCTATGGACCCTTGAACCACATAATATAGTGGGAGTTGACTACATTAACCAATAACAATTATCTTTGTTTAAGCCTCATTAGCTGGTCCTCTGATCTCTATACAAGACAGGGGGCCTATATTATACACATCAGCGTTTTTTTCTGTTACATTAAGTGTATAGATACGGTTAGGAGTGGACGATAACTTACAATAATAAAATATACACGTGTATTTGATTGAAGTCGTAATCTTCCTGGAGTTTTTATAATTTTCAATTTATCGCTATTTTATAATAAATGAAAATTAGGTTGGCGACAGTGAGCCGCACGACGAGCCTAACACTTCCAGTAAGAACTATATTTTTTTTACATGTATAACTTATGGGCTTAATAAAAAACACTCAACTCAGACTGGCGCTTCTTTAGAGTACTTTTTCTGACAGCCTGTATATTGATCTCGACACTATATTCAAGTATTTATTTCAATTTACATCTGTTGCTTACAGTAATGAATACATAATAATAATACGATACGCACGCCCACGTTTTGATCCTCAAGAATTTGATATTCTTCCGTCGATTTATTTCTCAATCAGTATGTCCAATGTAGCACGGCTTCGGAAATGAAAATCACCTATGGGAAGCAACGCAAGAAACTCATCCCAAAATCGGTTTCCGATACTAATTACTCGGACCCGATTCTTTGAATTTGAGTTGAATGAGTTATATGTTTGAAACGAGTCTGATGAGAGGTGAATCCATTTAATAACGGTTTTTCGACAACTGGTTTTATGCGAGGTGGTGATTTTGTGGATGGATGTTTGAACAAACGAACTGTGGTTCGCAAGATCGTAGTTCCGATACTCTGTTGGTCGACACATTGCTTGTGCGTTAAACCATACAGCGACAGAATACTTCTTCGGCGAACGCTAGTGCGAGAAAACTCCCCGGCATGTTCAACTTAGCATGCCTCCTTCGTAGCTCAATGTAAACAACATTGGGTTTACGTTTCGGAGGTCGCGAGTTCGATTCGATCGGCGGTAGGGCATTTCAAATGTCCGCCTGGCTAACGACCACCATGTTATCTAAATCTGCCGCCAAGCAGCAATGTTAATAGAATTGTTGTGTTCCGGTTGTCAGAGATAAGATAGCCAGTCCTCCAAATGTGTTGGGATTTCCGGGTCAGTACGCTTCCACCTTCGACGTCATCTTCACTTAACATCAGGTGTGACTGAGGTAAATACGAACCCGTCGGGCATAAAAAAAAAGCATCGAAGGCTAAGCTGCCTAAGCAACAGTGTCGGGGTGCTTCGGCCCTTGCTCGCTCGCTTCGCTCGCCCGCTACAATCGTCTCTTTCGCTCTAGCGTTCGTCGAAGAAGTATTCTGTCGCTGTGTGTTTTATCGCACAAGCAATGTGTCGACCAACAGAGTATCGGAACTACGATCTTTCAAACCACAGTTCTTCGCACGTCTGTATTTTGATGTTCAGCGACCTTACCCAGTAAAATCACTCTTTCAGAATTTCAAGTATTACATTTCATCAAATATCTAAATATTATTTCATCATTACTAATACTATTACTATCTATCTAAATGAGTACATCTTCACCACAGTATCTAGATTTTAGATAAAAATATTGATAGAAAGAAAAACCATGAAATCATATTGCAATCCGCAAAAAAGAAGGAAAACTAACTTTATTGAATCCAACATTCTCATTCTCGACATAGATGCATTTCAGATTACCCCCAACGTTCTAAAAACCATTATACAATGTTACAGTCAAAACTCAAACGATGTCATTTGTCTCTCAAACCGTCGCTGGACTGAGCCAAACCAGACGAGAGGACCCCCCACCCCGACAGCACTGCTCGCACCAGCACACCCATAGGCAATTTCAACTCAGCAGAAAAAATAGCCTTCCGGAGTGGGACCCACCCGAGCCAAGAGCGAGAAAGAACAGCCTACCAGCCGATATCCTCGATAGAGTGACTGGGACGACACACAGCCCTCCGATTCTCGAGGAAGAGTGACAGCAGTCCCCGTAAGTGTTGGTGTCCCCCCGTCACTCTAGAGCATGGATCAGCAGTCAGCACCTAGTACAAGACGGCGAAAGGCTTTGTGGACAGGCCCCCTTGCATGTGTAGAGGCTTATGTGGAACCTTGGGGACTTGCACGAATCCTAAATAGATGTATGTCCTTGTATAATGTTAATTTAATGTTTACCAAAGTACTTATAGAGAGTGACCTGAATTACCTGTTATTGTCTGTGGCGAAATGTAAACTTGCAAGATCTAAATATCCAACAGAAGGAGCAGAAGACAATAAGGACGATTTAAATCAATTTTCATTAGAAATAATTCCACTGGTGTTTATCTTTCTTAAACTAAAGAATTTACTATTAAGATTACCTAACTTAAGATGATACCACAAAAAACTATCAGAGTTTCATGGAAGGAATTGAAGCACAGAGACAATGATAAAAGATATTAACGCCCACATATTTTCGGCTGAAATTATTTATTAAGTATATGCTATTAAGCAAATGAGAAAATATGTTTTATAGTCATATAATGTTATTCAAACAGAACCCTCTGATTTGAGGATAACATTAAAAATCCTTGCTGTACCTACACAAATCATCAAAATACAAACATAACTAATGTAAGATAATAGAACCGTCGAAATAGTGACAATAAGTGCTTCAATACGGTTCCGTTCTCAAGAGGGCATGATAAAATACCCCTCAGTCCATCATCAGCTCTGTCAGTATACTTGGATAAATGTTCCAGTCTCAACAGGGGTTGGAGATGAAGCTTTAAACACCACACCAAGAGTCCTTGCAATATAGAAAGAGTCATTGCTCCGAAATTTGGGAGTTATCAATGTATATACAGAGGAAAGAACATATTTTAGTACTCATCAAAAGTTTTAGAATTATGAAGATTTATGACGGAAACTAAAATAAATAAACCAAATTATGATAGGTAATAAAGTTATCATATCCTGATCCAGTGGAATGTAATTGGAGGCAATCGTCGAACCCATAACGTTTCCAATTTCAGCAAGGAAATGGCTCGATTTAGAAAGTCATTAATTTTAAACGTGTAATCGTTGGAAATAACCGGATCCATTATCGACCCTGTAATATACAGATCGCTTTGGAAATGAAATGTCAATAGATATGACACAGAAGATGATTCGCAAATCATTATTGCTTCCGATCCGCAACACTAGATAGTGAGACAATACTGAGCTACTTTCTATTAATTTGTGATGAATATAACTTTGCTCATTTCGGATTTCAATCGGAAAGATATAAAACAACGTCTTTGACAAAGGTCGTTTCATCAAAATCTTGAATAACCCAAGGACTTTTATCTATGGAATCTAGAGATTTGAAATTTGGAAGTTCGCCATCTTTATCAACGGGCACTCTCTCTTTAAGCTTCCTTTATTTATCTATATACTTGAATCTATTGCCCTTCTATGTGATGTCTTCGTATTTCTTTTCGTTTGTTGTTATCGATCTGTGTGCATTTATTATTTAAGTTACTGTGAAAAGGTCACTTTCAGGGTCAAAGGTCACAGGTTGGTTAAAATAACCAACCTGTGACCTTTGAATGAAAATGTTAAAACTAATTAACCTGAAGGTTTTTGTAGAGTAAAAGATTTATATTGAATCACTTAGTACAATTTCTTCTGTAGATGTTTTACTTGAGTCAGTTGGTCTCCCAGAAAAATTCCTTAAATAATAATCATTAAATTTTCCATACTATTGTTCTATATATACTAAAAGTACTATTTATAGAACGAGAGTACAAAAAAGTTTATCCAATTCTACAAAAGTCAGTTTCTTTAAAACATTTTTTCACAATTCACAGCACTTACGTCTAAAAATAAGCGAGCCTAGTTCAATAAATTAAAGTCAGCGAAGAATTTATCTATTTCAACAGATACTGAACTGGCAAAGCCCAGTTGGCAGGGTTCTTGTTAATTGGCTATTAACCCGTCCAGTGCAAGGTCGAGTAAACTTTCCACTTTCCTGTGTAGACACGCTAGCCTATTTTTATTACGTCACGATTTGCATAAATTACTTTCTACGGTGTACCTACTGCCTACGGTGTATCTAGGCGTGCCTCGGGTTAACACGTAACTTGTCCATGACGTCACTACGGTGCATCGTCCTGAGTAACTTGTGAGACTATGTGAAATGAATGAATGTAATAATATTACATATTATCATGATTTCATTCATTCATAAGCTTTTAAACATTGTTCACAATATTGCGGAAAATTTAGGCCTGTGTTATTTACTGAAACCACAGTCAGCCTTAATCTACATTAAAAAGCAAATGACATTGAGAGTACCGAAATTGTACAATACAATGCCATTCAAAAATCAATACCTATTTAAAAACAACCGTCACAGTCTAGTTCAATGATAAATAAAATAAATAAATATTTCGGACACTTGTACCACTAATCCCAAAACTAAGCAAACCTTGTACTATGGATACTAGATAACGGATAAACATACATAAATATTTATATAAATATCCATCCATAATAAGTCACCACGGTACCTTAGAAACATGTGCTTCAACTATGTGACCCACACTTAACTGTATACACATATACGGTTCTAGGCCGAGAGTAATAATTGAATACAATTGAACAAAAATAATGATCCCCAAAGTGCAAAAAAATAATTTCCATTTGTAAAGAATTTGAAGGAGAAAATTATGGTAGTCAATCATGAAATTAATGATACAAATCAATTGATTTTAATAGAAACCGTACATATAACGTAAAAAATGTTTATTTTGTTCTTCATACAAAATGTAAGTAAGTGGGTCAAATATATCCCTAGTCATCGTGCATTAGGGTCACTATCATCAATAATGTTGACGAGTCATGCGTTGAAAGAATGAAGAAGTTTGGGTTTAATAGAAAATGTTGCAGACAATATATCTAGCAAAGTTCTTAAACAGGTAAACTTTATTGAAAGTGAAATTACTTCAATAGGATGTAAGGTAGGAGATATTGACGCTGTACATTATGATGACAAACAAGTACTTGCACAAACGAGTACTTGGGTAATTAAAAATTGCAGGTCTAGAAAAAAAGAAACTGTAGAAAGGACGTAGATGCCAATTTTGGACTACTTCTCAATTAATGTAATTCTCGAGACAAGTACGTCTATCTAGGACCAGAGAAGCGATTCGATAAGACCAACTTCGTGAAAGACACTAATTGTGGAATCCAACTCGAATGGGCAGCGTTCGGGAAACAAGCATTGTCTTCTTTTCCAAAACTACTCGGTGCTATTAATGTTACCAGTGATGACTTATGACGTTGAATCGCAGTGACTGTCTGACTGGGCCTCATAAGAAATCCAAGATCACATAGCTATGGAAACGGCGATACGCGGTGTTTCGTGTGCAAATGTACCTTCTACTTTTACTAACAAGTTTCTGTAAAATATATTTACCTTTCTATTGTTCAATAAAGTGTATAATGTATTGTATTTCTTTGTTTTCTGTTAAATTTATATTTGAAAACTTAGTTTTATCGGATTGCCCCAGGAAGGAGGGTATTTTTTTCGGGTGTACATGTACAGCACAAAATAGCTATCCGAGGTATGAGAAGCATCAAGGAAACGAACCATAGAATAGTATTTATTATGCAGTAACCGATAGAAATCTTCACTATTGCCAACCTTTTCCTTCATTATATTTCGAAAAACTTGAGTTACTGTTAGTATTTACATTTACACCTCTACCGTTTCTTGTTACAGGCGGAGCGAGTTTCTAGGATGTGTCTCGTTCCCAATAAAAGATGCAATTAAGGGCGACATCACCGGTACATACTTCCTGCAGCAAGCCACAGGCCGCCAGGGCGCGGCGCCGGCGCACCAGGACAGATGCGCTAGAGACGACCGCGTGACTGACGACAGACGCAAGATGGCCACTGACAACATTGATGCCAGCAACGATGGCACCAGAGAGAATCACAATGATAAAGGTATTTGAAAATAATATTGTTCACGCGGCTCAACGAACACTTACAGTATAAACGGATCTCCCTACTTTCACTTTTCGGGTAATGTCGCGGTGTCATCTTATATTGGTATTGTGAGCTTGTGCCGTCAACCATATACCACTATGTAATATAGGTAATTTTTAATTAAATTTTTAAACTAAAAAAATGTGACTTATTATATTTACATATTAATTTCAGGCCGACCCAAAATAGGTTGACAAAATCATAGCAATTTTCGTAGCAATAATCACTAATGCCGATGCACCATTTTTTTTTTTTATTTTGCACATACACAGCGCCATCTAGTTGAACATGCACTAAGCAACTAAAGCGTCCAGTTTTTTTTAATAAATTTTTGGGGTACGGTGTAACTAGCATACTAATATGAGACAACATCCATTTTTGAATCATCGTCATCATATCAGCCATGGCACGTCCTCTGCTAAACATAGACCTGTTGAAAGATGTCCATTGTGACCGGTTGGACGCGGCCTGCATCTAGTGACTTCCCGCGACCTTTATCAGATCATCCGTCCACTGTGGACGTCCCATTCCGCGCTTGCTGATGCGTGGCTTCCACTCTACATATTATATGCCCCAACGGCCATCAGTTCTATACGCTATATGTTTTACCCACTGCCAATTCAACTTATTAAACCACTGGGCTATGTCAGCGACTTTCGTTCTTGTACGGTTATCTTCCTTCCTGATTTGGTATCATTATACTGCTAAGAAATTGTGATAATATTCCCCTGAAATATCAAACCTCAACTGTGAAGCGATAATGTGATCCCAAAAGCACATTATTATTATCATCTTAGATTCACAGAATTCAGGCTGAATTTTCACACGAATCTTGATCTGGAATATATGTCTCGATTATTTTTATAAAATGGAAATAGATTCGTATACTTATGGGCCACTCTTCCACCAAGATTCACATTATCACATTTATCTGCAGGCGTGGCCACCAACGGGCCGTCATCAGGCACCGGGAGCGCGCAGGGGCTTACTGCAGCTCAGCAGAAGGAGGCGGATGAGCATCTGTTCCTTCGATACTTAGAGTTGGACCCTCCTGAGGATCCGGCAGCGCCGAGGAGGGCCCAGAGGAATGGGCGTACGCCTTTTACTACTACTAGAAAGTGAGTAGGAATTTTGGTTTGTTTAAAAGCTAACCTGACGGAAAGAAAGTTGCATGATCCTATAAATGGTTCTGTTGCGTTATTACCACAACTCCAAATTTAGGACCACTCTGGCGGACAGGATCATCCCACAAAATATCCTGTTGAAATAAATAGAATAAATCAAAATCATGAAAATATCATAAATATTAGAAAAGTAACCTTCCTTTTACTTCGCCGTGGTCTTCATCCTTTTTTAGTGCCTACCTCTCATTTCTGTATTAAAAAGTATTGTTATGGACTTTACCATAAAAATAAAAAGATAAATTGGCGTGCACTAATTCATATCTTTTCCGATTTTGACTTGAATCAAGAATGTCTTGAATTATATTAATCACAAAGTCATTCGTTCACGCTTCGTCTAGCTTTCTTCTGATATATCACAGTATGGGAACTGACGACCTTATCTTTTTACAGAATTGTCCGCGGTGCAGGCGGCTTTGGCTTCACACTTGTCTGGACTAGGCCTCCCAGAGTGGAGAGGGTCGCAGCAGGAGGAGCTGCCGAGAGAGCAGGCCTAAGGGCAGGGGACTATATTGTGTTCATCGCGAATAAGAATGTTGTGACAGCGGCGGAGGAGGAAGTCGGGAGTCTTATTAAGTGAGTGGTCAGATCTGTAGAAACATATTTCACATCAAACTGAATACAGCGTTAATTTCGATAAATGTGATTGATACTTAATATATCAACTTCTCTTGTTTATTCATTCTTGGTTTAACCAGAAGTTCTACCAGAGAGTAAGTAAAGCCCTTTACCAAGTTTCATTAGGTTACTTATTTTTAAATTTTTGCTCTGTCTATCCCTGAGTTTCATCTGCACTGCACGTTTTAAATATTACATGTATTCTTTCACAAATTCCATCCAACTCTTCTTTTTTTGTAGTCTTACTCCCTATAACTAGCCTTTTAGTCTATCATTCACATCTAACACTTTATATGTTGGTTTCAGCAAATTACTGTTGCTGTTGCTAGTCTTTTAGTGACATGATCATCCTTTTTTGCTACAATCTAGTCTAATCATAATTAGAAGTTAGAAAATAGTGCTTATACATACTAAGCAAGAGTGATACGATATGGATTTTGTCAGATTTCATACTAATGAAAGGTTGTTTGTTCTCCTTTCAGGTCGGGAGGTCAAACATTACTCTTAGAAGCGTTCAGAAGAGTGCCTCAGAATGGAGTCGGGGTTCGAACAAGGCTGTCTCAAGTGACGATCCCCGCGCCAGAGTCCACTCCGCCCCCACCGCCTCGGTCGCCCCGTGCTATCGCACTAGCATCACCAGCCACAGTGGCTAGACCACCCACAGCGTGCTCCTCAACCAGCCAATCCTTGGACAGACGCAAGTTGCATCTTCCACAAGTCACATTCTCCAAGGAGGTTGGTAACGGCATCATAGTTTGAAGACAGACTATAGATACCTACTTACATTCGTCCAAGCGGTTGAGCAGCGGTTTGAGTTGAGTGAGCCTGTAGCCAGTCCTCGAAATAAGTTAGAGATTCTGACCAGACGCGCTTTCTTCTTCAACTTAATCTTCGTTGAACATCAGATATGATTGAAACCAATTCTGCGTAGAAAAGAATACGTGTTTTTAGTCGCATAACCATCTTGGACGAACGTAGGAATTATAACGATCTACTATAGATTAGTATTTTTATAAATTTGAAATTACGATTTGTGGTATACTAGTCATCTTACAGGTAGAGAAATTTGCGACATTAGGAAACTAAAATTGGCGTATCAAAATTAGAGAATGTGGTGCTAGTGTAGATCTAGGTGACTTAACTCATAGGTTTTTTAGTGTGTGCTTTAATTTAATTTTCTAAAACAATGTTATTCGATGTAACTTATGTACAGCTCGTGCAGTTTTAAGTTTGTTATTTATTTTTGTATAACATCAATTGTAACTTCTGATAGAGTTATAGACTTCATATACATTCCATTATTATATTTTTTACTTATTATTATTTTATTCTTTGTGCACTTAATTTATTGTAGAAATATATTATTTTTCTTATTTAGTGGCGAGTGTTACTATTTAAGTTGATAATTCAAAGGGGAATTGTTACGTTTAAGCTTACTGTTTTTGTTAATATTAAATTTGTTAATGTTTTTTTATTTATTTTCCATTGTGTGTTACTTTCTCATCAGAACCATTCTGTTTGAGTTTTGCCAATTTGTATTTAATTTTGTATATATTTTTTTTTGCCCTCTCTTGTTAGGTAATATCGATAGTTTTAGTGTCTTAATTTATTTCCTTTTCATGTTTGATAAAAACAAATTTGGTTCCTGTTATTTTTATTCTGTTTTTAATTTATGTTCCTTATTATTTAAGCGCAAATAAATTTATCGCTTTTAATTTTATTTTGTTTTTTTTTAACTTACTTTTTTTAACATACGATTAACACTCACAGCCAAAGAAACTGCATTAACACTCACAGCCAAAGAAATTGCATTAACACACACAACCGAAGAAACGGCATTAAGACTCACAGCCGAAGAAACTGCATTAACACTCACAGCCAAAGAAACTGCATTAACACTCACAACCGAAGAAACTGCATTAACACTCACAGCCAAAGAAACTGCATTAACACTCACAGCAAAAAAAAACTGCATTTTGGAGTTTAAATAATAATATTACTTAGTTGGGTACACAACAAAACGTATTATGTACTAGTTACCTAGTAATTTTTTTATAAAATAAATTTAAATGCAGGTTCTTTATCTGCGTGTGTAGATTAGATACCACCCCTTCATAATAATTTCGGCATGGGATGCGTTACGAGAATCTATATTTAGTAAAGACATCTTTCCCCGTGCAATATTCCGTATCGTTTTGCTTGTTCACTTTGACTGCTATCAGATGGGCTCGCTCATCTTTTTGAAAGTTTTTTCTTGTGATTCATGCATTTCCACTTTTAGAGAAATCACGGCTTTGAAATGTTAGGTCCTTACCTATGAAATTGACGTTTTGTATGAAGAATTTCATTAAAACATTCTCCATACAAACATTTTTGATTTTTTTTCGGGAACGGCAAATCAAAATTTAGCTAAACTTTGTGTGCATTATCGGATAACATTAAGTTAACTTAATATACTTAAGTATAAGCAGCGTTAATTTTTAAAAGCAACTGCTTTATAAAAGTTTCAGCGAATCTAAGAAATGATTATGGGAAGCACATGAAAAGAGCTCTGTTCAAATTTTTTTTATTATGTGATTTAGCCCAGAAATTAAAAAATATTTCATGTGAAACCTTGAAATAATATTCCATTTTCCAAATAAAAAGCAAATTTGGATATAGCTTTGAAAATCGCAGGAATTGGTACATATGATTAACGAAGAAAAAAAACTCCAATTTCATAGGTAAAGACCCAATATTACAAGACCTGATTATCACGGGATCGAAACCCACCGGCATAGCTATGGAGTTGTAAACTCGCTCCTTAAATGATGTAACTTCATCGGTATCTTCATCGATAACGTTGACCAATGAGGAACCGTCAGGTTTACGGGCGAGCGATAAGTCAACCAATCAGAGCTAAACATTATTTTGTATGTACAGTCTGAAACAACAACCTATACCACAGATTACTAATAAGTTACTAAAGTAACCTATACAGACAAAATACAAATTTAAAGTTTACTCGGGAAATCAACGTTTATTGATAAGTTCAAGTCCTCGCACCACTAGTGAATGTTTCCGTATTTCGGAGGGCATAAATTTTCAATTGAAGGCAGTCGCAAAGCCAAGTCGGAAACCTACAGGGTACTACGGCTTCAAAACACTGACAAGGTGGTCCCTATAGTCAGACACAAATCCACCAATGCGCACTGAACCCATGTGATGGATTGATGAGGCTGTGCCCCAATAGTGGAGGTAGGTATAAGAATGTTCTTGTGACAGCTCTTCACGTCGTATCAACAAGAAATACGTCCTATTATTTTGCATTCTCTACATACAACTATATTATTGATACTGAATACAAATTAATAAAACAAACATAGCCCAAAAATTTGAAAATGTCCCGCCACGAACAGACCGACTCCAAGCCAGAGTAAAATCTAACTGCTGCTTAGCGGTTCCGAGCGATGGTTTTGTGTCGTTGAACCTTTAACGAACAAATGTATTTTTTTATTACGTTCTATTATCGCTCTCCCAATTAACTTATCTTACTATAAATTAATGTCCAAGCTGGATCCAGTCACACGGGATCGTGAGGATCTTTCAATGTTACATTGAAGTACGAGGCAGAAGATCCAATACTCCTGGTGAAATGGCTCTGAAAAGAGCCATTTGTCACGTTTTGCTTGCTTGGGGGCTAGTACAATGAGCGAGAGTCAGAATAATTTGGCCATACAGCCAAACCAATAGAACTGGTGAACCTAATACCAGGAGTGGACAAGGAGCAGACTCCGACTATTCCCACCACTCCTATTGTCGATTAGTGATCATTACTAGTCCAGTAAGGATACACTTTTAACGGTTACCTATTGAAACGCATAACGTTTTTCACCATAAACTGACAATTCATAATATTACTCGCCATAATAGTCATTTGCAATAAACCGTTATAGCATAACTTCATTACACATAATATCATATGGCCGAAACCTGTAAGGCATAATCATAGAAAGGCATAATTTTAATAAGCATAAGTAATGAAAGGCATAATCTTTGTTGACCATAATATTCAAAAGACATTATATTTTGCAAGCAAGCATGCAAGCAAGCAAATAGGCAAGCAGGGATGCATACATGTCAACCTAACACGAAGGGTATGGCGGGCGATTCGGGCTCGCTCTGCTCGAACCTAACCTATCCATGTCGGGGTGACAAGAACTCCCGTGCTCGCTTCCCTCGCACTCGCCCGGCTCGCTTCCGCCATACCCTTCGAACCTAACCTAACCATGTCTGCGTTTCAAAGTATACCTTATAAAAACATGGCAAATGAAAATATAGATTTATATGATTATGGCTTTTACATCTCTTGCTCTGTAAGTAGTCACTTACTTCCCTGAATGCCGGGGTGTATGGATATCATTACAGCATAGGTTTCAAAACCTACCATGTAATGTTAGCATTACAGCATAGGTTTTGGAATTTGAAAAAAGAACTGTCATACTCATACTGCAAGAAGAATATTTTTAAAAAGTTTATTTTCTTTCCTCGGTATCGATTATTTACTCGAATCGGAATCGAGACAATTTATATTAGAATTTATGAAGATTTTATTTTAAATATCGAACTATTTGTTTCGCAGTCACATCGTATGTTAGTTGAAATCGATTTAAAAATCAAACTGGCCAGCACGATTTGACGCGCTTGCGTGCCATAAAATCGTGAAGAGTAAAAAAGGCAGTCGACTAGCTAGCTAGTAGCTGCGCCTAGGCGCGAAAGTAAATTTTTCGTGTTTTGGAGTTCTTTCTCAAAAGTTTTGAAAAATGTCAAGTGACGAAGACATGGATCTAACCCCCGATTTTTTATAAGAACAAGCAAAAACAGTTTTAGAAAATCTATTACCGCCGAACTCAAAAGAAAGATATGTAAAGGCATACGACGAATTTATGAAGTGGCGGTCAGAAAAAAAAGTTTAATCTTTTTCTGAAAGTGTTTTTATATCATATTTTAATGAATTATCTAAGAAGCTACAACTTGTTTTTACTTACCTCACAATCGATATGTAAAGCAGAGTGTTTATCTCGGGTGTAAGCATCAATTGCAATCAATTGATGTCATACAGCCCTTGGTTAACAATCTACTATTATTATTATGCCCTTCAACAAATCTGCGTTATTATGTTTAGGTATGCGTAATAATAAATTTGCGAAACACTATTATACTTATTAATTTGTATGCCATATGATGTATGTCAATTGAACTTATGACAATAAACATTATGCGTTTCAAAGGTCACCACTTTTAACTTCCTTTAATTTTAAAGGCCGTGATTTTTTGCACATGGATAGAGTACCTGTCAGTGATAGAATAAAAAAAAATGTAACTAATCGGTGCTTTAGTTATAATATACATATTTAGTAATAAAACATAGACTATATGATTAAAATTACCACTGTGAATTACTTTGCGTCGGAGAATACACTTAGAACCACTGTAACTATTTTCAAAAAAATCGAGCAATAACTTCTTTACAATTATAAAAAATTTCACCGAGGGCAAATATCACGATTCAATAAACTATTTTTAGAAAATATAAAGTATAGCTACTTTAAAGAAAATAGTTTTAGAAGATCTTTCTTCTACAACGCAATGAAGTGCACAGTGGTAACTTTAATTTAATATTGTATGTAATAATAATACCTACACTACTCGTATATCTAAAGCAAACTCCTGATCCGTTAGAAAATATTTTTTACAATATCACTGATAGGTACTCTGTCTATGTACAAAAATTCAGGGCCTTTAAGATTATATTAAGTTACACCCCTAAATATGCATATCTTGACTGGACTATACATGCCAGAAGCAAGTTGCCACCTTGAATATAGAAAGACTGCAAACCGGACTGCGAGAGGAGCGTTAGTAGTCCATTCAGTGGCGTAGCAAGGCGTAGGCGGAGCAGGCCCTCGCCCATGGCCGTGCTATTCTAGGGGCCTCATGCGAGGCCCCATAAATACGAGGGTTAAAGAAGAAAGCCACGGAGTATAACATTCATAGAAATACTAAAAATTGAAACAGAGTCAGCTTCAAAAATCAACCGAAAGGCATATTTTTGTAAATTTTGATCACACAGGTCACAAAATATTTTCTTTTTTTAATATGCCTCAATGTTTGCGTCACAATTATTTTTCATTAATATGACCCTTTTTTTTTATGATTAACGGATGCGCATTTGACCACAATCTCACCTGATGGGAAGTGATGATGTGGCCGAAGATGAAGCACGCGATCTCAGTAGATGCCTATTCACCCTGCTCTTGAAGATCCCAAGGTTGTAGGATTCAGGAAAGACTGACGCCGGAAGAGAGTTCCATGCCTTGGCTGTTCGCATTATGAATGAAGAATCGAACTGCTTAGTGCGAATGTTCGGTATGTTAACTACATACGGGTGGAATCCCTCCCCGCGCCTAGTAGTCTGAAGATGGAATGGCGATGGTGGAATAAGATTGTGTAATTCCAACGCACATTCACCGAAATGTATCCTGTAAAAGACCGAGAGACAGGCGACCTTGCGACGGTGTTCGAAGCTCTGCAATTTAGCAGTGATTGAATGGTCACCAATGAGTGGCATCCCAACCATCCCAAAGGTGGCAGCAGTATTCCATGCACGAGTGAACCTGAGCCTGGTAAAGTACCAAGAGCTGTTTCGGCATGAAATATCGCCTGACCTTGAGAAGAATGCCAAGCTTCCTAGCTGCTGTTTTAGCATTTCGTTCTATAGAGCGCCCAAAATTTAGGTTGGAGGTTAGCTCCAAACCCAAAAGATTGAGATGGTCAGAACCTTATTGGTTTCATTTTGAAATAACTTAAGATAAATTTATTTCTTATTAAAACTTAGCCTAATTATACCATACGTACATTTGTACGTAATAATATGTGTACATAGTATTGGAAAGACTGAAACTGTACTGAACGAAAAAACTAAAAAACTGAAGAACCCAAGTGTGGAATTTTTAAAAGTCAAGAAATGGACCTAAGTGTTAATTTTCCATTGTGTTCATAAACCGAAGAAGAGCTCTGAACTATAAAACGCTCATCAATCCACAGATACCAGGTCTCTCTGCAGACGGCAGGAAGCGTGCTCTCTTGGCTGTGATAGCCAGGGAGCAGCACTACGCCAACAGCCTCCAGTTCGGCCTTGTGAGGTTTGTCTCACCGCTCGCAGAGAGGGCAGACCTGATAGCTCCTAATGACCATCAGCTGCTATTTCAGAATATTGAAGAGGTTTGTATCATTCTCAAGTCTAGCAACGATATCTCCGGGGAAACCGGTCACTTAACAAATGTTACATGGACTCGGCTACAATAATATCATCCAGGTACATAAGACAACAATGGAGCGTCGATGGCTCAGCGGTTAAGACGCGGTCTCCCAATTTGGAAGGTCCGGGTTCGATTCCCAGGCAGGCCATGTACCAACGAGTTTTGAAATTTAATATAATTACTTCTATGCATTTATCCGATTGCTCTTAAACGGAGAAGGAAAACATCGTGAGGAAATTTGAATATTTTTTTTATTAACGACGGGTTCGTACTTGACCGCAATCACACCTGATGTTAAGTAAAGATGAGGTCGAAGGTGGAAACGTACTGACCCGGAAGCCTCAACACATTTGGGAAACTGGCTATCTTATCTCTGACAACCGGAACACAACCATGCTATTAACATTGCTGCTTGGCGGCAGATTTAGATAAGATGGTGGTAGCTAGCCAGGCGGGCATTTAAAATGCCCAACCACCTGCCCAAAACCGAGTACTTAAACATGTACCCCCCTGGGGATCGAACCCGTGACCGCCGAATCGTAAACATAATGTTGTTTAAATTGAGCCACGGAGGCGATTGAAATAAGAATTCTAAGGCATATGAAGTCCCCAATCCACATTGGGCCAGCGTAGTTGACTATGGCCCATACTCCCTCATATTATTATACGAGGGAAGGACTATATCCCTACAGTGGGATGCTTACGGGCTGATGATGATGATGTTGATATAAAACAACTGTGGTAACCGAATTTTAAGGTCCCTTAGTTTAATATTAAATATAAAAAAATAAACGGAGCACAAATCGGGCCACGTTTGTTGAGGTACATCCAGCTATACTTGTATACACACAACTTAATTTGAGATCAAATTTTAATCGGCCACGCTAAAACGCAAAGGCCATTCAAAAAGTCTCTCTTTAACAGGTTATGGGCCCAGACTACAAGTCTGTATTCTTCAGTCTTCAAATTTTCAAACTCTATCAATGAGTTTTATGTACCTAATAGAATCCCGAAACTATAGCGCGTTCTAAAATCCAACAGCGCCATCTATCGGCAATACTGGAGAATTAAAATACAAAGTTTACAGTAATATATGAATTGAAATTTTGGATAACGCCCGATAAAGCAAGTGATTATGTCGTCCAAATAAACCAAACCAAGTGTGTTAAAAGCGAAATAATATTTGAAATTGCCGATTTATATTAAACATGGCTAAAAAGCTATCCCTGACTTTAATATTGAACATAACAAAAAATCAAATTTAGTAACAAATAAAGACATCTCTTTATTTTTCATCGAATTTAAATATAAACTAGAACAAATGTAAAAAATTGGGGCCACTTGGCATGGTACCCAAAACGCTGGCAGCGTTTCCTCGTTGGATGCAGAGGGCGGAGTGTGTGTTCTGTTTCGACTTAACTTTACTACCGCGTTCACGTTTACGTGACGATTTGTATGGAAAAATGTGCAGCGCCTCTAGCGGATAGTTTGCAAAACGATTTTTTTCATAGGGACTTTTTTCGTAAACGCGAACGCGATGGTAAAGTTAAAAACGAGACAAAACTCACACTTCGCACATAGAGACGCTTTCGGATCACCAGTTACATTGAAATATTAAAGAAAAATTTAAGAGCGCCCGGCCCCCAAGGAAGTAAGTATTTAGTAACCCTCCAAAGACTATAATATCATTGAAATAGATCAAGAACCTCTGTTAAAGCTAAATACTTTCCAAACAGCTTCTCTCTTTCCTTTTTTTAACTCTGCGGGTCAAGTATCCCGGCGCGCCTGTCAAATTTTCGAAAATACCTGCGGTGTTAAAAACGTTTATAGATACTCTTCCACTGGGTGTATTTGTAATCTGTGAAAAGCAATAGCTACGGGAATATATTATCTATGGATATAATGAATGAACACTATTACAGCTATAATACAAAAAATCAGAAAAATGTTACGAGTTGTAATATGTAGGTATACCTATATCCACGATATAATTGGTATTTTTACGGAAAGTACAGATTTATTTCATGTTTTTCTTAAAAAAACGAGTAATTCAATAAATTGTTATGAGAATTGGAAGCTCTATGGCAGGTTCCTAAGCCTGTTCTAATAAAAAACAGTAGTTGGAATTCTATGCCTATACTCCCACCAAAGAGAAAAAATATATTTTCGCAAATACAGACTAAATATCATAGCTAACATGACATGGCGCACATTATTGGATGCGGAATTTAATAGAGAACAAGTTCAAACACAGTCCAAAGGAATTGGAACTCTATAATCATTACAATTGAGAGTTGAAAGTCGGGTGTCCGTTAACACCGATCGGTGTCCGCGAGTGTTGTCGGTATAAAAGTATTTTGAACACCGATCGGTGTCGGCGTCCGCCTAAAGGTTAAACCGATTTTCATCAAACATGGCTATGAACCTGTCCTCTCGGTTATCTAACTGATATAATCTAACTAATATTATAAATGCGAAAGTTTAGATGTTTGTTTGTTTGTTTGTTGCTCAATCACGGTGAAACGGATGAACGGATTTGGATGAAACTTGGTATATAGGTAGAACATACCCTGGATTAAAACATAGGATAATTTTATCCCGATAAAGTGAATAGTTCCCGCGGGATGAACAAATTTCCGCGACAAAGTTATTCAATGCAGGCGAAGCAGCGAGTGGAAAGCTAGTCTTTAATAAAAATTGCACTCAAACGGACGACAAGTTACTGAGATACGTCCGGGAGAAGACTAAACACACACACCACACCGTCACACATATAACACACGTCGTTTTTCGCGTGTATGTCTGTATGTATGTAGAATTCTATGTTAGCTCCTACAGCCTAAACAGCTGCACCGATTAGAAGTTACTATCAATTCGCATTAATCTCCAGATTATGATAAAATTAATTTTAAGAAAAAAATTTGTTTTCATTTTTATGCACTATGGATTAGCACTTGACCTCAATCACACCTGATGTTAAGTTAAGATGAGGCCGAAGGTGGAAGCGTACTGACTCGGAAACCGAAATATTTGGGGAACTGGCTCTCTTATCTCTGACAACAATGCTATTAACATTGCTGTTTGGCCGCAGATTTAGATAAGATGGTGGTAGCTAGCCAGGCGGACATTTAAAATGCCCTACCAACCAACCAAACCGAGTACTAAACATGTACCCCGCTGGGGATCGAACCGCGACCTCCGATTCGTAAACCCTATGTTGTTTACATTGAGCCACGGAGGCGGTTAAAATTTGCAAGGGGTTTGCAAAATACAATGGAGTGAACAGAAAGAGCACATAATAAATTCGATGGTTATTTGTTCCAGATATTCAGATTATCAGAGGACATCTTGGATCAAGTGGTGCAGGAGGAAGGGGAGATACAGACCTCGACCGTGGTCGCTGTTTACTTACAAAAGACCGCTGTGTTCCTTAGTCTTTATAAGAAATATTGTCTAGGACTCAAACGAGCCGATTGTGTTTTGGTAAGAATTGTTCTAATATATATTTTTTTTTATGCACAACGGGTTAGCATTTGACCTCAATCACACCTGATGTTAAGTGACGATGAGGCCGAAGGTGGTAGCATACTGAACTGGCTATCTTATCTCTGATAACCGGAACACATTAACTTTGTCGTTTCATCATCGTGTGGTTTTAGAGTAAGACAAGAATAGTCTTATCTAAGATAATACAAGTTATCTTGGCCCGTTTATCTATAATAAATAAATATCTTTGCACATACACACAGCGCCATCTAGTGCCACACTAAGCAACTAGGCCGGTATTACGGATACCAGATGGTTGATAAACTACACAAATATATTTTATTTTGGATATAAATACGTATATAAATGAAAAACATCCATAACTCGGGAACACATGTCTGTATTCATCATACAAACATATGCCCCTAGCGGGATCCGAACCCGCGACCTTTTGCTATAGGAATCAGAGTTTCTAACTATACACCAAACAGGTCCTCATTAATAATGACATTCTACCCGCCTAATTTATTTATTAAAGAATCTAAGGGCTGACCGAGATCTTTCATTTTGGAAGACACGACTATTCAAGACCAGCAATTTTAGCGATATGGCCATATTTTAAATTAAAATAGAATAGAATAAATATATTCGTCGACCATTATACAAATCACTCAATCTTGTTACTTATAATTATTAATCAAATTTTACACATACAATATAAAACAGTAAATATACAAATTTTGTAAAATAATAAATAGGGGGTGACCCATATCAGAGCAAATCGTTCAAACACAGCATGCGCCGTAGGCAGAAACCCGAACCCAAAATTGTGATAGTTGTCATCCGATATGATCGCGACTTTAACATTTTGGGAAAGACATGATTATTCCAGAATTAGTAATTTTCGAGATATGATAGTTTTGCATTTTGACAGCTGTCATCAGAAATGAAGATCCCATCAAGAGCTTCCATTTTGATAAAGACGAGCCTACTACAAGATATGGTCATTTTAAATTTTAACAGCAGTCATCCGAAACGAAGGTCTCGACTACTCTAGGGTGTGCACATTTTAAATTTAATCAAATTAAGTCGTTCTCAAAGTGTATTAAAATGCATACGGATTCCTATATATGCGTGAATTAGTAGTGTAGAATTGTCTGACACGAGGAAAAATTCAAAGCGACATAATTATATAGAATTTCGTGGTCTTTCTTTAATTTGTAACTCAAGCAGAGAGAGTTCACTTGCAGGCGCAAATAATTGGAAGCAGATATTGGTTCTTACATGATAAATCACAATCCTGCACCGTGGGTAGGCCATCGCACCAGGGTACGATAGAGGAACTTAATAAATTTCCTTAGGTATGATGCTATTAAATCATTGTAGACCTGAGAAGATTGCACTGAATTCTCCTTATTCGATATTGAAGCAACATCCATCGAAATAATAAAGAGAACACATTTCCCAGGTAAAAAAATCGAAAGACCCAAGCGGAGCATTCTCGCGATTCTGCACCAGCCCGCCCATACCGAGGAGGAAACCCGACATCACGTCTTTAGTGCACAAACCTTTGGAGCAGTTCAGGGAGCTGCTGAGACTGATGAGGGCTGCCGCTGCATCGACTGGAGCTGGCCCCTACGATCAGCTGGAGAAGAAGCAGCTTCAGGTCATTGTGGAGCAGTTGCAGGTAAGTTACACAGGGCGCTGCCGTATTCGCTATTCGATTTCGATTTAAACAACGTTTGGTGCTAGAATTCCGATCTCTAGTGGTATTTCCGAGTACTTATTATTATTATTAAATTGTTTATTGCACACAAACATAAAATACAAAGAACATTTAACATAGATGATGAAGTGTGCAAAGGCGGTCTTATCGCTGATAGCGATTTCGTCCAGACAACCTCAGTTAAAGAATTTAATAAGTAGTTGGATAGTGCAAAGTAAAAGGTGAATAACTTTAAATATCAGTAATAGTAGTGAAAAAATTAAATAGAGTATTTCCCTTTAGGGCATGTTGAACAATCGATCTAAGTTATTTTCAATCGGTGGCCTTCGAAGCCAGGATGAAATCATTAGTCACCTGACGACTTCCGAATTGACACAAATTAGTTTCCCGGTTATCTCAGTTCAATTCAGTCGGGGTCTACGGAGGCAGGTTAAAATCATTAACTGTCAGATGGCTTCAATAGCCCAGGGAAAAAACGGTAAAAATTAGCTTAGCTAGACATAATTCAGAAACGACTTGTATAATTGCTATCTTATAAAGGTATATTAGAGATGTAATTTTGAATAATTAGGCCTAAAAAAAACGAGCGCTTAGTCTAGATTTTTTTCGAAAACCCTATTTTTAATTTGTTTCTTAATAACAATAAATATATTATACTCACTGCCCGCGTCGGTTTTTCCCGACACTTACAACCTTGGGATCTTCAAGTCTAGAGTGAATAGGCATTTACTGGGTGCGCGTGATACATCTTCGGCTACATCGTCACTTTCCATCAGGTGAGATTGTAGTCAAACGCGAAACCAGTTTTTAATAAAAAAAAAAAAAAAAACTAACTGATATTTACTTAGGTAGACTTTTGTTAAACACTGTTAACTTATTCATGGATAAAAAACTAAGCATGTTATAGTTAGGCATGCATGTGCTTTAGCTGAAAATGTCCTCGAGCTACATAGCTTAAGAAATAAACATGAGAACTAATATTTTGTAACGATAATTTCCCTAAATGTTTTGAATTTAAAGAAATACCCATCAATTGAGAATTTATTTTAAAGGAACACATTTTTCAACTTTAGCTTATTTAGTTACTTAGTACTTGCGTTTCTTACAAATGCTTAATTTTTAGCAATTGTTACTACATTTACAACATTTGTTTCAAGAAAATCGCGGTTATTCGTTTTTCCGGGGTCAAACCGTATTTTAGCTGGGCTACAAGTCTGACACATAATATTGACGTAATGAATCATTATAGTACCGGGCGGTAAATATTGCACATCGGCAATCATCGCATTTCCGAATACAAACGAATCCTAATTTCCATGTCCATGAATTATTAGATTTATTGTTTATTGAAATTTGAATTCAGAACTAAGTTCTTTATTCCAATTCAAATTTAGTGTTATGGCTGCATCGTTGTGCACGATGATTCTGCCAATGTCAGGGTTGAAGTTCACAATGTTGACGATTGTGCGGTAAGTTAAGCTTCTCTAGTTTGTGTAGCTGGAGAAAGGACAAACAGAACAACACATATAACCACCCAAGATAAAGGACGATAAACTCAAAGAAGTAGACATGATAGATAAATTATAATATGACGTTGTTAACTTTAATAAATTTAGCTAGTACATATACATAAAGTGGGTCAGACATTCGTTGGCAGTTGAAAAATATATGGTCGATAGTCCCTTCGTCAAGTCCACACTCGCATATATGAATGATCGCGAATAAGCATTTTGGCAAGGAATGTTGCTTTAATTTGATTCCCGCGTGAACTATAAAAACGTCAAACAAACGTCAAACCTAATAGTGGTGTGCGACAGAGATAACACTCTACGATGCCGAAATTAGTCGATTGTCTCTTTCGAAAAGTCGATATGCAATATTTGTCGCCGGACACTGTACTTTGGAAGACCGTCTTCTGGAACAAGCGTCAGTACTAGTAGCATGAGAGGTGCGATAAATATTAATGTCGCGCAAGATAACGTCGTGCGCGACATACGATGGCATGCTACGGGGGCAGCTCGATCCCCACAGACTATTGGTATAAACCTTTGGTTACTAATGTCTAACGCTACTACGTGTTTTCAGATCGGTTATCAAGATGTAACGGCAGGATCTGGTCTAATGGGACTAGCTGGTGATGGAAAACCCCTGCTGTCTGTTGCCGACTTGGAGAGCAGGCTCGTGTTCACTAGGTGTAAGGTGACTATCGATACTTGAAATATAACGATTTCGGTGATTGTTAATGGAGGTCAATGATATAAACAGGTTTTGGTAATTAAATTCAAAGTCATTGGTGAAATTTTTACAAATTAATAAAACTTCCATCGAAAGTTGAATGCATGATCTCATAACAATTTGACCTTTATCCCAAACGGTGTGGTCAGATTTATCCAAAACATTAATAGTTTAATGCTTGATCATAAAATGGATAGATTACACCTCCTTACTCCTCCCATTCCTTTAAGCTGGGATAACCGGTGGTACTTGACACAGTGCCTACTGAAAATAGACTGTACCCTACTTGGCTCTATGATACCTTGGACCACAGACTAATTAAATTAATCTAAACGAAAAATAAGTTATAATCCATGTCTAAACAACATTAACAAAAAAAAGGTTATTACAAAATTAGTGACTACCTGAATGACAAAAACGCTTGGTATACTTCGCCCAGCTCCCAAAAATTATAAAATTGTATTAGTTGTATACTTTTATATATATATATATAAAAAAGAAAAGAAAAGAAAAATGATCCTGTGGGTTTCTTGCGCCGCTTCTTTTCCCACAGATGATTTCCCTTTCCGAAGCGGTGGTAGCTTGGACATACTGACAGACCGAAAAATCCTTAGCCCTATTTTTATTTCCCATAGATTTAAATTGACATTCGAAAGACTTTAAAGCTGAAAAAATAGAAAAGAAAGTCCCACACTCATAGAATGTGCGCAGTGAAAATTAAAAATAAACATCTTTGGAAACATAGTTGTGGACATAGTTGTTGACACTAGGTACCACGAATTTGCCAGCAGTGTGCGAAGTGCGAGTTTTGTCTCGTTTTTAACTTTACCATCGCGTTCGCGTTTACGCAAAAAGTATCTATGAAAAAAAAATCCTTTTGCAAACTATCCGCTAGAGGCGCTGCACATTTCTTCATACAAATCGTCACGTAAACGTGAACGTGGTAGTAAAGTTAAGACGAAACAAAATTCACACCCCGCCCTCAGGATGTCATACTCGTTCCTTGGTCATGAAGTTTTAGGCCCGTATTACAGAAGATTATTATTAGAGAAGAAGAAGCAGAGATCTCCGCTTGAGGACAATTAAAAAGCGACAGCTTTATGTAACTTGTATAGCGGCATCTCTTTCTAACTATGTCAAACGCAGATCTATGCCTGAGCAACATTCTTAAATACGAGCCTTAGTGATTTATGCTCCAAATTGCCGTAGCTATTAAGAGTAATAAGAACAAATAAGAACCACTTACGATAGATCATTAAAGAATTAATTTATCTCACTTCTTCGCAGCCATTCGTCCTAAGCACGGCGGGCCGTCAATGGATATTCGGTGGAGAGTTATCAAGGGTCGAAGGTCGTGCCGTCAGACCTTACTGGGCGTTACTCTTCAGTGACCTGCTGCTCTTCGCGACTGTATCAAGAGATCGAGTTCTGTTCGTGACTGAAGAACCAGTTGCGTTAGCGACTGTGTCCGAGGCACAATTTAATGTTAGGAAAAAAGGTAATTCGAAATAATACGGGATGACTTTTAATCAATATGGTGACCGCTAATACTCTCTCGCAATTGCTAACGCTTTCACGCTAAAATTTAAATTGTCTGACGAACTAGAAAAGGTTACAAAAAATAATTGCGGTTATTCCCATTCGTTCCTTTGAAAACGAACAGATTTTGCATCGCTGTGTCAATTTTTAAAGTTACTATTAGCACAATCTTATTTCATTAGCGAATCCTATTTGCAATTACGAGTTGGTCACTCTAGTTCTTCAGCGAATTTCCTTAATAACATAAAGAGTTTTAATTTATATTCCTACGGTAAGAGAGCCAACGTGAACAATTTACGCACGATACGATATTGAACTTAATTTCTTTTATAAATTCACATATAGGGTAAATACTGAAATAGGTAAATCAATGGCTAATTGTGCCTAAGGCAATCACTGTGAAACACCGTCTCTGGCAACACACAATTGGTTATACAGATCGTTCAATTCGGTCGGTAACACGCCCTGAACGTTGAACTTCACAAATGACCTTTTTAAAACGTATAATATCAATTGTTTCAGCCACGGAGTTCCGGTTGATTCTCGGTAGAGCTGGTGGAGAGAGTCCGTTAGTATCCTGCGCGCCACGGACCCCGGGTCGCACGCGCACTGTGGTTCTTCGCGCACCCTCAATAGACTTAAAAGCTGTATGGCAGAGTTTACTACAGCGACAGATGTAAGTGTAAACAAGCCTGGTTTCGCTTTATCGAAATAGATCATTTGTTCTATGACTTTGTAGAAGTCCAAAATAAAGGTTGTAACGTGACGGTATTGCGTCTCGTTGGTGATTTTAGTTAGTAATCTTTTTTTTTTTTTTTGAATTCGAAATAGGAATTTGAATTTAAATATAAAGAAACGAAAAGGAAAAAGAACAAAAAGATTACTAACTAAAATCACCAACGAGACGCAATACCGTCACGTTACAAGGTATAAGGCCTCGTAAACAAATAACAGCAAGAAAAAGTCCCAAATTTAAAAAGCATTGGTGCAAAAGTTGTTTGGCTTAATGATACCAATTGCATCATGATATTTCCAGATATTTACAAAATAACCACGGATGAAGATTTCTTCGGATAATAAAAGTATACGATACAATGACCCACAGAACTTCGAAGATTGTTTTCCTCCGAATTAAATTTCATCAAATTTAATTAAAAAAATATACCTTCATTGCAAAATGAGCAATATTAGAAGGAATTTATAATAGCCTAGATATTTTTGACTTTCGTTAGTAATGTCTCATAATTACACTATAGCGGGGGTGATCTCGTCCTTTTTATTTGATTTATCCCAAGAGAGAGAGAGATAGTTAGAGAACACTGTCCTACCTAGCATCAGATATATAATTGAGGTCAAGGGCGATTTGTCTATATGAAAACCGGCTAAAGTGCGAGTCGGTTTCGTTAAACACTTTTTTTTATGCACATCGGGTTAGCACTTGACCTCACTCACACCTGATGTTAAGTGAAGATGAGGCCGAAGGTACCGAGTACTTAAATATGTACCCGGCTGGGGATCGATACTTCTACAGAAAATAAGGAAATGTCTGCCATTACAAACAAATAATCTCTGATAATACTTGGCGGTATAAAATTAACACGCCTTTAATCTCCTTAAACTATATTTTAATAAACTTGGTCTAATTTTGAAAGGTAGAGCTAGAACTGGAAAAGTTGATAAATAGCTATAAATTAACGTTAGTTTATGACAACAAATGTCGTCCCTTTCTTACAGAATGTAATAAGCTGATTTGTTTCAGATACCGAGCTCACACAATGACCGGGACACCTCTTGGCTCACCGTTGGATTCACCTGACCCCCAGCTCACGTTCTCGCTCGCCACCCTGGACTCCCAACAACGTCAGGTATCTGCGTCCAGCATCCAACGACACTCCAGTCTGGCACTTTTACCTGCTAGCTCATACCGTTCCCACCTAAATATGTTAGTCGAGGAACGCCCCGAAAAAGAAGTCAGAGTTAGCTTCGATTTTAGAACGAATTTCGACTCTTGTACGCCACAGCCTGTCAGAGGTCCCTTAAGTTCGGTATGGAAGACTGAACTACCCCAAAACGCTCCCTCTGCTAATCTCTCACCAGCTGATTCACAGACCTTTTCTTCGCATTTCGTATCATCGTCCAGTATTGAGAAAAACGACGATGAACGATCGTCACCTAGTGCTCAGTTAACATCTGATGCTGGTGAAGATTATTCAGAGTCGTCCCCTTGCAGGTGGGAGTCTTTTGAAGCCGATTTAGCATTAGCTGATTTGGATGTTGATCCGTCATATAAACATGCCGTTGAAGAACGCATATTCTTGCCAGATGATCCTTTATTACCCCGCATATCTCTGCCAGAGAGACCGACACCACCAGCTTACTTGGAGCTTTGATCGGCGGAGTCGGAGCCAGAGTTGGCTGACTCGTGGTATCCTCGAAGCTGTGGAAAGAAATACAAATAGGCGATGCGTTCGTCTGATCTTTTCGACAGTACAGTAGTAGTTCTGTGGTGTTAGCTGGTGTTTAGACGCAAAGGCCTATCAGATCGATTGTGGAATATAAAGGCCATAATTTTTCGAGGTTTCCATGTAACAAAGCTCAAATCTGTTCTCGAAACCTTTGTTCAAGTCACAATTTATGAATGAGAAATAAGAGTTACTATCTGGAAAGGCCTATTGATGATTAAGATATTTCTAGTAAGGGCTAAAGGCGTCTTTTGGCCGTGTTAAACTTACATTACAAGTAGCCCGGCAAAGCTTTCCTCGTGTAGATTGGCCGAGACGTGAGCATTTGTTGGATTGTTATTGCTTATAGTTGAGATTAAGGTTGTGGTAAAAATTTTGAGAGACATATTTTCGAAATATTAGGAATATTGAAGAACTCGATATTTTGATTAATTAAAAAAAAAAATATAAGTCTGATGAAACACACTTTTAATGGTTGGGTGTTCTAGAACTAAATATTGCAAAAAAAGTGCATTTAGATCTGCCTAATGAAGAGTGTTAGTAATGGTGACCAGAGAAGCGAAAGTTCCCAGAACCGTTTAGTAAATAAATCAGTTTAACATTGGAGGTCTTTACAGAGCTGAAGTGTCCGAGAAACATGGTATAATAACTCTTAGATATTCACATACTTTAATGAATAATATAGGTAATGCCAATATTGTACAATTTTATTATACATAGAAATCAGTGTCAAAATGTAACCCTAGGGTACCAAACCGTAGGCAATGTGTCAACCCTCCTAACACTTTTGCTTCATAAGTCTTCCGTCCTTTTCTTATGATGAATTTCAATAAACATAATGACTTTGCAAACTGTCGATTTAACAGTTAAGACACCAGCGAGAGCAAGACATACATATCTTTTCAATTATATGTAGTGCTACTAATGTCGATTGTATTATCTACTAAATCCGAAAATCCCTGATTCCTTCTGACTGTTTCTCGAATAATCTGCGTGATTATCTGTAAATTTCTTTGAGCGACTCTCGTTTGAATTGTTTGAGTTTCCAATAGCTTAAAATATAGCCATAAAATTCAATTTCGTTTTAGGGATTCAGTTATGAGTTATGCAGGTGGGCTTACGGAATAATATATACAGGGCGTCCCAAAGTTATGGGACATGAAGGGGAAGTACCTTAAATATCGTAGATAGTGAATTTTGCTCAAAGAAGACTTTATGTTATTTTTAAAAGTTAGTAATTCTGCATTCATAGATTTTCTAAAAAATAATAACTCTGCCTAAGTAACATAGTATTTTAAAAGAAAGGAACAACGTGAAATTAATCATTTTAATCAAATAAAAAACAATAACACTTGTGTAAGTGAATTGAGACTAAACAGATCAATATCCGAAAAACAAACGCTCGCACATACTGTTCCATTTTCAAATTTAAGAACAACATTTAAAAATATCACTTCTTTTTAAAATATCTTAAAAAGTATGCATTCAAACAAACGCTGTCATAAACTGTTCCATTTTCAAATTATAAATTATTTATTTTTGTTTTTAATTTGCCTTCTGTCTAGCTTACAGAGGACGTATTGAAATACAAGTTTTATCATTTCATCTACACGTGCACTTATAATAAGGAAAACTATGTTAGTACCTATTTTATGAAGTGGGTACTTATTTACGAATAATCAATGCTATCTTTGGAATGATAATATCGCTACTTTTCGAACGTCGTCGGCAATAAATAACTTTCTTGAAATTTGACTCAATCATTTTATGTTGTTCCTTTCTTTTAAAATACTATGTTACTTAGGCAGAGTTATTATTTTTTAGCTATTCTTTCGATTGGCATCATAAAAGTAGGGTGTTTTTTTTTTCACATTTAAGTCGGTTCGATTCCCAGCCGAAGCAAGTAATTTTTAGAAAATCTATGAATGCAGAATTACTAACTTTTAAAAATAACATAAAGTCTTCTTTGAGCAAAATTCACTATCTACGATATTTAAGGTACTTCCCCTTCATGTCCCATAACTTTGGGACGCCCTGTATAGCTGATGTTTTATAAAAATAAGAAAAGAAAAAGGACTGAGGATCGATTTTTAAAAGTCTTCGAGATGGCTGTATATTAGACGTCTGTACCTAATCAAATCATTCCTATGATATTGAAACGAGTACTGACCTTCACGGGACTGAAACCATTTAAGCTTTTTCTATGTCAGACAGAATATTAATAAGTTACATAAGGAATGATTTTCAAAAATGTGACGCTTCTATCTTCTAACTCTACATTTTATATGTCCGCCTGGCTAGCTACAATCAGCTATCTAAGTCTGCCGCCAAACAGCAATGTTAATAGCATTGCTGTGTTCCAGTTGTTATAGATAAGATAGTCAATCCCCCAAAATAAAATTGGGGTTCCGGGTGAACGCGCTTCCACCTTCGGCCTCATCTTCACTTAACATCAGGTGTGATTGAGGTTAAGTGCAAACTCGTTATGCCCAAAAAAAGTGATCTCAAACTCATGGGTGATATGTTTGTCATCAGTGTAAATTTCTAAATTTCAATATTTGCACAAATTATTTCTCTGACAAAATAAAAAAGTGTTAGAAATATTTTGCTAAATCATTGTGTTATTACTTTTTGATTTAGAAAGCACTTTACTCCACTATTTATGCCGATTCCTGACTTTCAAAATTCTCGTCCCCACAAGCGAGACCCGTTACCAAGAAGTTTCCCGCGAAATAAACGTCAAGCAATCCTTAATCTTTGCCAATTGATAGCACTACACGTAATGAGGAAAAGTTGTCAACACAAAGAATGGTGTCATTAAAATCGTTAATTTCACTAATCCTCTCATTCTCTATACTGTAATTAAGTTACGTCACACTGAACCGGCCGCCTAATCTTGTTTTTGCTTTCTATTAATTAATTATATTAAAAAAATTGCTACTCTCTTTGAAGCACACTTATTAGATGATTTTCTCATTGTGTCTGAAAATTTTAAAGGACTCATTTTGGGATCAAACTTTTGCAGACTTTATCTTTTGATCTGACAAGAGAACAACTTCTAAAGGAATTTAAATTTTGTGTGAAACCGGCTAATTAATAATTATAACTTATTTCAGATGACACTTTCAAAAAAATGACGATGTTTTTGGCTATTTAGCGTAAAACTGAACATTCGTGTCGTTTCTAATGGCACCAAAAACTAAAACTAATTTGAATGTGCTATCCTGCACTTTTATTCCAAGGAGAAAGAGGTGGCACCACATTAAAATTAGTTTTAATTTGGTGAAATCTCGCAGAATCGACACCAATCATTTGATAAGTATGTTCTATACGCATAATTCTCTTGAATTTGTTTTCACCTTTCACTCCTTTAAAATTTTCACAACGTCTAAAAATCATTCGTGACTATTTTTTATTAAGTGTTTCGGAGCAACTAGCTTTACTCATGTTACTAATATAAATTGTACAGACATATTGTGCATCTGTACATAGCCTTCCAATCATTTGTACAGGTCATGTGGATATTTGGCGATCTGCTTCGTGAATGCACCTAGCCATCATAGTTACACTAAAGCATTGTTTGATTTTGATAATAACGCTTCTTTTAAAAACACTCATCGCCATTAGCATAAAATATATGTTTACAAATGAAAAATGGTAGTCAATGTTTAATGTTGAATAGTAGTTACTGCTTTTTTGTTTACTAGTATAATAAAATTAATAGATGAATATTCTTTTTTCATGTAATTGTATAGAAACGCTAGCATCGCAAAATGTTCACATAACCTAATGTCTTTTGGGTTATTTTGTATTATATATGACCTTCGCATAAACAAAATTCGTAGTTAGAATCCAATAATTTTCGATGTCTTTGGCTGTGTGTAAATTTTTAAAATTAGTGTAATAAATTACGAGAAAGATAATTTTGGATGAAAAAACATTTTCACTTGTAAGTCTCTGTTTTTGTGACATTGTAATTGACTTAAATAACGTAATATATGAATTTGGATATTATGTTTAGATCGGAACAGTATATTTCTAATGATCCGTAAATAAAGTGACTATGTCAGTGGTATAAAACCTTTTTTTATTTGTATTTCACTGTCATTTTGCGACGCTACCGAAAATGATGAAATTTTTTTGAACTACCATTTTTCTTTGAATCTATGGTTTTTATGCACACAACACACACACTACTCAGCCTAAATCTAAAAGTCGCGAACGAACGGCAGGACAAGGTACTTTTTTGGGGATTTTGAATCACTTTGTGATTATAATGGCTGCCCATCATAACCTAATCGAGTGTTTCAGAATTATTATGAAATA